>OY992537.1:244390413-244949601 GCA_963921195.1 Pegoplata infirma | reverse complement strand
AACCATAAATACGCGTTAGAACTCCTAGTCGCCGCACACAAACCGAATATAATAGCTTTACAGGAGACACATATTATAGATAAAAATAGACATTTACTGCATCTGCCTGGTTATAAAATTTTTCACCACAACAAAGACAATATGTATGCTAAATCTGGTATTGCTCTACTGGTCAGAAACAACATAAATGTTACGGAACATATAAAATCAACTGGCGACCTTCTTTATCAAAAAATAATAATTCAAACTAATGTGGAAATTCATATAACTAATGTATATAAGGAATGCGATTTAAGATTAACTCAGTCTATGGTTGACAATATTTCTCCACTTAATAGTGTCCATAACTTACTGATGGGTGATTTAAATTCACAAAATGTTCTATGGGGATCAAACACCAACTCCCCAAGTGGAAAAATTTGGGAAAACTTTGCTGATGATAGTGATTTGGTAATTTTGAACGATGGATCACCTACTTTATTCAATACCAGAAATACATTAACAGCTGTTGACGTTACGATGGCAAGTGTTGACTTTGCTCCTATCCTTGTATGGAGTTGTTTACCTATGCCTGAAGTTGGTGACCATTTCCCCATTAAGGTTTCTAATAACACTGATATTATAAGGAAACAATTTTCACCCCGATTTATGGATTCCAACGCAAATTGGGTGCATTTTGATGAAAAGGTATCTCTTATAAATGATCAGTTTCCTGCATCGTCTAACATAAACAGAGAAGCTGCTCAAATTAAGCGCATTATTAGAAAGTCAGCTAATGAAAGTATTCCCCAAAATCGAAAACCTAAGGAAAAAAATAATCCTGTTTGGTTCAATTCTAGCATCGCTAAAATAATAAGGTTGAGGCAACTGGCGTGGAGAGAGTTTAAAAGGTGTCGCAGTCAACGCAATGGGTTGGATTACAGAAGACTGTGTGCTAAGGTCAAAAGGGAATGTAAAATTGCGAAAAAACGCACTTGGGAAAATTTCTTGAACTCTTTAAGGCCAACAATGGATGTTCGTTTTCTATGGAAAAAAGTTAATAATTTGAGGACTGATAGAATAAATAATTTTCCCACCTTATGTATCAATAATGAAAACTTTACTCACCCTCAAACAATTGCAAACAAATTTGCAAATTTCTGGACTTCAGTTAGCTCTGATTCGACACTCGATGCAAATATCGTATCATCAAAGAAAAATTTGGATATTGATGGACTAACCCAGAGTTCTATGGAACACAGTTTTCTACTTGATATAATAGACGTTGCAGAATTAGATATGATAATGAGAACGTTAAAAGGTTCCACGCCAGCACGTGACAAGATAACGTATTCAATGATAAAAAATTCTCCTGTACAACTAAAATCCCGCTTATGTAAATTGTATAACAACATTTTGGCAAACGGAGTATTTCCTCAAGACTGGAAGACGGCAATTTTGGCACCAATTCCTAAACCTGGTAAGGATCCTGGTCGCTTAGAGGGTTACCGTCCAATATCATTGTTACCAGTACTTTCCAAAATTTTGGAAAAAATTTTGGCAAAGCGTTTCTGGAAGTTATCAGGTAATTATATTTCAAAGATACAACATGCTTTCATACCTCGACATGGTGTTCATACTATATGTCACCAGATGGAGGAGGTTTTACGTAATAACCTTAGAAGACGCACTCATAGTTTGGTCATATCTGAAGACATAGAAAAAGCATTCGCAAGGTGGTATCAACATATATATTATTGGAAATGAATGAGTGGGGTATTCCCAAAGGCATTATGAGGCTTGTCAGATCTTTTCTTTCTAATCGCAAGGTTACTGTCAGAGTGGATGGTTATTTTTCAATGACTTATGGTATAGACAATGGAGTTCCACAAGGGTCACCATTGTCAGTGGTTTTGTACACAATTTATGCAAACTCCTTGGCAAAGGCTATTGAAAACATTCCTGGTATAGATTACGTTGGTATTTACGCGGATAACATCTTTGCAATTGCTTCCGGTTCTCAAAATCAAGTTCATACAAAACTGGCAAACCTGGATCGTATTCTCCATAAATGGGCAATAGACAGGGGCGCGGTAATACTAGTTGAGAAAACTGAAATACTACATGTCTGCAGAAAAAGAGAATGTAACAATGACACAATTAACATCAGAAACGTTGACATTTGCATAAATGATCAGATGAGAGTATTGGGAATTTTATTTACAAGAAATTTATTATGGAATGTTCATGTGAAGTATTTGTCTTCAAAATTGAGTAAGATAAACAATCTCCTTAAATTAATATGTTCACGTAATAAAGGTCCTCATTTTAATACTGCGCTTGAAGTTTGTCGATCTTTAGTCACAGGCATTTTGTTACATGGTATTACAATTTATGGGTGGACTTCGAGAAAGAATATTCAGAAGTTGAACACTGCTATGAATAACTGTTACAGAACTGCATCCGGTTTACTTAGACCAACCCCATTAGAAAAGCTTAGACTTGAAGCTGGATACCAAGATTTTAATTTTATTTTGGAAAAAAGTGCAATCAATATGGCATCTAGATCTATTACAATTCCAACCGATGGTCTCCATGAAATTTTTTGGAGTCACATTGAACCCCTGAATGTTAAACCATCCTCCGCCATTGCGGAAATCACTTCAATTTTAAGGATACATAATATTGTCATACCGGAAAGACCTTATCAAACAAGCAACTTAACCACCTTTGCTATGACGGATACGAGTTTAAGTGTCCACAATAAAAACAACATCAACCCACTTATCTTCAAGAAAATTCTGCAGCAGAAATTGGAAACGTTTGTTCCCGAAATGATAATTTACACAGATGGTTCCTTTAATAATGGTGTTACAACGTATTCAGTTATTGAACAAATAAGCCAGACTCAATTCGACACTGTAGTACAAGCACGTATACCTAATGGTGCGGGGATTTTTTCTGCAGAATTAGGGGCTATTAAATCTGCAATTTCGTATGCTATCGAAAAGAAGGTGAAAACTATTATTTGTTCGGACAGTCTTAGTGCAATTAGAGCTTTAGCTAAGAATCACAATGGAAATTACAACAATGTCATCAAGCTTCCCATAGGTAACCCGTATATTTTGATTTTATGGATTCCATCACACATTGGCATAGAGGGAAACGAATGTGCAGATAGGGCAGCTAAAGGTGCACAAAATCTGCAGCAGATAACAGAAACTCCATGCATTCCAAATATAATTTCGAAACAATTCTGTAGTGAGCAAAGGCAACTTCATCCTACACAACCAAGGCCCAAATATTACAATAATCTGACGAGAAGTGAATGCGTTATGCGGAGTCGACTTAGAGTTGGTAAAGCTGTTTTTAATACTCAACATTATTACAATCACACTGAACCGGTTAAATGTTCTCAATGTAACGTTATCCTATCAGTTTCACATATTTTTACCGAATGTCCAATTTCTAAAATTGGGCAAAATCTTGAAGAAATACTTGACTGTACAACGAACGTAAACTTGCCCCAGATTAGAGGAAGTCTCCAGAAGCATAACATCCAGGATGTATAATTTTTACCAATATTCATAAATTTTTGTATTATTCATCTTTTTATTTTATTTTTATAAAATTTTTGTATAAACTTTATTTTTAACTTTTCTTGATTCACGTACATACATATGTTTTTGAAATTAATTAATATAAATTGTAATATATATGTAAATATCTAGAATATGAACTAGCTATAGGAGCGCATATGGTATATTTTATAAATTTATTTATAAAGTATAATGCAATAAATAAATAAATAAATAATATTTTAACGGTCGAATAAAACAATTTTAATTTATTTTTTAATAAAAATTAATCGGAATTTAAACAATTAATAACTTTTGAAATGATAATTTCTAAAATACAATTGATAATTTCTCTACCTACATGTATCTTATAATTAATTACAATCCTTTTTTTTTTTTCTTTCAGAAACAAAAAGTAAATTCTATGCCTCAACGTCTGGGTTTGTTGTGGAATTTATTTTATTCCTTCTTTTCGTTTTTTAATTAATAAATAATATTATTTTCTTTTCGTTCTTTACGATGTTATGTTATATTATAAAATACCTTTTCTTCCACTTCCACACTTTCCGTAATGTATGTAAATTAATTAAAAAAAATAATTTAAAAACAAATGTATGTGCAAAACTGCAGATAGCTGCAGTTAAACTGCAATTAAACAAAAATGAAACCAATCAATCATATAATAAGAAGTTAAGCACTTGTATTACATTTTCCTACTCTTCTCACTTCATTCAACTAAAAACGTAATCAAATAAACCAATAGAAGTAAACAACATTATTCTTCATCCCGGAATTTTAATATGGCCGAGAAATTAGCAACATCAACAACAAATGTTTCAAATATTTATTACTACAGATATGTAACAAGCAAGCATACAAAATGTAATACATACAAAAACTTACCGATTATATAAAAAATAACACTAGTAAACATTGAATTTGCGACTCGAGAGCGGCATGGCAGTTTCGATTCCTAGGTCATGCTGCATACAAATCTGGTCTCCAAAGTTTTCAATTACGTCCAGTTTTTATTAATAAATTAAATCCACAGTTCAGCAAAAACCTATTAACTGGTAAAACTTGCACGCACAATCGTGTTCAATTCGGCTACAAGTGCTGTTAAAGCACTGTCACAAATGTATTCTAGTGTTTAAATGGCACATCTTTTATGCTTTCTTTAGCTATAAGATTTAAACAAAAAGTTGTTTGGTAAACTTTGATCTTAAATTTAAAAACTGGAAGTAATAGAAATCTTTGGACACCAGACTTGTTTCAAACATGATTGAGGATACAAAAATTGGCAAGTCTTGTTCGCAAAAAAGTGACAAAATGTCTACAAGTGAAATTCATAATAAATAAAATACAAAACAAATTACAAGTTTGGTCATTAATAGAAGATCAATTTTGTACATGATTTGTATGTAGTTAAATATAATGCAAAATAAATAGTACAGAAATCAACCTACACGATGTTATTAGACATATAAAAATTAATATAAAATACAAACATTTAAAATAAAGATAAATATATATAGATTATTATTATTTTTTTTTTACTGTCCTTCACTTTATTTAGCAAATATTTTTCTGAAAAGTAACCTTGGCAATTATGTAACGAACGCATTGTCTATTGACAGCTATGGTGCATATAACGTATTGAAACATGCTTTTTTTTTTCAATTACAAAAATATTGTACAACTCGAGAAATATTGCATGTTTTTTTCACCGTTAGTTAGGTCTTCTAACATGTTTATTTTGATTTAATAGGAATAAGCAGTACACATTTAAAACTCATTAAGATTCCTGAACTTGCTTAAAATTTCACAAAAATATATGTATGTAACCCTGACCTTCGATATCTAAGAAGTTTAATGTGGTGTTTAAACCTGTTGGGACACGACCCCTTTAGAGGTGGCTTAAAAGTGAAAGTGTTCTTTCTTAAATATCTCAAAAGCTTTTTTAGTAGGGATAAGGTTTTCATGCACTAAAAAATCGAAAATATGCGCTAAAAAATTCAAAATATGCACTAAAAAACCTAAAAATATGCACTAAAAAATAAAAAGTGTGAAATAAAAATCTTGTTTTCATATCCCAGCAAAAAAAATTCGAAGTAGTTCAAAACGAAGTAGACTTAAACTACATAAAAAGTATCAATTAGTGAATATTTTTTGTTGCAAAAAAAGTAGTTTAAAATAACATCCAAATATGTCAATAAGAAGGAAAATAATATGGATTCCACTACTTTAGAAAACTATAGTCGGAATAAGTTTTTTTTTTAATATTTTTCAAACGTAATGAAAAGAACATATTTATTTAAATTTGTTTAATAGAGTTTTAGTTTAAACTATAGTTTTATATATAATTGAAAGGCAAAACGTTAATATTTGATAGGTTACAATTCTAGGAATAAAAACATTTTTTTATTTTTAATTTGTTTAATCTTAAATTTGGTGTAAACTGATTTTGTTTTTATACCTTTTAACTACAGTATAGGGGGTACACAAATTTTGTCATTCCCCATAAAGAGAATCGTCGCCTAAAATGCAAAACAAAGTGACAACACTTTTTTCAAAATCAAGTTATTGATTGTGATGCATTGTCCCCCTATAAAATTATCAAAATGTGATTTGCTAGTTGTGATACAATTCATTAACTGAAACCATTTCCAAAAATTCAGACCTATCCGATGAAAAATGACGGACTTATGAACAAAATTAAAAAAAAATGTTTCACAACGTTTTTCGCTGCTACTTTAAAAAAGCAAAATGTGTTGGATTATTATTATTAGGTCTGTTCCAGAACGTTACCGCGGGTGCCCGCGGGTACCAAAACCAGCCCGAAAAGCGTTCCCGTACGCAAAAATTGGGTAAATGAGAGAGTTTTTGAGAGAATAAATTAGTTTCTCATTTTACCGAACTTACCCGCACTTTTTTTTCGGGTAAATTGGTAACAGTCAGATGTTAAAAAAACAGCTGTTTTTTTGTGAAGCTTATGGTGTTTTCTTTTCTGAACAAAAAATTGTGCATTGTTAAAATGTTTACTTTTAAAATGTTGACATGGCCCTGAAACGATGTTGCATTTTTTTCACTCAGAAAAGAACACAAAAAATGCTGTTTTGTACGCAAATTGCCCTGATTTGCTGGTTCGATGGATGTGTGTTTCGCTTATATTGCTGGCAGCTCAGGTTCGAATCCCGGCGATGGCCATCACATATTTTTTTATTTTTTTTTTTTGCTTTAAATTATTTTTTTTTAATTATTTAAACTTTAAAAAAAAAAACCCCAAAAAATTAACAAATTTAGTCGATTTTATATGAAAATTTACTTTTTTTTTTTTAAAAATGATTAAATTATTAAAAAAAAAAACATTATTAAATAAAAAATAATACGTAATGGAATAAAAAAAAAATACCAGAATAAAAAAAAAAAAAAAAATTGTCCCTACCGGGATTTGAACCAAGGACCTCCGGTGTCACATGCCACGACACATCCTCTGCACCACAACAGCACCAGTTAACTTGTTCGCTTAATTTGAGTTTTGCTACATGAGAGAATATCAGGGCAATTTTTCACCCCGTCATTTGATTTCGGGGTGGAAAATATGCATTTTTTACCTTAAATGCAGGCAATATTTTGAGAAAAGAACATAATATTTTTTTATAAGTGTGCATTTTTTTTAGAAAAGAACACAAAAAATTCGTAGAATAAAAAAAATGTTACAAAATGCTACATTTTTTGCCAGAAAAGAAAACGCCATTAGTTGGAAATTTAAATAAAATAAAGAACTTAACCAAGGAAATGTGTTATTTCAATACAAAAAAAGATATTTTGTTATTAAAATAAACTTTTACAATTTGTTTTCTTGTTTAAAGTACTTTTTCTTACAAAAATATTTCAGCGTTATTGGTTTGTTTACATTTTCTATTATTTTGGGCTTGAAATGTGGTTTTTTGCGTTCCCGTACTTTTGTGTATTTTTGTGGTATCGTGAGAGGTTTTTTGATTTGCTCTCATTTTACCGAACTTTACCCGGAAAGTTCTGGAACACACCTATTATGTGTTGGATTTTTGGTGACGATATATTATATTGATCAGTAATCGATTCTGAGAAGTTCTATGAACATCCCTCCGTCTGTCTGTATGTAACACGATGTAGTCCAAAATAAAACAGCTATCCACCTGACGTTTGGTACAAATATATTTTAGAGTCCTATGTAGGTTAAAATCGGAACGGAGGGGAAAAGTTTCACCTTGGAGAAGCGAACCAACCTCTAAAACGCAATTTTTTAGCGATCATTGTTTTTTTGTCAAGCAAATGAAACAATTTTATGTCGGATGAAGTATAAAGTCCTGAACTTGGACCAATTTTTTTGAGGTACGAAAACTTTTGTGGGCGTAAATATGTATAATAGGGTTATAACTTTTTATGTAAAAAAAAAAGCTCATCCAACCACGCGATGGGCAATGTTGTACAGATAATAAAAATCATTTCTTTAGTTTATTTTGGTGAAAAAAAGTTTACGCACCAAATGCAATTTCTAAAACTTCCCCAGGAATATTTTTTTTTAACTTTTATATTATACCCTCAAATGATAATTATTTAAAAAATACACTACTGAACATTTTGAAAAAAATATTGATGCGACTGGGCCGCGACCTTACACGGTTAATTGCAATTGTTCTATTCATCACAAATCTGGTCTCCAAACTTTTCCATCACATCAAGTTTTTGGGAAAATTGATGTCAAAGTTAAAAAAATCGCCGTTTTGTTAATTTTTGCCAAATCATAGCTTAAAAATAAGTCGAGGCTAAAGTTTAAACATTGCTCTTAAGGATTCTGAACTCTTTTGGTCAGTCGCCTTAACCCCTAGGGCACCAATTGTCTCTCAATAATGTCTTGTTCCCAAAAAAACGATTTTTGCCGCTACAAATCATATGAAAAAAAAACCTTATTCGAATGGAACGCCAACTTATATTATAAGGCTTATAAACATGATTACAATTATTCTCCTGGTCACAAATCCGGTCTCCATACTTTTTAAGGGTAAAGCTCAAACATTGCTCTTAAAGACGTATAACTCAATTCATCAGTCGCTTCAACCTTTGGAGCACCAATCTTTTAATAAAGTGTTTTCCCCCAAAAACTTTTTTTTTGATATGACAGCATTGAAATACAATTGGTGCCCAGAAAGTTAAGGCGACTGACCAAATGAGTTCTGCATCTTAAAGAGGAAAGTTTTAGCTTAACCCTCGACTTAGTTTGAAGTCGCCATCATATCGGGTTCATCCGCTATGAGTTTCCAAAAATGACCAAAATGGCGATTTTTTTTGAAATTTGACCACAATTTTCTCAAAAACCAGATGTGATGGAAAAGTGCGGAGACCGGATTTTTGACCAGCAGAACTAATGTAATCAAGTGTATAAGGTCGCGTCCCAGTCGCATTTTCGATGTTTAGTAATGTTATTAGAACATTGGCATCGTCAGAATCGCTTACTAAATCTACTTCCTAATGAATTCTAAAAATATACTTTTTAAGTAGTGCAAAAATGCTCTTAAATAGTGATCTTAAAGATGTAATTAAACTTTACTTACAAAAACTTAAACTATGACAACAGTATGAGTACTACTTTATATGTACTTAAAAAATGTAAAAAAAAACTACTTATTTTGCGCGACACCGCCATGTTAAATTCACTACCCAGCAAAAACTTGCATTACCAGGTTATGAAATGTGTAATGGGAAATTCAAAAGTTATAACTACTTCTGATTCGAATTACCTTTCCCATTACATTTACAAGCAAATGTGCCAAATGTAATGATTATCAAACCAGTATTAATAACTAATTACATATATACTTATAGGTAATGAAAAAATTATTTAAAAAAAAAATTAAAAAAAATAAAAAAATATTTAATTTTATTTTATTTTTATTCAAAATAATGTACAGTGAGTCAAAAAGTGAAAATCTAGTTCTGAAATTTTTTTATTTTATTATAATGACTTATGTAAGTCATTATAAATAAGTCCTTATTTTTCATTTCAAAATAATGCTAAAGGTAATTTTCTGTCATTACCAAGTAATTCGAATGGTAATGATGTGTCATTACCAAGTTTTTGCTGGGTAGAGTTTCAGCAAAGTTAGAACTACTTTAGCAGCAGTTGAACTACTTTTTATTAACATTTTAGTATGTTCTTTTTTTGCTGGGTAGTTAGGTCTTCTAAGGGTCGAACCAGAATCAAATAGCGTCGCGCAAGACGTAAAAAAAACAAAAACAAACACATCAAATTTGAAATTTTTACGTCCGTTTGATTTAGGTAGCTCACATTTAAATATTAGAAACGAAAAAATTATTGGGAGTTACGCCTTACGCGACGTAATTTGATTCAGGTTGGACGCTAGCTAACATGTTTATTTTGATTTAATAGGAATTAGCAGTACACATTTAAAACTCATTAAGATTCCTGAACTTGCTTAAAATTTTACAAAAATATATGTATGTAACCCTTACCTTCGATATCTAAGAAGTTTAATATGGGGCTTAAACCTGTTGGGACACGCCCCCTTTAGAGGTGGCTTAAAAGTGAAAGTGTTCTTTCTTAAATATCTCAAAAGCTACTTTCAGAGTATAGTATCATTGGAAAGGTTTATTAGTAGGGATAAGATTTTCATGCACCAAAAAAATCGAAAATATGCGCTAAAAAATTCAAAATATGCACTAAAAAACCTAAAAATATGCACTAAAAAATAAAAAGTGTGAAATAAAAATCTTGTTTTCATAGGAAAAACTTTTTGAAAAGCAAAAAAGTTACGCCGGGTTTAAATAGTAACATTTTAATCTTTATATAAGCAAGATTTTTTAGAGATTATGACAATAAAAAAAAAATTTAAAGAAAAAAAAATAATTTTTCTTATTTCCAAAATAAATTTTTAAAATAGTTTTTGAAACAAATAAATTTCAATTTGTGTTTTTGCTAATTTATGCCACAATATGCAAAAATATGCACCTAAAAGTTGGAAATATGCACAAAATATGCATTTAAAACCAAAATATGCAAAAATATGCATTTTTACCAAAATATGCAAAAACATGCAAAAACAAATCGATGCCATTTTAATGCAAATTTCTTGATTCGGAAACATAATTGGTCGATATCGTTTTTAGACTATCGACAAAAAACATGCATTTGCATGGAAATCTCATCCCTATTTATTAGTATATAAGCTAAATAAATGTGATTTATAGGGTGTTTAGTCGATTAATTCTTGTTCGATTAATCTAAAAATTTTAGATACAGTATGAACAAATACTTCATCAGAATAAAAAACTTTTGGGAAAAAAAATCATGTTGGATTCAAACAGTGTATTTACAAATACGTACCATGAATGCACTTTTTTTCTGTGTAAATGTATGTAGCCGTTGGAATTTAAAGAAAAAAAAGCAGTCATGTTTACTAGAGTGGTACTTTTTTAAAATTTTGTTTTTGGATTTTCGCTGCTCCGTAAAAAAAAGCTTAGATTTGTTAAACGACCAAAAATAAGTACAGTCAAATTCGGTTATAACGAACTTGGTTATAACGAATTCTCGGTTATAACGAACTAATTCCAAAGTCCCGACGTTTTGGCAACAATTTTCACACAAAATACTTTTTTTTTATAACGAATCCTCGGTTAAAACGAACTACTTATTATGGTCCCACGAACTTAATTTCATGTATATTTACCTTTTTATAACGAATTCCCATAAATATTTTGAAATGTGCGGCAATTATGTTTACCAAACTCACAAAAAATTAGAAATTTTTGGTTAATATTTTAATTTTAATAAAGCTTATTTATATTTTTTAATGTTTCCTTCTCAAGAAGTAGTTTACTTACAAAAAAATGTCAAATAAAATTGGAATGTTTTTTTTTTGAAATAAAACTAGGTTGATAATATATACCGCTTATAGCGAACTACTTTTACTGGTTCCTCGGAGTTAGTTATAACCGGGTTTGACTGTACCGGATAATTTTTGGTCCGAATCGGTAAACTCTATGACCGCGCTAAATCCGGTCAAAGTTTCGAGTTTTGGGCAAAAACTCATTAAATTATCAAAGAGTATATTAATAAAGAGATGGTAGTGGAGACTTATTCAATTTTTGGAGAAAACTAAAATCTCGGACGAACATTTTTTGTCACAAAATGTTCTAAAATACGACACTATTAGTGATTCTTATTTGATTTTGTTATTATAATATATTATTATAATATAAAATATTTTTATAATATATTATTATAATATAATATATTATTATAATATAATATATTCTGCATTATAATTAAAAACAATTGTTTTTGAAATAATTCACTTAAAAATTAATTTGATAGATAACTAATTCAGTGAACACATTTCTATCGAAAACTCTCTTTCGAAAATATTTTAGATAGCAAGTTTTGAATATTCGCCCTCAATATACATGGGGTTCCCGATAACTGAATTATTTACAAAATAAATTTTATTCAAAGAATTAAATTTAATTAAACACAAAAATCAATCAAATCATCAATAATAAGGGAAGTCTAGTGTCCGATCTTCATGGAATTGGTTTTTTCGTCATATTGAGTAAAATACTAAAATTATAGCACATAGAACCAAATTTGGCTGTTTCTTGGACCTCTTCAAAAAGATTATAACACATGATCCCATTTTTAGGCGCAGCGACGATATGTTCATTGTGATTAAATAGGGGTACTTCCCCCATACACTCAACAAATTGAATTTGGACCCAAAAAAAACGTGTCATGAATTTTCAAATATCTACATTTTATAAAGATCGTAGTGTGTAGCCAGAGAGACTTCATTTATCAGTTATTTTCAGCAGATTTTAAAAATAATGGCACTTTGCATTTATAAAATGATCCGAGTTTTTAGCTTATCTCAAAAACCTCAAGCGATGTAGCAACTCCAAGGCTAGATTTCTTTGAATAATTTGTCTATTAAGTCCTAATCTTAAAAAGATTTGATATGAAATTTTACCTTACTCTTGCCACCCACTCATAACATTTTCCTTATTTTTTCTTTTAAAAGTCCTTAAAATTTTATTCTTGTTTTTGTAAAAACTATTTGTACAAAATGCGGTTATTTAGAAATATTTCTTAACTTATACTAAGAGTCTTTCGATTTCTTGTTGAATAGAAGTGATCTGAGACTTCAATTGAGATCCCTCATTTGTAGTTACGGAACAGGCTACAATGGGACGGGAAACGCCACAGGCGCGACCCAAAGCCTGCTTGGAACGCACAAAAATGTAGGGTACGTTTTTATCTTCACACAACAATGGCAAATGCAATAAAATTTCAATTGGCTCAGTATCAGCAGCCATTACAATAATGTCAGCCAAACCACGGTTCAAAGTTTTGGTTGCTTCGTTAGCACCTTTTCGAAGTTGATTGTAGTTCATGGCCTGTTGCAAAAGATTCATAATCTTAGCGGTCAATTGGGCATCAGCCAAAGGAAAAGCTTTAGAATTTACTTCTTCGGTCTACAAAAAGTAATAAGTCACATTAATATTCAGAACTTATAGGCAAGTGTATAATAATAACAAACTTACCATTATGAAGACAATAACTTTTTAAACAATTCAAATTTTAAGCAAAACAATGTAAAATACTTATAGAAACCTCTCGGCTGTTGCTTCACTGAGGATCTTTTTATTTTAAATAACGTGGACAAAAACGTTTATGGAACACAAAAAACAAAAGCACGTGTATTTTTACTTTTAAAAGTATTTTAGTGTTATAAAAGAAATTGATTACCGAGTAATCAGTAACGTCGTATTTTCGGTACTCAATGTCACACACTACACGGACGCGAATATAGGTTTAAAAAAAAATAAACAAAAACGTTAAGAACGTGCTGCCAGAAGTGACGATTTTTTGTCATTTTGACGTTTTTTTTTAAGAAATTAAAAAATTACGATTTTTTGATTTGATTCTAGTGTTTGGGAACAGAGTCATAGAGTAGTGCAACCAGTTGTAATCGGTCAGTCAATGATTAAGGACGTGTAAGCTGCGGCGTTGTAGTTGATTAAAATTAAAGACAAAACTGTACCGCGTGTTTTTTTGTTGAGCCTGCTGGTTCACTCGGCATTGCGTCAGTCACTTGTGGTGTCTGATTGGATGTCTATCGGCACTTGGGAGCATTGTTTCACTGCCTCCATTGTAAAGGCAATGGTCGTGTATTGTGTGCAGAGCCAACTTAAGTGTCTAGGCTTTAGCGTGGCGTCATCATAAGTAACGGGGTCTCCCGTTATTCTTCGTGGCTGCTAATCTATTGCCATAATTTTATTTAATACGTTCTTTGGTTGGAACGTCGTGGAATAACCTGGCAATCTGTGTGTTTTTATAACACCGCCATTAATCATTAAAACCAAAAAAAAAGAGTAGTGCAACAAATGGCGTTTGAAAAAGTAGTAAACAAAAACCATATGGTATTGTTTACGAAATTTTATCACTAACCGAAATTCGAGCGAGATGAAAGATACCAGTTTTACAGTGAGAATGCAGATTTTTTTTTGTCTCTCTTTGCTTTGCGTTTGAACTTTAGTTTGGCATTGCCAGAATTTTCCAATTATCTTTGGTGATGCCAGATCTACAAAACGGTCGATGGACTACTATGTCACTATGTTTGGGAATTCCCGGACTTATCAATTTCCCGGGAAACGGGAAAAAAATAATTTTTTTCCCAGGATTCCCGGGAATATTCATTATTAATATAAATCATAAAAAGCATTAAAATTTTACCAACTTTCTATTAAAAACAGTTTTATTAGAGATAAACAATTAATTAAAACATAAAAAATCAAAAAATGAAAGTTAAAAATCGTGAAATACAATAAAACAAAACAAAAAAATAATGCAACTTTTTTCCCCACAAAAAAACGCAAAAAATAGCTAAAAATCGCAAAAAAAAATTAAAACTGCGTTATTCGAGCAAAAACTAATACCATATTCGCATACAATGTTTAAAACATCGTTTAACTTTTGTGTTTAAAATAAAACGAAAGTGTTCGCATTGCCAGTAGTTTAAAAAAGCATCCGCTTCTCTTTTGGTTCGTTTAGCAGCGGCTGTTTTTTTCACGACAACTTAACACAGGGTTGTTATTTCGTGTTTCCGAGATGTTTTGGAAATGTTTTGGAGATGTTTTCGAGATGTTTAAAATTAAACGATGTTTTGTTTTAAATGTATGGGGAAACACATGTTTAAATTTAAACATGCCAATGTGAATATGGTATAATAAAGTTGACAGCACTTTTAATATTTGTTCTGCACACAAAAAAAAGACGTGTGTCAAAATATC
This sequence comes from Pegoplata infirma, assembly GCA_963921195.1. Classification (NCBI taxonomy): domain Eukaryota; kingdom Metazoa; phylum Arthropoda; class Insecta; order Diptera; family Anthomyiidae; genus Pegoplata; species Pegoplata infirma. The sequence goes on along the minus strand of OY992537.1, from coordinate 244,934,698 downwards.
CAATCGAACTTGGTAACTTTTTTTTTATATGGAGTTTAATGAATACACACGCGGCTTGCTAAAATTTATCTAGATAAAGTGTAAACTACATAATGCAAACCTTAGGTAAAAAATCCATGGCTTTTTGGAATAACACATGGTCTTTTACATTTTATGCAATATACCTTTCATTTTTTGTCTATTGTAAAGCAGCACTATATTACCAATAAACTTAGGAATTTTTCGCAAAAACAATGTGAAAAGTCTCAAAATATGTGAAGACGCCATTTATTATAAAATGGCAGATCTACAAACACAAGTATACACGCAAAAACGTACGGTGAACTAGAAAACTAACAAAAAAAAAAGAATGCTGGAGAAAATAATATAAAATGACTGAAATAAAAATAATTAATATTAAAAACAACATTAACATAGTGATAAAAAGTAACCAGTTGAACAAATTTGTTATGAAGCTGAAATGAAGAATGGACGCCACTTACAAATAGTGTTTATTTTTGGGACAAAAGGAAACCATACACAATTTGATAGCATTTCGTGAGTTGTAATTAAAAAAAAAAAAATTAATATTTATTTAATATTAAATGTTTTTAATTTTATATTTTAAAAATAATATATACAATGTTTAATAGCTTAAATAAAAAAATGTATTTAAATATAAAGGCGTCTTTCTATTAATGGTGAAACCAAAAAACCTAGGTAGTATGAAGCACTTTTCTTGCCATAAATAATCATTTATAAATGGTTATTTGAATTAAATAATTTGGGTAATTTATTTGTATTTTTTTCTCAATTTTCCGTTTCCTTAAACGGCAATATTACCTAAGGTTTTTTGCACATATATTCCTTGTTTTTTTTCATAAACGTTTACCTACGGGAATTGAGTATTTTATGCTTTTAACTTGGGTAGTGGTCTGGTACACACTTTCCTTAGGTATTTTATACCCTAATTTTGTTTAAATTCAGCCTTGTTATTTTTTGCGTGTGGAAATGTAAGTTCTATGTTCAAAATTTTTATATTTTTTTGACAGTCTTAGCAAAATTATCATTAACCGATGTGAATTTTTTGAATTTTTGAAGTTTTTTCATGATATTGTCATACTTTTTACACTTGCAAGGGAAGTATCTCAACCCTTATGAACCGATTTGCATGAAACGTAAAATATACATAATACCAAATTCGCATTTATTTATTTAAACATGTTTAACCACTTAAACATGTTTAAATTTAAACTTGTTAAGGTACATAAACATGTTTAAGTGCTTAAACATGTTTAAAAAAATTAATGTGAATTTGGTATAAAAGAGACAATTCTAAGGTTGGGGTGTTTCGGCTTATCGGCCATATCGCGGATTTAGGGGTTCAAAACATGGGTCAAAAAATGGCGAAAAAATCGTTTTTTGGATTTTTCAGCCATTTCTTTCGAAGAAACTATATACATATGAGAAGAAAGGTTTTTTTAATGCCTATCCAACGGTGGCATAACCACAGACTAATACAGACTCGACATAAGTGACAGGTGTCAAAAAAGTAATTCTGAACCATATGGTTAATATTTCCAAATTATTCTACGAATTAGGTTAGAAAGAGATAACTGATATAACGCGCCATAAGAAAAATGGATGCCAGATCGGTTTTTGTTGTCTCACTCGCTCCTAATTCGTAGAAAGTGTTGCCATGTTATCGTAAAACGGACTAAAAACCGCTGTGTTTTCTCCTAAAATCGCTTATTTTTTCCCCAGTTTTTCTTGTAAAACTCTACTGTCGAGTCTGTATTTAGTCTGTGGCATAACCTTGTAAAAGTTTGGCTTCGTTAAAAACTTTTTTATGAAAATGTGTAAATTTTGGGGGGTATTTATATGCAGACATTGACCTACGATGTCCATATGAATATGAAATAATCTTTATTAAATTTAAGTAGACACGTATTTATTCTCTAGAGGATATTCCTATTAGTTCGGGAGTTATCGAAATTTTCCCGGAGGTCCACATTGGGTGGTATGAATAAAAATAAGACATTACTTTTTACTATTTACTTTTAGTAAAGTAATTTCTTAAAGTATTTGCTTAATTTTATATGAATAAAAAAAACTTAACAAAATTTACCCGAAAATTCGGCTAAGTAATTTCTAGCAATCAGAAATGTCAATAACAAAAAATAAACAAAAATAAATAATCCAAAAAATTTTATTTATTTTTAAAACTTTAAAATCGTGTTGTTTTCGTGTAAGTTATGTAATTAAATTGGGCCATAAAATAAAACTGTGCTTAGCCAAACTGTTGTTTTTAGCTTGGTAACAGTTAAAGTGCCTTAAATAAGTTGTATGATTTTGCACCCTATTGAAGTGATTAAAATTTATTGATCAGGTAAGTGTGATTATAAGATTTGGTGATTTTGGACAAAAACCTTCTACACATTTGCAAACCAAATGTGCTTCTTGTCCAAAAAGCTTAATTCAGATTTGAATAAACACAAAAACTGAAAATTACACTTTGTTTAATCTGCAGATTGACGATATAGCTACTATTTGGAACATCAAGGACAATTACTAAATGAGTGGAAGTTACCAAACATTCATCCTTGCTAAGCTTTCTTGTTGTGTAAAGGCATCCATCCAAATACAGAAATGAAGATAATTCCAAATTGTCAAAATATAAATTTGGTTAAACTTGATTGACAGTTTTCTATAAAAATTACACTTTTGTAATGCAAAAATCTTAAAGTCAGCAATTTCTTTGAATTAAGGACACTTTTTTTACAAAAAGTTTCAGAATTAGGGCTTTTTTTCTTATAGAAAAAGTCTAAGCTTGAGGCATTTTTTTTAGATTCCGAGACAGTTTTGTTATAAAAAACTGTCTTTGATTCTAAGACATTTTCTTACAAAAAATTGTAAGTTTCCAAGACACTTTTTTCGTAGAAAAAGTTTTAGATTCTGAGACATTTTTCTTATAGAAAACGTGGCAGATTCTAAGACTTTTTTATGGAAAAAGTCTCAGATTATAAAACCCTTTTTTAATAAAAAAAACGCAGCAAGATTCTGAGACATTTTTCTTGTAAAAAAAGTCGCAGATTTTGACATTTTTGTTACAGAAAAAGTCGAAGATTCTGAGACATTTATCTTATCGAAAAAGTCGCAGATTTCTTATACAAGAAGTTCAAAATTCTGAAATATTTTTCTTGTAGAAGAAGTTGCAGATTCTGAGAAATTTTTCTTTAAGAAATATCGCAGATTCTGAGACATTTTTCTTATGGAAAAAGTCGCATATTCTGAGACATTTTTCTTAAGGAAAAAGTCGCAGATTTTGAGACATTTTTCTTCAAGAAAAAGTCGCAGATTCTAGGATATTTTCTTATAGAAAAAGTCGCAAAATCTAATACATTTTTTTAAAGAAAAGTCGCAGAATCTGAGACATTATTCTTATTGAAAACAAACTCAGATTCTGAGAAATTTTTCTCATTAAAAAAGTTGTAGATTCTAAGACATTTTTCTTATAGAAAAAGTTGAAGATTCTAAATCATTTTTTGTTTGTTTAAAAAGTGGAAGATTCTGAGACATTTTTCTCGTAAAAGAAGTAGCAGATTCTGGACTTTTTTTTAGAAAAAGATGAAGCTACTGTGAAATTTTTCTTGAAGAAAAAGTTTCAGATTATAAGTCGTTTTATGTTTTTTATTTTTCGGAAAAAATGTATTGTTTTCAAGATGTTTTTCTCATAGAAAGAGTCTCAGATTCTGAGCCAAAAATCTGTTTCTGAAACATGTTTCTCATAGAAAATGTTACAGGCTGTGACTCACAGACTCTGTGAAATTTTTCTTTTAGAAAAAGTGTCAGTTTCCAAAAAAAAAAAAATTATATTCCTGCTCATATGCTTTCTATAGAAAACTGTCAATTTTAGGTCCTATTTCTTTTGAATGTAAAAAATTGAGTTAAATTTGCACATAAATAAAGAGAAAACGCCAAAAATTGCATTTTTATTCTATATTTTGAATTTTTCAATGAAGTTTTTACAACCATAGGAAAAATAAATGTCCTTAAATATTTTAAATTCATAAAGTCTTAAATAAAAGAATAATCCTCGTCACAACTTATTTTTAGTGTGACCTAAAATATTTGTCCAACCAATGGGAAGTAGGGTGAAAAAAATTAAAGTGAATTAAATGCATTTAATGATAGGAAAAATTTTAAATATTCATTTATTTGTTTATGTTTTTGGTTTTTATATTTATACGGTATTTACACCAACGAAAACAACTTGTTTTTGAATATTTTTTGGGTTTTTGGCAAAAACTACATTAATTTTCCATACAATTTAAAAACTGCGTTGCCAACTAAAACTGGACAAAAACTAGAATTTAGGTTCTGGTCAATGCTACTATTAATTCAGTGTGAATGTTTTTTTCAATTTTGTTTTGTTAAAAACAATTGTCAAAAAAAAAAAATATTTGTTTTTTGTGAAATTAATAATTAAATCATTGAAAAAAGCAAATAAATTTGTAATTTAATTTTTTTAAGAAAGTGTGGCCTTCGTTATTTTGTGTTTTTTTGTAAATTTAGAAAATAATTAATGTGGTTTGACAAACGAAAACTCATTTTGTTCGGTATAAACGGTTTGGTTTTCCAAAATGCTTTTTTGCCAAAAACAAGTTAGTTTTTGTTTGGTCTAAACATAGTATTATACAATTTAGAAAATTCCGCTAAATTCCTTTTTTCCGCGAAATTTAAGATTCTTAGTCTACTCAAGAGCAGACTAAATTTTTTGAAGACAATACTTAAATTTTTTGCTTTTATTCATATCAAATCAAGTATTTACTTTTTCGTGCTGAGTATTTACTTTGTTTATTTTTTTTGGAATACTAAATCAAGTAATTTCTTAAAATCAAAATAATTTAGCAAACCGTATAAGCATTAAGTAAATGCTAGTTTTTATTCATACCACCCATTGTTCCATAAGGGGACAACGAAATTTTGAATCACTGATATGGCCGATAAGCCGAGACACCCCAACCTTAAAATCGCCTCTTTTATGTATATTTTAAGTTTCAGGAAAATCGGTTCATAAGGGTTGAGATACTTCCCTGTTGGTCAGTTTTTCTATGAATATATATTAGCACTGTTCTTCCAAATAGAAAAAATACAAAAAATAGCAAATGTAATTATACCTGTATGTAAAAAAGATATTAAAAATTAAATTAAAATAAACTTTTTTATGTAAAATGGTGTATTTTATAAAATTCCCGGATTTCCCGGGAAAAATTAAAAAAATTCCCGGGAATTCCCGTCAGTCTTTTCCCGGGAATTCCCGGGATATACGACCCGGGAATTCCCGGACCCCAAACACTATTTGATTCCCATACATTTTGACGATTTTTTGTAACTCTACTTTTTTCACAAAAATCAAACATTTCATTCTCTTTTGGAAATATAACTGAACTTATAAATTCATTCGTTTCCCTTTGTGTTTAAATTATTAAATTATTATTAATGATTTTGTATTTTTTTTTGTTAATTATAGTAAAAATTGTTTTAATTTTTAAAATATCAACTTTTATTTTATAAAAAATTATAATACATAATTACAAAAATAATATTTATGGATATTTTTTTATTTTTAGGGTAGAAAAATTTAATAAAATAGATAAAATAGTGTGGAATCGACGAAAAATTTTTGATATTTAAAATTGATGATATTTATTCAAATTGAATAAACTATTTTATTCAAATCAACGAAAATAATTCTGTTAATTTAACAAATTTTCGTCAAACTATTGTCAAATAAAAATTAACGAATTTTATTCAAATCAACACCCCTATATTTTTAGCTGCATAATGATTGCTCTTTCGTCGAATTAACATTCGTTTTCGTCAATATTACTGCTATATTTGGTTCGGACTACGGTTATGAGAAAATAGGGCTTATATGAAACTTATCGAGAATTACGTCTGGGGCTCCAATGACTTTGCTAAATATATGGCTTTGTAGGTTTTGCCAGCAAAATTAAGTTCAGCACTTTTTATCCTACTTCTATTTGTGTTTTAAAACACTAATTATTTATTTTTTATTTATCAATTTATTTTAATTTTATCAATTTTATTTTTCTTATAGCACAAAACCAACTGACGTTTGTTAACAGAAAAACAAACAAATATTTGTGGGGTCAAAATTAACAATGATTTTTGTTGAATTTACAAAAATTTTCTTTGGGAATACAATGATTTTTGGTTGAGTGTAGCTTGAAACTAGCCAAAAACCGTTTTCTCCTAAAATTGCTTAGGTTTTCCCCATTGTTTGCACAACAATAAAATACATGTGGACATTTTGCTCCAACAACAAAATACATGTAAAGGTACCTACAGATGACGCAATATTATGCACAATATTTTTAACGTATTTCCACAAATGGCATACATACACCGAACCAAATCTCGTAGGTAAAATCAACAAAAAAATTTCGTAGATCTTTAACAAAATTTTGTCAATTTTTTTTTTAAGATTCAACAAATTTTATTCAAATCAACGAAATTTCGTCAAGTTTACATCCTATGAAGAAGTAAAATTGACAAAATTTCGTCAAATTGACTACTATTATTAGTTTGGACGCCATTATTTTTTCAATGTGCAGCGTCATGAAAAAAGTGTATTTTTTGTGAAAATTAACTTATTTTTTAATGAAATTTTATCCAATTGTCTAAAGCTATTAGTTTTTATGCCATTTTTTTTGGCATGGTACAATGCGTCTTTAAATGCTGCAAAATTTCATGTGTAAACGTCTTCAAATTTTGAGAAACTTTATGTAAGTAATGATTATATAAAAATTAAATTTACAAACAACTAATTTTTATTAATGTTTTTAGGTATTCTACATACATATTATATTGACAAGGGTTCAAAGATAAATAAGTTTCCGTCTGGAATTTGGAAATATGTACATTTCGTTCGTCATTTGCTGTAAAAAGTCATTCGTTGTCCCCTTTGTGTAAGTTTATATTTAAATTAGTTCAATTATTTATTATTTTGTATTTTTTTTTTGTTTATTATAGTTAAAATTAAGTTCTTTAAATATTAATATACATATTTATTCAATAAAAAAATTAAAATAATAACAAAAATAATATTTATGGATATTTTATTTTTTGAAAGGGTAGAAAAATTTAGTAAAATTGATAAAATATCGTACAATCGACGAAAATCATTTTGTTAAATTGATGATATTTATTCAAATTGAATAAACTATTTTATTCAAATTGACGAAAATAATTCTGTTAATTTGACGAAATTTCGTCAAATTTATCTCAAATATAAATTAACGAAAATTTTATTCAAATCAACACCCCTATTTTGTTAGCTGTATAATGATTGTTCTTTCGTCAAATCAACATGCTTTTTCGTAAATATTACTGCCGTATTTGGTTCGGTGTTATTCAATAAAAAAATTAAAATAATAACAAAAATAATATTTATGGATATTTTATTTTTTGAAAGGGTAGAAAAATTTAGTAAAATTGATAAAATATCGTAGAATCGACGAAAATCATTTTGTTAAATTGATGATATTTATTCAAATTGAATAAAATATTTTATTCAAATTGATGAAAATAATTCTGTTAATTTGACGAAATTTCGTCAAATTTATCTCAAATATAAATTAACGAAAATTTTATTCAAATCAACCAAATACGGCAGTAATATTTACGAAAAAGCATGTTGATTTGACGAAAGAACAATCATTATACAGCTAACAAAACAGGGGTGTTGATTTGAATAAAATTTTCGTTAATTTATATTTGAGATATATTTGACGAAATTTCGTCAAATTAACAGAATTATTTTCGTCAATTTGAATAAAATAGTTTATTCAATTTGAATAAATATCATCAATTTAACTAAATAATTTTCGTCGATTCCACGATATTTTATCAATTTTACTAAATTTTTCTACCCTTACAAAAATAAAATATCCATAAATATTATTTTTGTTATTAAAAGAGTGGATAAATATCTCTTTTTGTTCAAAAGTTACAACAGTTTAAACTCGACTTCATTTATGCAAAATAATGTGCAGTAGTTACAGGATTTTTCAAGATGCAACTTTATGCACCCACCTGTTAGTAACGAACAGAATTATCGATCTTATATGATTATTTCCGTGCTATTAGGAATGTTCTATAATACATACAAACATATCATGAAAATCGGGGAACTTTTTTTTTTGATTTTTGTCGTGCTAGATTGGCCAAAAGTGGCACTGTGCGGCGCCGGCCACCGGTTTTATCTGTCAAAAAGCGTATGGAAGAAGTCGTGCCGGGCTTGTTCTGTTTCTACCACAGTACAGACTAGTATGCAAACACTGGTGCTAATTGCGTACTTTCCAATATGGCGGTATGGTTTTTGTACCGAATGATCATCGCTGCTTAGTATATGTGTGCCTGTACGTGTGAGCTTTTGTGCATGTATTTATGATGTTTGTTTACGTTTTGTATGAAACGTCAAAAGTTACACCGTGTGCTGTCACTAATACTTACACCCATCAGATGCAACTCTGTGATACTACTACTCATGTACTGTGGTTTCTACAATTAGTGTTTCTTCACAATACAGCAGCAAGCAGCTGAGCAGCAAAATTTTTACATGTGTTTTGTTGTTGCGGCAACAACAAAATACATGTAAAAATTTTGCTGCTCAGCTGCTTGCTGCTGTATTGTGAAGAAACACTTAAGGCCTAGTTAGCCGAGAAAACGTAACCGTATCTTTACCCTAACCGTAGCGTATTTATTTAGTGCAGTTATCGAAACTTAATAACGTGTCATATGTTTTTGACGTAAAAAAAACTTTAAGCAAACCAAAACATATTTTTTTTTTGTATTCAGTTTTGTTTTCTCGATTTTGATTTCTTTTTGTACACAATTCCTAAAAATAAAAGCTTGGAGCAGAAAACATGGATTTTGAAACTATTTTCATCGGATTGAGCTTCCTCAACCTGTGCAAAATTTATAAAAAATTAAGAAATATAGAAGACGTTGCTTCAGAAGATGGTGTGTCCGACCCATCATATTAAATAGACAATTATTTGCCTGCACCAATAAAATAAGCTGATCGTCGTTCTTTTTTGTTATTTTATTTATGTTTTTTTATATGTAGACTTTAAATAAGTTTGTTTATTTAAATTGAATTAGTGATTTTTCTATTCGTTTTGCACTTTTAGTTTTGTATCACATTTTTTTTTTGGAAATAAACAAACCAAAAATCAGCTGTTTACAAATGTCACGTAGAAACGTTGTAAAATTCTATTTTAAACAGGTCGGAACGTTCCGTTTACGTGACAGTTGAATTCAGTAATCGTTTTCATTAGTTTACGCATATCAAAAACAATCAGCTGACTTTTTACGTTAGGGTTACGGTTACGTTTTCTCGGCTAACTAGGCCTTTAGTCTGTGCCAGTCTGTGCTGTGGTACTTTTCGATGGTAAAAAAGTACTAAAGTGTTGAATTTCACATCCCTGATTACTCATTTCTTCATTCTATTATTTTCTACATTTTGACATTTTAAATACATTTTGACGTTTTTAGTTAGTTTTTGTCTAATTTTCCGAAGTTAAGTTTGGTCGTCGGGTTCGCGGATTTGTAAAGTGTATTTTCTTCAGAAAAAAAAATAAAAAATTAATTTAAAAAAAACATCAATTAATTAAACAAAAAACAAATTAATGTATTTAATTTTAAGTTGCATTAAAAGAATCGCACATAATTTTTATATACAACTCAGTGAAATAAGTTTAATAAATATTAAGCATTTTTAACAAAAAGGTTTGTAAAATGCAAATATAAATTTCACTCTAATTAGATTTATGTGAAAAAATCTTATATGAGTATTTAAAGAAAAGCCAGCAACAATAAAATCGATTATTCAATAGCAAAAAAAAATAAAAAAACGCCATTTAAAAATATATAAAAATAAAAATACATATATTTAATGCAATAATTAAAAAAAAATAACGAATTTAATGAAAATCCAGTGTAATAATTAAAAAAAATCGAGGCTAAATTACTTGAAAAATGTGTATATAGCGAAAATATAATGAAAAAAACACACACACACAAACAAATTTTCTTTACGCAGTCATTCGTACAAAAAAAATCGTACATAAGTACAAAGAATTTAAAGAAGAAGCAACAGTAGTAAAAAAAAGAATTAACTAAACAAGAAAAAAAAAACATAGAAAATCAAAATCCGACAAACAAGTGTTTGGGAAGAAAACTCAAATGAAAAAAAATAAAAAAAAAATATCAGCTATCGTATTACGAAACTGCGAATTTAAAATTGTATGTGCGTTAACGAAAAGTGCAGTTAAGGGGAACACAAAATATACCCCTCCCTAGAATAAAAAAAAAAACATTAAAATAAAAAACGATTTTTCGCCACGCTAAATCCCTGATATGGCCTATAAGCCGATACACCCCAACCTTAGAATTGACTCTTTTATCTATAACACTGTGACACAATTGAAGGGTCATTTCTTAGGGCCACAACCCACAACCAAACCAAGACAGTTTGAAAGTACTTGTGTGTAGTAGTAAAACCCCCAATAGGTTTTGCTCTGTAACGTCTTAATTTTTTTTATAGCCCACTGAATTTTTCATTTTTTTTAAAAGTCGTTTGAAAAAAATTGAAAACAAATGTAACTGTTCTTTTGAGCTTCTTTTAAACTTTTTTCTAGAGTACGCTAAACCCCTATCTCCCGTTTTAATGGGTCAAAGGCATTTTTTGAGAAATGGAATACGCTAAACCTCTATTTCCCGTTTTAATGGATCATTTAAGTCCTTTTTTGAGAAATGGCTCAAAAGCCTGCTAAGACAAGGGTTAAAATGTTCTACGAATATGTTCTGCATCAAATTTCACTAGGGGTTACTGAAGGCAGAAAGTTCGACTGGTATAAGGAAAATGCTGAAAAAAGATAAGTTTTAAAGTGTCATTCATTATTTTATATTTTTGCCAGAACCGTATACAATTGTAAATAAAAACAAGTATGAAAGTTATAGTCGGTCAAGACCGACCATATAATACCCTACACCAGTGTTTTCCGGAAAATAGGTCCCAAGTCCAAACATGAACCGATTGGATCTGTCTTTTTTTAGATCTTTATTAAGTGTAGAAAACACACACAGATCAAATTTAAGTGGAATTGACTTATTTTTTTTGTCAATAGACCGATTTAACTGAATATCAGTCGAAATTTTTTTATGGGGGACTAAGTCCAAAAATGGTGCAATTATATTGCGATTTGATTAGGTTACTAAAGTTCACGTTTAACACTTAAAAATAAAATTTTTATCAAATATTTCTATTTTTATGAATTTTGAGGGGATTGTGTGAATATCGGGAGGGTGGATTGTATGGGGACTACCAGAAGGACTGACCTGATTTCTTTAAAATTTGGAATGGTGATTTGTACATACAAATTACCAGCTAAATTTCAAAGCGATATCTTTTATAATATGGTTATTAGAGTCATTTTAGCCGAATTCAAAGGGGGCGTTTGTATGGGGGCTAGGGGTTGACATGGACCGATTTTCTCCAATTTCAATAGGCTTAAGTTTCAAATTTCAAGTCAATTGATTGAAAATTGCGACCTGTATCGTGCTTAAACCGATAGATGGACAGACGGACGGACGGACGGACATCGCTAAATCGACTCAAAAAGTAGTTCTGAGTCGATCGGTATACTTGAAGGTAGGTCTAGAACCAATATTTCGGGTAGTTACAAATATCAGCACAAACTCATTTTACCCTGTACCACAGAGTGGTGTAGGGTATAAATATTGGAAAAAATATAAAAAATAATGCTACTTTACAATTAACCTTTTTTATGCATTTTTCTTATATCGGTCGAACTTTCTGCCTTTGGAAACCCCCAGTAAAATTTGATGCTGAAAATAATCGAAGAACATTTTAACCCTTTAAGTGCACGTCTTAGTAGGCTTTTAAGCCATTCAGTGTTGCCAGAAGTAGGGGAAAATCCCTACATGTAGGTATTTTTGTTCTCAAAATGGTAGCGTAGGGAAAAACGGACAGATTTTTAAAATTTTATTAAATGTAGGTACTTTTTGAAAATATAGGTAAAAGTTGTCAAAAACCTTGAATTTTAGCTAAAAACAATACTTTTCCTAGAGTTTTTCAGTTTAAGAACAAATTCTAGCAATGTTCTTTTTTAAAATCGTTTGTACACTCTAATCAACGGCGTATGCAGGATTGATTTTTCAGGGCCCAACAACAACAACAACAAATTTTTGTGTTTCTTTTCGTGAGATTTGTGTTTTCCAATACATATAAAAAAATATTTTTTTTGTTGTTGTTGTTGGGCCCCCCCCTCTGAATACGCCAATGACTCTAATTATAAGACTACCTACTATAAATTGGATAAATTTAAACAAATCTACTTAAAATTAATAGAAATTTTCTTTGTGTGTTTAGATTTTTCGCTAAAATCTTCAAATTTGCAAAAAATCGCCATATCTGACAGCCCTGATAAAACGAATTAAAAACATGTTCTATTTATACTCACAAGCACCTGCTACTTTCGGGACAATCTCTATAGAAAATTATTGGTGTAGTACAATTATTTGTTCTGTGGAACAATAAGATGTTACACTCCAATTCTTAGCAACAAAATATTTTGCTGGGCAGTGATCTGTTAATATTATAAATTAAAAAAAATATCAAAAATAATTGTAACTTAAAAAAAAATATTTTTTAATGAAATTTGACCAATTTTAATGTAGGGATAAATTGTAGGGGAAAATTTTTTCGAATGTAGGGGAAAAAGGGATTTTTTTTTATAAGTGTAGGTACTTTCAAAAAAATTTACTGGCAACACTGAAGCCATTTCTCAAAGCGTACTCTAGAAAAAAGTTCCCCATAAATTTTTATTGAAGACATCCCAAGACTATTTCAAGCTCAAAAGAACATTAACATTATTTTTATACCCTCCACTTAGTGATAGAGGGTATATATAAGTTTGTCATTCCGTTTGTAACTCATCGAAATATCGGTCTGGGACCCCATAAAGTATATATATTCATGATGCCCGATCGATTTTAAGACATTCTAGCGATGTCCGTCTGTCCGTCTGTCCGTCTGTCCGTCTGTCTGTCTGTCTGTGGAAAATGCTCTCGCGGACAAAATATTGCGCAGAGATGACTGAAACTTAACATATATATTGGAAGTTCTCCCGAGAAGTTTGGTATTGCATTTGAGCGATATCGGTTCAGCGGTTCAAAAGTTATGAACGAAAATGTAAGCACACCTCAAAAATTTCAGTACATTCAACATAACCTAAAAATACAAAATGCTTTAATTCGGCTTCTGGTTGACATATGTGAACATAATTGGACACCAAATGGTATTTAAACAAGTACGAACATATTTTTTGAAAAAAAAAAATCGCGGATTTTTTTTTTTTACCAAAATTTTTTTTCGCGGAAATTTTTTTTCAATTTTTTTTTTTTCAAAAGTAATTTCCATTTAAATAAAGTTGTTTGCAATAATCTTTTTGAAATTGTGGAGGGTATCACTACATTCGGCAAGGCCGAATTTAACTTTTTTACTTGTTTTAGACTTTTTTCCAACGCCTTTGAAAAAAAAACTGAAAAATTCAGTGGGCTATAAAAAAAAAATTGAGACGTTACAGCGCTAGACCCTTTGGGGTGTTTACTACTACACATAAGTATTTTCAAACGATATTGGTTTGGTTGAGGCCCTAAATGGGCTGTTGCACTGTGTAACTTAAGTTTCCTTGTGAGAGATTTTGCAAAAGAAATACTTACGTTATAATTATCTAAGTTTTTGCAAATTAACGCGGAAAAATCATACGTACCCTAGTATTATATTATACAAATATAGTCATTTTGACCACCAGGGCGCATGGTTTTTTCCATTATTTAAAGTCCTGGAAGTGCGCCTGATTTTACACAAAATTTGGCTAACAATGAAAGTCTCCCTAGTGTCACCCTCCGATCTTTATGGAAATTTTTGTAGAACATGAAAAATAAAAGGACATGTATTTTCTTAAGTGGCCCAAATTCATATTAAGGCGGTGCAAATGCGTGGGGGGGGGGAGTTGGCGGTAAGAAACGGTAATTTTTAATTTTTTTCGTTTATCTCTTTGGCAAATCTATTTAAATATGCAAAGCACGTGTCCATGCATAACTTTTCTTCATAGTGAATAAAATACCAGAATTTTAAGAAATTTTTGTTAATAAGTCAAAAAATATTGTCTTTAATTTGATATCAAATATGCCTATGTGAATTTTTATTAACTAGGGTAAAATCGTAAAAAAACTGAAAAATATTTTTGAGAAAGATTATTCTGGCTCAAGGTCATATTTCCTTTACTAATCATTACGTGATATTGTCAAAGTAACAATTTTCAAGAAACTTTTTATAAAGTTGTTTGTTTTAAATTGATTGATAGAGTTGTATTATGTTGTGTATTTTGTACATTTCTCATTATGCCTATTTACATACGAATATAAGACTTTATGTTTTGCCACAAACGATTGTCAATTTGCTAAATACTCTTGACAATGGCATTTGACGAATTCCGAAACACGTGTCGAGTAAGTCTTGCAAAATGACCAAACCAATCAATTTAAAACAAACAACTTTATAAAAAGTTTCTTGAAAATTGTTACTTTGACAATATCATCGTAATGATTAGTAAAAGAAATATGACCTTGAGCTAGAATAATCTTTCTCAAAAATATAATTTTAAAGGTCGAATAATAAATAATTTTTATTAATTTAATAATTAAAACAGAATTTCCCCCCGTACAAATCGACCTCTCTTAAAAATGACTTTGGGCAGTTAAAAAAATCCGTGTCTAATTAATTTTTGTTTTGAGCAACATACGCAAATTTCATGAAGATCGCAGAGTTACTCTAGGCATACTTCCCTTTTCAGTATCGTATTGTTTATTAGAATTGTTTTGCTATAGAGGTTGAATAATATAGGGTTCACACTTACGACCTTAAACAAGTTGTTGAACAAAAAACCAGTACATAACAGAATAAGAACGTAATTGACACAGAAAAAATATTTTTTAATACACGTAGCTGAGTTAAAACACCTCAATTCAACCGAAAAAAGTAGCATTTTTGAACTTACCCCTTTCGAATTTGATGAAACTTGGAATATAGTTGGGCTCTACAAAAAAAATTATAGTGTCAAATTTTGGCCAGTTCAAAGGTCATATTTGGAATCAGCACGTCAAAAACTTCAGAAAAGTGAATTTTGGTACCAGAATTTCAAAGACAAAAAAAAAATATTTTTTTTTTCTAAGGGAAATTACACCTCTTTTTATTTCCTGACACTATGTTTCTATTAATACTAAAAGTTCCAATGAAGTCTTTATCCTGAAAATTTTAACTTAAGTATTAAGGTAATCCTTAACAACATATATTTTTACCAAAATTTAAAAATATCGTTTTTTGAGGTATATCTCTCCAAAAATTAAGGTTAAAACCAATGACCTTTAACCTTTTTAAAAAATCTTTGTGAATGCCATTTTAAAAGCAGTCTCATTACCTATTATTTGAAACCTGAATGAGACCATTATTACTATTACTTTTCAAGATATGTATCTTTATTTATGTTAGAACACTTTTGTAAAATATATACGATTTTGCCAATTTTCCAGACCCCATATCTCGAATACTGGAATGACCAGAAGCATGAAAACTTAGCACAATCTCTTTTTTGTTAAAGTAAACCCCAGTGCTTAATTTCATTAAATTATTAGGGGGTGTGGTCAACTCGTCGGTTGAAATGAGGTGTTTAGCTCAGCTCTTAAACGCTCAAAAACAGAAAGTGTGAAACGCATATAACGCACGTCTAAAGCCATGAATTTTTCCTGTTAATCTTATAGGAAATAATAGGTCAACTAGAATAATTGAATATCTGAATATAGACTCTTTATGATAATTAACAAAGTGTTTGTGTGTGCGTGCATTAATAAGACTATTAAAAAATTAAAATTGTTTTTACAAAACTTTTTTTTTAAATTTCAGTTAAAATTCAGAAGTGTTTGAATTAAAAAATTTCACAAATAAGCTATAAGTGAATAAATAACAACAAAAATAAAAAGAAAAGAAAAACATACATAAACAAAATCTTCCTTAAGCACTAATAATTTCTATAAAAAGAAACAATAACGAATAAAAGACACAGCGAAATTGAAAGAAACATTTTACGCTGTTTATTGTTAGATCATCATTTTTATTTCACCTGGTGTGTTGAAAATTTTTCAAAATTGCGAAACATATTTTGAGCTTTTTAAAAAAGAAAAAAACTCCTCAAAACTCTAGTACCGCCAGTGACGATAACAAGACCACACAGCAGCAGGAGTCCACGCAACTTTCCCAGCAGCTTGAGCCAAGCAGTCCCGGCGCGTCGTCTAGCAAGTCGTCGCCGTCGTTGACGACAAGTAAATTGGACTCTTCTACTGCTCGGCCGCAGGCGTCTACATCACCGTCGTCGTCATCGTTGCTGCACCCTGTTGCCGGAGCGCAAAAAGGCACCAAAATAACACCTCCCACAGGTCCTCATTCGTCCTCGACATCGTCACCTACTACGCAGGCAGGTGCCAACGCAGCAGCCGCCGGCGATAGTTCGGACGCCGGCTCCACAAGCAACAACGCAGCTCAAGTGTCGACCACAGCCACCTTTCGTCTATCTGCGCTCACCGGTACCATCTCGAAAATGGGAAATAACGCCACCACGTCGAACAAAAAAGTGGATGCAGCCGAAACGGTCAAAGAGTTTCTCGAACAGGCCAAGGAGGAGTTTGAGGAGAAATGGCGCCGTAATCCAACAAATACCGCATGTCTCGACGACTTTGAACGCATCAAGACATTGGGCACCGGCTCGTTCGGTCGTGTCATGATAGTACAACACAAGCCGACAAAAGACTACTACGCTATGAAGATACTCGACAAGCAGAAGGTTGTCAAACTGAAGCAGGTGGAACACACGCTCAACGAGAAACGCATTCTCCAGGCCATTTCATTTCCTTTTTTGGTTTCGCTACGCTATCACTTCAAGGATAACTCCAATTTGTACATGGTGCTCGAGTATGTGCCCGGCGGTGAGATGTTCTCACATCTGCGCAAAGTGGGACGCTTTTCAGAGCCACACTCGCGCTTTTATGCGGCCCAGATCGTTCTCGCATTCGAGTATTTGCATTATCTCGATTTGATTTATCGTGATTTAAAACCGGAAAATCTGCTTATCGACTCACAGGGCTACCTCAAGGTTACCGACTTTGGTTTTGCCAAACGTGTCAAGGGTCGCACCTGGACTCTTTGCGGCACGCCTGAATACCTCGCCCCTGAGATAATCCTGTCAAAGGGCTACAATAAGGCCGTCGACTGGTGGGCACTTGGTGTGCTGGTCTACGAAATGGCCGCTGGCTATCCACCCTTCTTCGCTGATCAGCCCATTCAGATTTACGAGAAAATCGTTTCGGGCAAAGTTCGTTTCCCCTCACACTTTGGCTCGGATTTGAAGGATCTGCTACGCAATCTATTGCAGGTCGACCTAACCAAACGCTACGGCAACTTAAAGGCGGGCGTTAACGATATTAAAAACCAGAAATGGTTTGCCTCCACAGATTGGATTGCGATCTTCCAGAAGAAAATCGAAGCTCCATTTGTGCCACGGTGTAAAGGACCCGGTGATACAAGCAATTTCGATGACTACGAGGAGGAGGCGCTGCGGATCTCAAGCACCGAAAAGTGCGCCAAAGAGTTTGCTGAATTCTAATTGTATTTTTTTTTGTTTCTTTACTCTACTATTCGTACGTACGTTCATCATTCTCATCTCCGGTTGTTCGTTCGTCGTAGTTTGTGCATTAAACGCGTTGCGTTCGTGTTTCATCGTTTCAATCAATAATATAGAAAATAAAATAAAAAACAAACAAATAAATAAACAACCAAAAAAACAAACATTCAGTGAAAAACTTTATTTTCCGTTCGATCCGGTTGAAAATATAAAATAAATTAAAAATAACAAATAATGTGAGACAAGTGTTTTAAATGTGTTTTATTTGAAACGTTCGGTTCGGTTAAATTTGTCTACAAACTCTTCATCAACCGACTACAACACCAACTAACAATTGATCATTGACCTGCTTCTTTCTACCTGTTAGTAATCTATAATATCATCATGTTCTTTATTGAATACTACAACTACTACTACTACATTGGATTAAACATTTGATTTGTTGCATTTCCATCAGAATCACCATGACCATCAACCACATCATCAATATACAACTATATGGTGAGTACATTAATTTTTTTTCTTTGTTGGTAATCATATTTTTAATTTGCATGTTTTTCTTTCATTACGCTTAACCCTTTAATGCTTTGTGTTTTATTTCTTATAAATTATAGGTCAATTAATAACTTTTTTTTTTTTAATTTAAAAACTAAAACAGAACTTAAAAAAATGATAAAACGCCTCACCCTCTATTCATATAATAAATAAAAAAAAGTTTAAACAAAAGCATGCTCACTAGGGTTATAACTTTTTTTTGGACAAAAAAGTCCATCCCACCACGCTATGGGCAATGTTGTTCAGATAACAAAAATCTATTTTTTTTCGGTCATTTCGGTAAAAAAAAGTTCACGCACCGAATGCAATTTTTAAAACTCCCCCAAGAATGATTTATTTTTATTTTTTTGCTTTATAAATTTTATATTATGACGTCAAATCTTAATTTTTTGAAAATTATGACAAACTCATGACTACCTATCAGAAGATAATAACATTTAACTTATTTATAACATCCGCGAAAAAGCACCAAAATTCCGCGATTTTAATCTTTAGTTGCTGAAAAGAATTACTGCCTCATAGCACCTATCACTTGACACTAAAATTTAGCTAATTTTAAAAATCCGCGAAATAGCGTCATAATATCGCGATTTTTAGCGCCCTCCATCCAATTGATGAGATTTTGTTTCTATATTAATGAAATTACAAGAAAATCCTTAATAGTTTGCAATTAACGTAATTCTCATGTTTTGACGACTTTCAGTTTGCTAAATACTCTTAACAAGATCCTGAGAATTTCGAAACACTTGTAGGCTAGCGTCCAAATTTATAAAAAATTTAAGCGTTTAATAACAGGTTTATTAATCGAATTTCCATACAAAATTTGTTTTATAAACCTATTATTAGTCTCTTTTTACTTTTATGAATTTGAAGGTAAGTCTTTCAAAATGACAAACCTTTAAATTTAAAACAAACAACCTGGTAAATAGTTTCTTGAAAATTGTTACAATATCATCGTAATAATAAGTAAGAAATGTGAACTCAAACTAGAGTTATCTTTCTCAAAATAGAATTTATAGAACGAATAATAACTAATTTTTATTAATTTTAAAATTAAAACGAAATTTAAAATTTTTCTACTGTAAGATTCTGAATAATGTTGTAAGTATTTAGAATATGTCTGTACACTGGTTGTCAACAAATTAGAATTTTTTTTATAGTATATGTAATTTGTTAAAGCCAACATTAACAATAATCAACGTTATTATTATTAAACGAGTATAATTTTAAAAAATGTTATGTAGGTAATTTATAAAGCTTTAATTTAAGATTGAAAGCGTCTAGATTGAGTAAATAATAAAAGTGCTGTGAGGGTCGATCTGAAAAATAAAATTATTTATAGAAATTTTTCTGAAAAATTTTTCTAAGTTGAATTTTTCTAAGTTCAAACATTAAAAAATCAACAAAATGGTGCAATAGCTTTTGTTCAGTAATCAACTAATTTTTCCAACAACCCAAATAAAAAATGAAATTTTTTAAATACAATAGAAGAAATCCGCATTTTTTCACCTCTAATTCTTTTGAACACCATTTTTTTGTAAACAAAGAAAAATTTAAATTACAATGTGGAACAAATTCAGGTTTGCAAAAGTTAGGTCGATTCTGGGAGGGAGGGGTGAAAATAGAGGCTAAATTAGAAGACCCGTATCGCGGCGTTTGTTTATGTTAGTTCGATTTTTTTTTAAATCGACCTTCGAACTTTGCAGTCAAATTCCGATTTTCAGCATATTGTTTATATGGTTTTTTGGCTATAACTCGTCGACTAATTGATATTTTTTCAATCTGTAAAAGCCAAATTATTGCTAGAGACCTGTCCAACAATTAAAACTTTTAAAAAAATTGATTTAGAAAATTTTTGTGGTGCTTAGAAAGCAAAATGTTGGAAAAATTTTTTTTTTCAACATTTTTCAAAAAATTGGAAAAATTTTTATTTTTCGCGTAAATTAGCAGTCAAGATATTATGAAAATTAAAACTGCATACAATAAATTTGTCGTTTCTTGTTTTTTTTCCTTTATTTTAGACACTATAGAAAAAATAAATTACTACTAATTAATATAAAAGCTTGAAAAATAATTTTGCAATTTCTAGGGAAATAGATCATCTATAATTTTTATGATTGCAGTTTTATCAACTTTAATAACCTCGAATTCAAACTGCATACCACATTTTTGTCGTTAATTGCAGTAAATGTTTTTACAGACCAAAAATAACACAAAGTGATGAATAAATAGTAATTTAGCGTGTTTTTTTTAGCGATATCTCGAAGAATTGAGCAGCTAGAATTTAAATGTTAACAGCCTTATCACCTTTAATCAATAGCAAATCAAACTGCATTTCGTGTTTTTCAACCATGTTAAAGAAATTAATTTTATTAATCAAAACAAAAAGCAGTTTTTCGTTTTTTCTCGCGAAAGTGAGCAGCTATAATTTTTTTTTGTGGGCAGTTTTAATATCTTCCAACATGCTCAAATCAAACTGCATACCACTTTTTTTTATTATTTCTAAAGAACCAGTCTTAAAATATAAATAAACTAGCTCACCCGCCGGAACTTCGTTACCGGTTATGTTAAATACCGGATAATAGAAGGATCAGGATTACCCTACCGATATCAAAAAATGACTCACATGTAGACTTTGTTTTATTTAATTGTGGACGTTTAAGTCTTTAATTAAATAATATTTCATTGAATAACTTAAACAATAAAATGTGAATAATTTCGGTAGTACGTTGTCATGTTCGTTCCGGTGAAAAAGACTTTGACAATTTTCGAGCCCTTATATCGGGATTTTGGATCTTGAGTGAATAAATATTTCAGTGAAAAAAAAAATTGGAATAAAAAAAATTTTGGGTAAAAAAACATATAGAGAGAAAAAATATGGAGTTAAAAGGTTTAATACGAAAAATTTTAGTAAAAAGCATCTTCCTATATTGTTCCCCGCTCTATTCCATTTCGTTGCCCGTTCTACTCCATTTCATTTCCAATTCAATCTCCATGCAAGTTTCAGTCCTCTCCATATAATATGCGTTACAGAAATAAAAAGTGCTATTGTATTTATCTTATAGATATAAAAATACCATTTTACACCACTTGTACCAATTTAGGTACCCCTTTTACCCTGTCCATCTCTTGGGTGTTATTTCGGCTGGAGGATACTGCACGTAAAATTTTGAGTTTCTGGGCTTTAATAGTTATTTGCCACCTTTTCCACATAAAATAAAATTTTCCAAAAACCTTTTTTTTCTGAACCGTTATTTCAAGAAATATAAAAAGTACCAAACTTACACTTTTTTATGCCCTTTACGACACTTAGAAACAAAATTTCCAAAAAGTACTTTTCCAAAATATTTTTTCACTAAAGAATACGGCATTCAAATTTTCACTGCCTAGGATCATTATTTCAAGAAGTATAAAAAGTATAAAAAAAACACTTTTCTACACCTCTAGAAACGGAATCATTTAAAAATACTTTAGCATAGAAGATTGTTTTTTTCACCGAAGGACCCCACATTCCAAAATTCAAGCTTCTATGACAATTATTATAGGAACAAAAAAAATAAGTACCAAAATTACACTTTATTACCCCCGTTAGAAACGGAATTTCCAAAAAGTACTTTTTCCAGTATGTTTTTTCTTCACCGAAGGATCCTACACCCTAAAAAAAATGAGTCCAGTTTCCTACTATAAATTGGGTAAATTTCAACAAATTCAAAAAATATACTACTCTAAATTGGGTAAATTTCCAATATTTTAAAGTAGAATTACGCAATTTGTGTAAATTTACCCAATTTATAGTAGGAAACTGAAATCATTTTAATTAGAGTGTACATTACAAATTCCAATTATCTAGGAATATTATTTCAGCAAATATTAGAAGTACAAAAAGTATACTTTTTAACCCCGTTAAGAAACGGAATTTCCAAAAATTTTGGTTTTCACCGAAGAATTTTACATCCAAAATTTTAAGTTTCTAGAACCATTACGTCAGAAAATATCAAAATTACCGGAAGTACACTATTTTTTAGCCATTTTACCCTACTAAGAAGCGGAATTTCCAAAAAGTATTTTTCCAGAATGTTTTTTTACCGAATGATCCTACATTACAAATTTCAAGATTCTAGGGCCATTACTACCGGAAATTAGAACGTACCTAAAGTTTAAATTTTAACCCGTTCCACACCCTTAGAAAAGGAAGTTTCAAAAATTTCTTTTTCCAGAATTTGTTTTCACTTAAGGGTCCTAAATTCCAAATATCAAGTTTGTATGATCATTATTTCAGGATATATGTATAAAAAGTACTATAAGTACTATTTTTATTTTTTCATTATTGATACATTTATTAAAAGATACTTTTTTTAAAAGGTCCTTTTTTAAATGTACTTTTTATAAATGGTACTTTTTATTTATAAAAGGTACTTCATATAAAAAGTACTTTTTATTAAAGGTACTTTTTATAAAAGATACATTTTGTAAAAGGTACTTTTTATAAATGGTACTTTTAATAAAAGGTATTTTTAATATAAAGTACTTCTTATAAAAGGTACTTTTTATAATAGGTTTTTTTATAAAAGGTCCTTTTTATAAAAGGTACTTTTTATAAAAGGTAATTTTTATATAAGGTACTTTTTATAAAAGATACCTTTTACTTTTTATAAAAGGTATTTTTTATATAAGGCACTTTTTAAAGAAGGTGCTTTTTATAAAAGGTACTTTTTTAAAGGGTACTTTTTAAAAAATGTACTTTTTATATAAGGTACTTTTTATAAAAGGTACTTTTTATAAAAGGTACTTTTTATAAAAGGTACTTTTTATAAAAGGTACTTTTTATAAAAGGTACTTTTTATAAAAGGTACTTTTTATAAAAGGTACTTTTTATAAAAGGTACTTTTTATAAAAGGTACTTTTTTAAAGGGTACTTTTTATAAAAGGTACTTTTTATAAAAGGTACTTTTTATAAAAGGTACTTTTTATAAAAGGTACTTTTTATAAAAGGTACTTTTTATATAGGGTACTTTTTATAAAAGGTACTTTTTATAAAAGGTACTTTTTATAAAAGGTACTTTTTATAAAAGGTACTTTTTATAAAAGGTACTTTTTAAAAAAGGTACTTTTTATAAAAGGTACTTTTTATAAAAGGTACTTTTTATATAAGGTACTTTTTATAAAAGGTACTTTTTATAAAAGGTACTTTTTATAAAAGGTACTTTTTATAAAAGGTACTTTTTATAAAAGGTACTTTTTATAAAAGGTACTTTTTATAAAAGGTACTTTTTATAAAAGGTACTTTTTATAAAAGGTACTTTTTATAAAAGGTACTTTTTATAAAAGGTACTTTTTATAAAAGGTACTTTTTATAAAAGGTACTTTTTATAAAAGGTACTTTTTATAAAAGGTACTTTTTATAAAAGATACTTTTTATAAAATGTACTTTTTATAAATGGTACTTTTTATAAAAGATACTTTTTATAAAAGGTACTTTTTATAAATGGTACTTTTTATAAAAGGTACTTTTTAAAAAAGGTACTTTTTATAAAAGGTACTTTTTATAAAATGTACTTTTTATAAAAGGCACTTTTTATAAAAGGTACTTTTTATAAAAGGCACTTTTTATAAAAGGTACTTTTTATAAAAGGTACTTTTTATAAAAGGTACTTTTTATAAAAGGTACTTTTTATAAAAGGTACTTTTTATAAAAGGTACTTTTCATAAAAGGTACTTTTTATAAAAGATACTTTTTATAAAAGGTACTTTTTATAAAAGGTACTTTTTATAAAAGGTACTTTTTATAAAAGGTACTTTTTATAAAAGGTACTTTTTATAAAAGGTACTTTTTATAAAAGGTACTTTTTATAAAAGGTACTTTTTATAAAAGGTACTTTTAATAAAAGGTACTTTTTATAAAAGGTTCCCCTAAGAATCACATTTTCCATAAAGTACTTTTTCCAGGTACTTTTATAAAAGGTTCCCCCTAAGAAACACATTTTCCATAAAGTACTTTTCCAGAATGTTTTTTTCACCGAAGGATCCTACATTCCAAATTTCAAGTTTCTATGACTATAATTTTAAGAAATAAAAAAAAGTACCAAAAGTACACTTTTTACCTCTTTTATCCCTCTTAGAATCAAAATTTTCAAAAAGTACCTTTCCATATTGTTTTTTTAGTTTGTATGACCATTATTTCAGTAAATAAAAAAAAAGTACCAAAAGTGCACTTTTTTACCCATTTTACCCCCGTTGAATCAACATTGGCCAAAAATCCAGCCTTAGTGGATCTTTTTTCCGGGAGGTGAACCTATATTCCAAATTTCAAGAGTCTAGGACCATTATATCAGGAGATAAAAAAAGTACCAAAAGTACAGTTTTTTACCCTTTTTACCCCATTAGAATCAACATTGGGAAAAAAAATCCAGCCTTACTGGATCTTTATTCCGGGAGGTGAACATACAGTTCAAATTTCAAGTCTCTATGGCCAATATTTCAGGAGATTTAAAAAGTACCAAAAGTACAGTTTTTTACCCTTTTTACCCTCTTAAAATCAGCATTGACAAAAATCCAGCCTTAGTGAATCTAAATTCCGAAAGGTCAACATACAGTCCAAATTTCAAGTCTCTGTGAACATTATTTAAGGTAACATAAAAAGTACCAAAAGTACAGTTTTTTTACCCGTTTTACCCCCTTAGAATCAACACTGGCAAAAATCCAGCCTTACTGGATCTATATTCCAGGATGTGAATATACAGTTCAAATTTCAAGTCTCTATGACCATTATTTCAGGAGATATAAAAAGTACCAAAAGTACAGTTTTTTACCCTTTTTACCCCCTTAGAATCAACAATGGCAAAAGTCCAGCCTTAGTGGATCTATGTTCCGGGAGGTGAACATACAGTCCAAATTTCAAGTCTCTATGACCATTATTTCGGGAGATATAAAAAGTACCAAAAGTACAGTTTTTTACCCTTTTTACCCCCTTAGAATCGACACTGGAAAAAATCCAGCCTTAGTGGATCTATATTCCGGGAGGTGAACCTACAGTCCAAATTTCAAGTCTCTATCTTCAGCGGTTTGGGCTGGGCGATGATGAATCAGTCAGTCAGTCAGTCATTCACTCACTCACTCACCCAACTCTTTTATATATATAGATAAAAAAAAGTATATAGTTACGCGATATCTCGCGAAATTTAACACCTACAATTTCGATGTCAACAGCTGTGTGACCTTTGATCAAGCACAAGTAAAACTGCATATCATGTTTTTACGAAATTTTAAAGAAACCTAACTAAAGATAAAAAACGAAAACAAAATCAGCAACAAATTTGTTTCGCGATTTTTCGCGAACTAAAGAATATAGGATTTTGATGTTTACTGTTTTGTGAACTTTAAATAAGTACAATTAAAACTGTATACTCAGTTTTTGAAAATATTTAAAAAAGTTCAATGTCAAAATTTTAAAAAATACAAGAACACTAATTTCGCGTTATCTTGCGAATGCGAGCAGCTACTATTTCGCTGTTAACAGTTTTGTGACATTTAATCTTGTAGAAATCGAACTGCGCTTACACTTTTCGTCGACACTAACGTTAAACCTAAACATCGCTGAGGCTCACCGTGGATAAACAATAATATATTTTCTTTGTTTACAAAAAATTGGTGATCAAACGAATTAAAGGTCAAAATGCGAATTGTTGATTACTGAACAAAAACCCTTGGATCATTTTTTAAATTTTTAATGTTTGAACTCAGAAGAAATCGATTTAGAAATATTTTTAAAAAATTTTGAGAAAAATGTCAATAAATAATTTCATTTTCCAGATCGACCATCGTAATACATTTATTATTTACCCAATCTGGACGTTATCAATTATACTCGTTTGATAACAATAACGTTGAGTATTGTTAACTTTGTCTTTAACAAATTGCATATACTATAGGAACGTTTCTAATTTGTTGACAACCACTGTATATGTAGTCTATGCTGTACATTCACATTTGTTTTTCAGTTTTCACTTGCATTTGTTTTTTTTTTAGCATAAACTGGTTTTAAAATTTAAATTAACGTTGGTGTTGTTTAAGTTTTTTGCATTTAGCGTGTCTGTGTAGCAAAACGCTTTGAGAATTTGTTATTAATTGCCAAATTTGTTTTTTTTTTATTTGTCTGTATGTGTTTTTTTTTGTAACGTCTTAAGTTTGTTTGAGGGCAGTGTTACAAGGCTATTTACTACTGTTGTAAATTTATAAACTTGAATTAAGTTTGAAATACAAGTGAACATTTAAATGGTGGCTGACAAGAAATGTATTCCAAGATAAAATTTATGATTTATTAGAAAATAAAAAATTATACCCAATATTCTAGAACTGATAAGAGTTTTTATTTTGCTTTTATATAAGCTTTAAAGAGTTTTAGCTTTTATTTGCCAATTTTAATAATCTGGGCCTATTTTAATCATTTTTATTATTTTAATAATTTTTTTGGTACTGATTTCTTAATACTAATAGCTCGATTTTTCTCAAGTTCAAAACTATGTATTTAGTAATAATCTAGTGTCCATATTCAGTTATCAGATAATTTTTTTACCGACCAACAACAAAATTAAAATCCAGGATTGTGTTATTAGAAACATCCGTTTTTTAGAACTTTTAGTTTTTTACTCCAAACGTTTTGTGACAATCACTAGGCACGTGTCCAGAAAAAGTCTCAGTTCTGAGACATTTTCCCCATAAAAATATATATTTTTCCTACAGAAAAAATCTCTGATTCTGAGAGAATTTTCCTGTACACAAAGTCTCAGATTCTAAGACCTTTTTGTTATAGAAATGACTTAGATTCTATGACCTTTTTCCTATAGAAAATGTCTAAGATTCGGTAACCTTCTTCCTATAGAAAAAGTCTCAGATTCTAAAACCTTTTTCTAGTCGAAAAAGTTTCAGATTCAGAGACCTTATTTCAGTAGAAAAAGTCTCATATTCAGAAACCGTTTTTCAGTAGAAAAAGACCCAGTTTCGCCGCTGCCGAGCGTTTTTGCTCTTTATCCGCCGCCGAAAAATTTTGTTCTGATTTTTTCTCTGATTTTCTTAAATTTAATTTGTGGGCTCAAAATTTCTTTCAACGCCTTCTTTTGTAAAAAGAATTGAAGCAACTGTATTTGAAGATAATTTATTTCGTAAATCGGTTTTTGTTATCTTTAATTTACTAAAAACTCTTTCTACTGATGAATTAGAAAATGGAAGAATCATAAGAAATTTAAAAAACAACTTCTAAATTTTGAAAAAGATTTTCACTAGCACAATTTGTAATTTTAAAAACTATTGCCCAATAAGTTTGGACATCCAAATAATCGAACAGACCATATTTGTTGTGGTCCAATAAGGCTTATGAATATAAATTTTTTGAAAAGCTTCAAATTTAAAAGGTCTAAACTAAAAACAAATTAAAGTGTTGTCAAATAAGAAGTAGCTAAAAAAAAATCCCCAAATTAAATTAAAATACAAATTATATTCTGTCCATGCAAAACTTTAAATTGTAAATGATAAAATTATCCATAAATTACACCGCTCAACAAATCGAAGGTTTTTGGCTCCGGTTTAAAGTTTCATATAAAATTTTTAATGATTTTGACTCGCTGCCTTCAAATCCGTGCTCCAAATTTTTCCATCACGTCTAGCACTTTAATTATTCGCGGTTGAAAATGCGAAAACACACGATTTTTGCCTTTTTTGAAAGCCTGCACAGCAGCCGCTGGGTGGAATAAAAAATCTATAATAGCCCTGTTTTCTCACAACCGTATATACGCTTATCCATACAAATTTTAAATTATCCACGCTTATTTTTAGCGTGTATAATTATCGACGCTAATTTTTAGCTTCGATAAAAAGTAAAGCCAAGTTTACATTTTTAATGAAATAGCATAGACACAACCCTTTTTTTTCTTGTTATATCACGGACATAAACCTTGTTTTTCTTGTTTGCCTTAATAAATTTTGACACACACCAACAGTGATGCCAAGTACATTTTGTTAAACGTGGATGCGTTTTCGGCTAAACGGTTAATGTTAACATATATACGGTTATGTGAAAACAGGGCTAATATAAAATCTATAATCTCAAAAATATGAAAATATTATTTTTTGGAGTTTTTCTTTGAAAAATATCAAAAAACTATGGTAAGTTTTACAAAAATGGTAATTTTAAAAATATCATTTTAAAACGCAAGTAAAGCCCAACCAAACGTAATAATTTAAAAAAAATTGTGTTCTATATTGGAGACCATAGACAAATTATACTTTTGCTCATAATACCAGATTTGTATTCCACTGAATGGCTGCTGTGCAGGCTTTCAAATAATGCAAAAATCGTAATTTTTCGCATTTTCAACCGTGAATAACTAAAAATCTGGACGTGATGGGAAAATTTGGAGAATAGATTTGGAATCAGGAGATCAAAGCCTAATAAAATTGATCATCAGAATTCAAACCGGAAAATGAGTGTTGAGCGGTGTTATCCAAAAATGTAATTATCCAAAGAGTATCCAAAAGATTGTAAATAATCCATTTTTTGGATAATTATCCAAGAAGTGGCAACACTGCTGTGAATAAAATCGGCAAATAAATTGACATAATAACTACCATTCCAAATACTACTACATGACAAATACGACTACACTGAAAAAAAAAAAAAAAAAATATGTACTACAATTAAATTCAAGCTGCAATTAATTTAAATTCGTAAATTTTCTTAAATTTATTTTAATTTGACCTAACAGAAGTAAAATTTTTTAAGCTAAAGAAAATAAAGTTGAAGAAATCACAACAGTTTTCATAACTTTTCTTTTTATTAAATTAAGTTTAATATTCTTTGTACATTTATGGCAAATTGATTGCATTTAGGTACAAAATCGTTATTTTTTAAATTTTACTTTTAAGATAAAATTTAGAAAATGCTTTAGAAATAATTTCTTTGGAACCCTCGCAAGCCAGACTTATCTTTAATTAAGGTCAACGTGGCTTAAATTTAGTATACCTTTTTTTCAGTGTACATTGTCAAAACAACAATTCAAAAGAACTGTAAAAGTAGTACATATTACTACACTCAAAATAAATTCTCTGTCCAATCAGCAGCAAAATCTGCTGAAAATACAACCATTTTGAGCCATATGAGAAATCTGCTGATTTTAGCAGACGCTGTTGGCTAAATATCTGTTTTGATTATGTAGGTGAAATCTGTCGAGACAGCAGAAAAGTCTGCATGAAAAAACTTAAGAAAATTTTCAAAGTTTTTTTTAAAGCTCTACTGTTTTCCAAGAATAAAACAGGGTAACCAAATACTTCTGTATAATTAACTAAACAGTATGCTGTTTTTTTTTGTTTTTAATTTTGATCATTTTAAGTTTGAGGATTTTAAATTTTACAAAATCTAAAAAAATTTATATCTTAAAAAGTTAAATTTTTTTTGGAAAAAAAAAGCCAAATAACAAAAAAATTTGCACAAAAATATTTTAAAATTCAGCAAACAGAATCAGTACAATTTCCGAATTTTTTTTCTATTTTCTAAAACTGAATCACAGAGAATTTACTAAAAAAAAAATATCCATTTCAGCAAAAAAATTTGCTAAAAGTTTGATAATTTAAAGTCATTTTACTGATTTTTTCTTTTGTGTGTAGTAGTACATTAGGTTTGCAACTATTTTGAAAAATATAAAAAGTATTTTAGTGAAAATTTTAGCCTTAACGATTAATGTTATTTAAAAACAAGTAAGAAAATTATAGTTGGTCAAAACCGACCATATAATACCCTACACCAGAGTTACCAGGAAAATGGGTCCCGGAAAATGGGTCCCATGGACCGATTAGATCTATCTTTAATAAGTGTAAAAACAATCACAAATCAAATTTCAGTGAATTAGGCTTCTATCTGTTGATATAAACCGCTTTAACTGAATATCGGGCGAAATTTTTACATGGGGCCGAAGTCCTTAACTGGCCCGATGATAATCAGATTTGATAAGGTTATTAAAGTACACGTTTAACATACGCAAACAAAATTTTAATTAAATGTTTTCTGTTTTCATGAAATTTGAGAGATTTATGTGAAAAACTCTCAAATTTCATGAGAGATTTTCACATAAATCCCCCATACAATCGGGAAGGAGGTTTGTATGGGGGCTACAAGAAAAACTGGTCTGATTCCTTTAAAATTCGGAATGGTGATTTGTGGAGACAAAACACCTGCCAAATTTCAAAAAGATACCTATTATAATACGGTTGATAAAGTAATTTAAGTCAAAACTAAAGAGGACCTTTGTATTGGGGCTAGGTCTATTTATGGATCGTTTTGTTTTTCAATTTCGATAGGCTTCGACCTTGGGCCAAAAGAGGCTTAAGTTTCAAATTTCAAGTCAATTGATTTAAAATTGCGACCTGTATCGTGTTTACACCGTTTACATGGACAGACAGACGGACGGACGGACGGACATCGCTAAATCGACTCAAAAAGTGATTCTTAGTCGATCGGTATGCCTAGAACCAATATTTCGGGTAGTTACAAACATCAGCACAAACTTATTATACCCTGTACCACAGTGTGGTTGGTGTAGGGCAGCGGTGCGCACACACATACTATAACATTTATGCTTGTATGGGTAGTAGCAAGCGAAAAGTCAACAAATTTGCTCAAGCAACAGAATTTTTTTAGTGTACGTGTGTCGACAGCGCACAAGCAGCATTTTGTAGCCTATTCCCGCGGGAATAGGAATTACAAAAATGCCCATGACTGGTGTAGGGTATAAAAATTATGTCTTGTTATTCAGGGTTTTTTGGCTGGTGAATTTTTTGAAAAAAATTTTTTAAAAGAAATTGATCGGATTATCTCAACACTACCCTAAAACATATCGCTTTTTTTAACTTGAATAGTATCATAACTCAAAAATTTTATTTTTTGGGGTGTTAGCGGGAGACGTCGGGGGACACCTTACCCATCACCATAAATGTTGCCAAATATGTATATATATTAGGGGTTTCGCACACAATCAATACAATTTGATCATTATTTAAAGTATTTTTTATATAAACGCGCCCAAAAAGGGGCGGGCCAAACTTCAGGCTTCTAGCTCTTATTTTGGACTCTATCGTGGTCACCACAGACAGACGGACTAACGGACAGACACACGGATATTCACAGAATGTCTTACAAGGGCAGTATCTCAACCCTTATGAACCGATTTGCATGAAACTTAATATATAAATATATTAGAGACGATTTTAAGGTTATGGTGTCTCGGCTTATCGGTGTTTTAAAATTTTGTTGTCCCCATATGAAACAATGTGGACCTTCAGGAAAATTTTGATTACTCCCGAACTTAAATTTAATAGAGATTATTTCGTATTCATATGGCTATCGTAGGTATATGTCTTCTTATAAATACCCTCCAAAATTTACACATTTTCATGAAAAAAATATTTAACGAAGCAGAATTTTAACAAGATTATGTCACCGTTGAATAAGCATTAAAAAACCTTTCTTTTGATATATAAACATCACATTGTTTTTTAAAAGGAAATGGCTGAAAAATTAAAAAAAAAAAGATTTTTTCGCCATGTTTGACCCGTTTTTTGAACCCCTAAATCGTCGATATGGCCGATAAGCCAAAACACCCCAGCCTTAGAATTGTTTCTTTTATTTTAAGTTTCATGCAAATAGGTTGCTAAGGGTTAAGATACTTTGCTTGTTATTAATCCCATATTTCGATGAGTTACACCAACGGTTCTCAAACAGTGGACCGCGACCCTCAAGGTAATTTGGTAAAAATTATCTTAATAACAATACTAAAATTAGTATACTTTCGAAATGGGGGCCCCTGTAGGTTAGTTAGTAGCGTGCTAACCTATGAAACAGAGGGTCGTGGGTTCGATTCCCACTAAAACCTTGGTCGATTTCGACCAACTGGTAACAATGACGACGGTCATTGTTACCAGTTCTCGGTTAGGTTTAAACTATTAAAAATGATTTGTAATTAAATTGGAAAAATAAATAAAAACTGATCATTGGATCAAAATTATTATTATTATTACTTTCGAAATTTGCAGGTAAACGTATTAACAGAGCATTCCAAATTTTAACGAAATCGGACCAGATATACTTTTAGTTCCCATACAACAAACCACACTTCCTTTATTCGTATAAATCTCTCAAAATGCATGACAATAGGAAATATTTGATAACAATTTTGTTTGTGAGTGTTAAACGCTTACTTTGGTACCTTATCAAATCTGATTATAATTGGACAATTTTTAGACACAATCCTTTATAGGAAAATTTTGCTCGATGTTCAGTAAATTAGGTCTATTCCCTAAATTTTTGAACTTGGGCCCATTTTCCCAAAAAATACTGGTGTTGGGTATAATATGGTTGGTCTTGAATAGGGTGTTCAATTAATCGGATTTTATTGTTCAATTAAACTATTAATCGACATTTGACATTTTTGACTTATTTGATTATTCGATTAAACGAATAAAATTTTAAAATTATTCGATTAATTGAATAATTAAAAATTTAGAAATTTTCTAAATTACAAAATGTATCAAAATTTAAGTTTTATTCAATTTAGTTTGAAAGAAATAAAAAAAAATAATTTTAAAGAGTTGAAAAATGAATTCAAAAATTATTTTTGATGCCAAATATTCATAAAATTTGTATTTTTTTTATAATATAGTGGGTTTTGTTCAAAACTTGAAACTTTGACCGCACAGAACGAATTTGAAATGAATTTCAATCAACAAAAACGCAGATTCAATCAATTTTTTGATTGAAATTCCTCCAATTAAGAAAATTGTTACACCAATCATCAAATTGTAAGTGATTAATTGAAATTTTTTTTCAATCAAACATTTTTTTGGTTTTGATTAATAATTTGATCAATATTTTATTAAGAGTCAACCAAGTAATGATTGATTTAACGAATGAATTTGAAGCTTATGACAAAATTATTAAAAAATTCATTTTTTTTTCTTTCCAACATGTTGCCAACAATAAAAAATAAAGTAAAACCCGATTATTTTGTATATTTTTGAATAAATCTATTCAAATAAATTAAAGCGAAAAAATCTGTTGAAAATTTGTAATTCGACAGTTAAAGATATAACAAAAATTGTAATCAAAACATTGATTGACTCATTTTAATCGACTAGTCTTGACGTCTAAACCCAAAAGGCTTATATTTCGAACAAATGTTCAGTGCCATTTCATTCACCCCGATCTTTGGATGGGTTGCAGTGTTGCCACCGGTCAACTAAAAAATTATCCAGTAGTTTGTCCGAAATTATCCAAAATCCCAAAAATTATCCAAAAAAAAAATTATCAAAAACGATTTTTTAACGAAACAAAATTTTTTTTTAAATTTAATTTAAAGAATACATAAAATAAGTAGTAGTTTGTCACAAAATTATCCAAAATCCCAAAAATTTTACAAAAAAAATATCAAGGGGCATGTCACAGACTCAATTCCGTTCGGATTTGAAAAAAGTGGTTTACTCGTAAAACGCAAAACGAATATTATTTTTTTCGGAATGAAATCACTTTCAAAAATCAAAGTGGAATTGAATTGCATATAAGTGGTTTCATTACGAAAAAAATATTTGCTTTACGTTTTACGAGTAAACCACATTTTTCAATTCCGAACGGAATTGAGTCTGTGACATGCCCCCAAAAACGATTTTTTTTAACGAAAGTGTTTTTTTTTTTTTTTAAATTCAATTTAAAGAATACATAAAATTATTTTTAAATAAAAATCGTACATTTTGTACTGTTCAAAATAAAAAATATGTTATATCAATAGTGTTACACTGTAGAACAAATCCAGGTTAGCAAAAGTTAGGTCGATTCTGAGAGTAGGGGTGAAAATAGAGGCTAAATTAGAAGACCCGTATCGCGGCGTTTGTTTATGTTAGTTCAAATTTTTTTAATCGACCTTCGAACTTTGCAGTCAATGCCAATTTTCAGCATATTGTTCATATATAACTCGTCGCCTGATTGATATTTTTTCAATCTGTAAAAGCCAAATTGTTGGACACGTCTCTAGCAACAATTTGGCTTTTACAGATTGAAAAAATATCAATCAGGCGACGAGTTATAGCCAAAAAACCATAAAAACAGTATGCTGAAAGTTCGAAGGTCGATTAAAAACAAATTCGAACTAACATATACAAACGCCGTGATACGGGTCTTTTAATTTAGCCTCTTTTTTCACCCCTCACTCTCAGAATCGACCTAACTTTTGCTAACCTAAATTTGTTCTACAGAGTTACTCTTTTGTGGGCTCAAAATTTGTACCCCCATTTCTTTCAATGCCTTCTTTTGTAAAAAGAATTGAAGCAACAGTATTTGAAGAAAATTTATTTCGTAAATCGGTTTTTGTTTTCTTTAAAAAAAAATTATATTTTGTCCATGTAAAACTTTAAATTGTAAATGATAAAATTGTCCATAAATTATCCAAAAATGTAATTATCCAAAGAGTATCCAAAAAATTTTAAATTATCCATTTTTTGGATAATTATCCAAGAAGTGGCAACACTGATGGGTTGACAAAAAAAAAAAAAAAGATTTTGTGCACATTTTGCAAAATAGCTGCCACCTTATTAGTACGTTGTAGTACTAATCGTACTAAACAGGCAAGCAACAAATACAAAATACTACAATCTTAATTGATTTGTCTCGAGGCTAAATATTGTTTAGTGCTATTTATGGTAAAGGCGATGTAGGGAGGGATGCGGGGGGCTCGGGAGGTTGAAGCTTAAACAGGTTTAAATGTCTGTTGTGCTCTGTTGTTTACCAGTTCGCTAATGTGTATGCATGCATGGCTTTAGTGGAAATGTAAATACAGACAGACAGACATACAGACAAGTCATACATAAAATCGATTTAATGTTCGGTCGCATTCTAACTGTTTGCTTAGTATTTTTAGTTTTATTTTTCCATTTTTTTTTTATTTTATATTTTTATTTAAAATGTTTTTAATTTTTATGTTTGTTTTTCTATTTGGCCAGTTGTTGTATATATAATTTATTTTATTTCATTTCATTTCGTTTTGTCTTTATTAATTTTCGCACTTTGTTTTTTCTGTTTTTTTTTTTTTTGAAAAACATTGATTTTTGGTTTGTTTTGCTGGTGCTCTGGTACTTTTGTTCTGTCTGTTTTGGCTGTTTTGGCTGTTTTAGTTTTGTTAATATTCATATTTACACTTTAGTCAAAGAGCCAAAGGAATGTCATTGTGTGTAG
Source organism: Pegoplata infirma (assembly GCA_963921195.1). Taxonomy (NCBI): domain Eukaryota; kingdom Metazoa; phylum Arthropoda; class Insecta; order Diptera; family Anthomyiidae; genus Pegoplata; species Pegoplata infirma. Next base: position 244,899,052 of record OY992537.1, on the reverse strand, counting down.
GTCATATAAAATTAAACATTTTTATATATTTTTGTGTATTATTTATTATTATTTTTCGAATGCGTGGGCTTATTTTATAATTTTTGTTTTTTTATAATATTCATATAAACATTTTTTTATTCATACTAAACACAAATTTTATTTATATTACTGTTTTTTTTTTTTTTTTTTTTTTTTTTTTTTTAATTTGCTTACACTCAGAGAAGTTTACTTTTAATATACATATTAGGGTGGTTTTTTAAAAAAAATTTTTTGGAACTCCAAGGAGTGTCGGGCGGAATTTTGTTTATTATTGGATCTAAAAATAATTGTGTAAAAATTTGAGATATATCGGATTTAATTAACCCGTGTCGCAGCAAGGTCAAAATTTCGAGAAAAAGCCAAAATGGTCATAATTTTAACAAAATTAAAAAAATTAAAATTTTGTGAAAATAATCAAAACAATTTTGTTTTATTTTACTTTTACCCAATAATACTCAGATATTTTTATTTTTAAAAATTTAGTTAAACAAAAAAAAACAAAAAATCTTGCTATTCTATAGCAATACCACAGACTAATACAGACTCGACATAAGTGACAGGTGTCAAAAAAGTAGTCTTTAACCATATGGTTAATTTTTTCAAATTATTCTACGAATTAGGTTAGAAAGAGAAAACTAATATAACGCGTCATAAGAAAAATAGATGCCAGATCGTTTTTTATTGTTTCACTCACTCCTAAGTCGTAGAAAGTGTTGCCATGTTAGCGTAAAACTAGCTAAAAACCGCTGTGTTTTCTCCCAAAATCGGTTAGTTTTCCCCCAGTTTTTCTTATATAACTGGGGGAAAGTCTGGTCTGTATATAGTCTGTGGCAATACATTATTAAATACATGTGTTTTCTCCCAAAATCGGTTAGTTTTCCCCCAGTTTTTCTTATAAAACTCTACTGTCGAGTCTGTATATAGTCTGTGGCAATACATTATTAAATACATCATAGATGGGAATTTTTCATTACCATTGAAATTTAATTACGATTGGTTGATATCAATGGTAATGAAAAAAATGTCATTACCATTTAATGGTAATTAAATTTTTTTAATTGAAAAAATAATTACCAATTGTAATGAAATGCACCAATTGTTAAAAAACACCAATTATAATTGGTTTCAAAACCATTGGTTTACACATATTTGTCTTTTTGAAAAGTTATAAATTTAAACATCAAAGTATGTTTTTTTTTAAATATTATTAAAGACAAAAATCTAAACGCAAATAAAAAACTTCAAATATTGTGTTATACAAAAGGCAAACGTGCGTTTGGTTCATAAAATGTGAAAAATTGAAATACAAAATAACAAAAAACAACAGATATTTTCAAATATTAACGATTTTGACAATATTGTGACGACTTTTACTAATGGTAATTATTTTTTTTAATTGATGCCATACCAATGGTAATTATTTTTTATACCCTCCACTTAGTGATAGAGGGTATAAGTTTGTCATTCCGTTTGTAACTCATCGAAATATCGATCTGGGACCCCATAAAGTATATATATTCATCGATTTTAAGACATTCTAGCGATGTCCGTCTGTCCGTCTGTCTGTCTGTCTGTCTGTGGAAAATGCTGTCGCGGACAAAATATTGCACAGATATGACTGAAACTTAACATATTTATTGGAAGTTCTCCCGAGAAGTTTGGTATTGCATTTGAGCGATATCGGTTGAGCGGCTTAAAAGTTATGAACGAAAATGTAAGTACACCTCAAAAATTTCAGTACATTCAACATAACCTAAAAATACAAAATGCTTTAATTCGGCTTCTGGTTGACATATCACGGTGCCCTGGAGAAGATTTAAATAAAATTTTGGTGTTACTCCAATTTTTAAGCGGATTATGTTTTTGGACTAAAAAAGAAAGAAAATGAGCCAAAAAAAAAAAAAAAGTGCTAGGCGCTTTTTTTTTGGCGGGCAAAAAGATGAATTTCAACAAAACAAAAAATAATTTATTCTTTCAAATGCATTAAAATTTGTATATAAGGACGTAAATTCATCACATATTTACTTATCAGTGAGATTTAGATATATATGTAACATATTTTTCCAGATATGAGACTTAAAAGAATAATTTCACTATTAATTGAAACCAAATGAAATATGTCCTTGTAAATTATTTATAAATGTAAGTTTTTAAAAGTTTTCAGTGTACTACTTAGACGGACAGCAGAACACAAAGTTGCCTCAGTTTAGACCTTAGTGAGTCATATAATTTTAAAAGAATTAATTCTTTTTTGTTAAAAATGTTTTTTCAAAACTAAGAAAAATCAGAAAACGATAGTAAAAATCATTAAAAATGTGTTTGCAATGCCTAAGGAAGAGTAAAATAAAGTAAATAGTTTAAAAAGAGAAACAGAAAGTGGTTTGGACTATTTTTTTTATTGCGAAACTTATGGATGGACTTAATATCCTTTTTTAATTTTGTTTATTTCGCCAAAAATCCTTTGTAAATTTTGTTTGTATTGTTGGGGTAACTTTCCCCCTTCAAAATCTAGAAACAGGATAAATATTAAATGTGAAGTAACTGCTAGAGTTAAAATTTTCATTAAATTAAAGAAGAAATTTGATTTAGTCTCACTAAATAGTGAAATTATTCTTTTAAGTCTCATATCTGAAAAAATATGTCACATATATATTTAAATCTCACTGACAAGTGAATATGTGATGAATTTACATCTGTATAAAAAGTTTTTAATGCATTTGAAAGAATAAATTCTGTTTTGTTTTTTTGAAATTCATCTTTTTGCCCGCCAAAAAAAAAGCGCCTAGTACTTTTTTTTCTTTTTTGGCTCATTTGCTTTCTTTTATAGTCCAAAAACATAATCCGCTTAAAAATTGGAGTAACACCAAAATTTTATTTAAATCTTCTCCAGGGCACCGTGATATGTGAACATAATTGAACACCAAATGGTATTTAAAGAATTACGAACATATTTTTTGACAAAAAAAAGAAAAAAATCGCGATTTTTTTTTTACAAAAATTTTTTTTCGCGGAAATTTTTTTTCGTGGAATTTTTTTTTTTTTTGCGGAAATTTTTTTTTTTTTCAAAAGTAATTTCCTTTTAAATAAATTTGTTTGCAATAATCTTTTTGAAATTGTGGAGGGTATCTCTACATTCGGCAAGGCCGAATTTAACTTTTTTACTTGTTTTTAATTTTCATTAGTAATTAAATTGATTAGTAATTTAATTGGTTCAATTGATACAACCAATTGTAATGAAAAAAATTTCATTACCATTGACATCAATTAAATGGTAATTAAACCATCAATTAATTGGTCCCAATAATTAATTAGTCCCATCTATGAAATACATCATAAAGCTAAAATATATAAAAAATTGGGGATATTCATTTACTCAATTCTTTTTGGGAGTCATTTGAATTTTCAAGGATATTAGATTTTTGCTTATGAATTTTTACTAAAAACTTGATTTTAGTAAAAATTTTCAAATCACCATTTTTAAATTTGTTTCTTTTAAAATGCAGTTTCTTTAATAACACCTCTCAACAGTAATTTTCCGGTTTTAATTCTGGTGATCAATTTTAGTAGACTTTGATCTCCTGATTCCAAATCTGTTCTCCAAACTTTTCCATCACGTCCAGATTTTTAGTTATTCATGGTTGAAAATGCGAAAAATTACGATTTTTGCATTATTTGAAAGCCTGCACAGCAGCCATTCAGTGGAATACAAATCTGGTATTATGGCCAAAAGTATAATTTGTCTATGGTCTCCAACATAGAACACAAATTTTTTTAAATTAATGTGTTTGGTTGGGTTACAATTGCGTTTTAAAATGACTGTTAAAATTATCATTTTTGTAAAAAAGAGAAGCTTTATTATTTTTTTTTTTATATTTTCCAAAGAAAAACTAAAAAAATAAATATTTTACAAATTTAAGTTTTCTGTATTATTTTTCGTACAAACCGGAAGATATCTTTAATGGGTTTAAAAGTCTATAAGAAAGAATGAACTTTTGCCTAAATTTTAAGCTCGTCACAGTAAAGATTAATCATCTGGTTTTTGCTTTAGAGCATTTTAAAAATGGTGCTTTTTCTAATTTTTTTCACAGTGTTTTTTTAAAATACATGTTTGGCCAATAATAGTGAAACAACTTCAAATTTTTTTGATCATATATTTGAAATTATAGTTCAATTCTACTCTAACGCTTTATACCAGATTTTTATTCCACCCAGTGGCTGCTGTGCAGGCTTTCAAAAAATGCAAAAATTGCGTTTTTCGCATTTTCAACCGCGAATAATTAAAATTCTAGACGTAATGGAAAAATTTGGAGCACAGATTTAGAATCAACGAGTCCAAATCTTTAAAAATTTTGTATCAAACTTCAAACCGGAGTCAAAAACCTTCGATTTGTTGAGCGGTGTAATTGCAAGAAAAAAAATTTTAAATCTTAAAATCCAAAAGAATATCAATTTTTTTAAAATTAGGTGAATTGCAGAAGTGAACTCCTGAATAGAGCACAATTTAATTTTTGGATTCTCATTGAAAATTGAAAAAAGCGCTTAAAACATCAGTGCTATTTAAGGTGCCTTCAGACTATAATATTTGTAATATCTGTCAAAATTTTGTGTAAAATCTATAAAATTGTATCATGTAAATACAAATCGGTATAAAACCAAGAGAAATACGGATTGAAAAATGACAAGCGGATACGTATTCTCATTTTTAGAAATTTCTCTAAAAATAAGAAAACGTATACGCTTTTCATAAGATCAGGGTTGTATTTGTTTTGACAATACTTAAGATGTGATGGTGTAAATACGCAAAGGATTTTTTAAAAGATTTTTTGACAAGCGGAGAAAATTTCGTATTATTTTAGATACTTATTTTCTTACGACTCAGTATTATAGTCTGAAGTGGGCTTTAAGGTGGCTTCAGACTATAATATTTGTAATAATATCTGTCAAAATTTTGTGTAAAACCTATAAAATAGTATGGTGTAAACACAAATCGGCATAAAACCAAGAGAAATACGGATTGAAAAATGACAAGCGGATACGTATTCTCATTTTTAGAAATTTCTCTAAAAATAAGAAAACGTATACGCTTTTCATAAGATCAGGGTTGTATTTGTTTTGATAATATTTAAGATGTGATGGTGTAAATACGCAAAGGATTTTTTAAAAGATTTTTTGACAAGCGGAGAAAATTTCGTATTATTTAAGAAACGTATTTTCTTATGACTCAGTATTATAGTCTGAAGTGGGCTTTAAATACAATGTGTTAATCATCTGGAAAGTTTTCTAAAAGAAAGAGATATCAGAACTTATGGGAAAATATCTTCAGAATATGAGGGATTTACTTACTCTGAAAACATGTGGGGTTTTGTTATTTTTTCTCCACTGAAACGATTTTGTCGGTAATACATTGAATTGAAGTTGCCCACGTTTGTAGCTAACATTGGTAAACCGTGGGCACTGATTAGGGTATTCAATTAATCGGGGTTCTTGTTTAATCGGTTAATCGAGCAAATAATTAATCGTGGTTCAGATTTAATCGGGTAAATTTAAATTATAGATTAACCGAATAAAATATTTTTTTTTATTAAAATTGAAGATCAAACCCCGAATTTAATGTACTTTTATGTATTTCATGAATTAAAATGCCCTCCAAAATGTTAACCGAACTAAAGATTTTTAATGAAAGATATTTAGGGTCGAAATTGCATTAGTTTCTGGCACAATATATTAAAAATTTAATTAAAAATAAGCGTTTTTATATAAAAAGGTTAATTTTATAAAACTCCCGGATTTCCCGGGAAAACAAAAAAAAAAATACCGGGAAATCCGACCAAACACTAGCTGTATTGCATGTAAGCAGATTTGTTTTAAGCGTTTTAGCATATTCGTAGTTAATAATTCTAGCAACACTGTAAGGATTACACATGCGTATGATTAATATTTAATTCAAACTAAATATCACTCATACGCCTAAGTCTTTAATTATTATGAAAACTAATGGTGTTTTCTTTTCTGGCAAAAAATGTGCCTTTTTTCTGCATTTCGCCCCGAAAATTGTGTTTTTGTGTTCTTTTCTAAAAAAATGTCAACCCTTATAAAGAATATCGTGTTCTTTTCCAAAAATGTCTGCCCTATAAAGTGCAAAAAAGTTGCAATTTTTACCCCGTAAAAAATCACGGGGTTGAAATTGCCTTATACAACAGCTGACTTTTTCTGTGTTTTTTTCTCAAAACAACTGTTAAAAAATACAGGGCAGAGTATTGCTGTATGTTGTGTTCTATTCCAGTCAAATAAAATGCAAATTTTTATAGGTTTTTTTTTTAGGTGTGTTAAACATTTTAAAAATGTATGCCCTAAAAAGGCAAACATTTTTTTTTCAGAAAAGAAGACACCATAATAAATAATAAGCAAGGAGGGACAGGACCACTAAAAAACTATGTTTTAAAGGCCTAAAATATGCACTAAAATCCTAAAATATGCACTTAATAAAATGTATATAAAAATATCTCTGTTTTACTTTTATGAAAAAAATTCTCCAGACATTCCAAACTTTTTTTTGTATATTTTTTTTTAAATATTTTTTTACTTCGTTTATTATCGAAAAAATATTACTACTAATTCATTCAGACACATACATATTTGGGCAGCAAATTAAAGATCGTTCAAAAAAACTTCACAAAAATTGAAAAAAAAAAAAAATTAGCTAAAACTTAAATTTTATGCAAAGTATGACCCAAAAATATGCATTTATAGCATAATATGCTAATATATTAATTTTCGGTAAAATATGCATTGTCAATAAAAAAAAAAATTTCAAGCAAATTCTTTGGTTCGCAAAGATAATTAGTTTATGCTTCTCTAAGACTAATTGTAAGTCGTTTTTCCCGTTTGTTTAACATTAGTTTAATATGTTTTAAATGTTTTGCTGTAGTAGTTCATTTGCTGTGGAATGTTTTATACATGCATTAGAATTATTCTCGTGTAATCTAAGATTATAAATAGATGTTAATAATTATATTCTAAAAACAGCTGTTTTGTTTTTTCTAACGTTTTCTAGTATTCAATTGCGGTTTTATTTTATTATTTTTTAAGTTCTCATTTCTTTACAACTTTATTATTTTTCGTTTTTATTTATCATTTATGTAATTTGAGTGTAATTATTTAATAAATAACAAAAAAAAAAAAAAACTATAAAAAATTTAATAATTGTATAAAAAAACAAAAAAAAAAAAGGAAATATTAAATCTTTTGTGTTCAGTGGCGTATACAGGGGATATAAGAAATTTCACGATTTGGGTGATATAATTTAATAAATATGTATAAAAAAACTTGTTAACAAAATTCGATATACAATTCAAAATCTAAAAATTTTCTGAGGTATTTTCCCTCGGAAAATCAAAAAAAAAAAAAAATGTTTAAGCAGAAAATGTTTCAGAATCCGAAAATTTTTGTGACGGAAATTTTAACCTTTACTATTCTTAAGACAAAATGATTACACCGTCCGACAATAATGAAAAAAGTCGTTAAACACGAACTGGATAATATACGTTTTAAACTAGAGACTAAATGTAGTAAAACTGCATTTACCCTTTTTTCATTTCGTAATCCTGTTTCATTTTAAAAGGACTTCAAAGTTTTAGAGGCATAAATAACTCGACTTTGCCCGTTTTTAATTGACAGTAATTTTTCTAACGGGAAAAATAAGGTTTAAAAATTATGACTAAAAATCAGAGACCATAAATCTTATGAGATTTATTGGAAAAAGTCAAATTTAACTGTTCAAAAATATTTTTTCAGATAAAAATTAAATCTAAAAAATAACAAAAATAAAAAAACTTTTATTTTTTATAACTGTTATTAAAAACTCTTTGAGCCTTAAAAAACTTGAGTTATTTAAATAAAACTAAAATAAACGCATGCAAAAGAATGATTTTTTTGTTTAATAACTGTTATAACAGTTATTTACTCCAATAAATATAAAATAAAAGCAGGGTTGGCAACCGAAACGAATAACGGTATCGGTATTGGTATTATATATTTATTATATCGGTAACGGTAAAGGTAACAGTGTTTTCGATTATTTCGGTAACGGTCAATCGTTACCGAAACATCAATACCGGTACGTACCGGTATTGTAAATAAAATGTTAACAAGTCACAAATTTGTTAAAAAAAAATTAAAAAACTGGTAAATTCTGTACATTTTCTATACATAATTATATTTGTACTAATATTAAATACTATGAATTAACTCAGAATTAAATTAAAACATTTACGTAACATTGTAATTCAACAAATACGAACTTATGTTCGTAGAGACACCTTTGTCCAATAAGGAAAAAAATCAGCCATATCGCCAATCGCCATATGAGAAATCTGCATTTTAAGCAATTTGAAAAATCTGCTGATTATAGCTGACGTCGTTTGCTAAATTTCTGTCTGGATAATCCAGGTAGAATCTGCTGAAAAACCCGTCAAGACAGCAGACAAATCTACTGATTTTAATAGAGAAATATGCTGATTTCAAATAAACAGTCCAGGATGTGATCAAAATTGTTTGTCCTGTTGTTAAAAAAAAGGCAGGGATAAAAAAAAATTGTCAAGGACGTTACAGCGGATGTTTTTTAACAAGAAGGGTGGGCGGTATCGGAGGGACACCTTTCCTCTCGCCATAGATGTTAAGAAATTAATTTTATTTATATTTACGCATAAATAATACAATTTTATCAATATTTAATTTCATTTGCTATGTATAGCCAAGCCCCCAAAAGGTTCGGATCTTGGTCAATGAACTTCACACGGCATAAACATTTTTTATTCTCTAAACAAATAGACAAAAAAATTAAATAAAATATGTTTTCTGGGGTTTGTAAGTTTTTCAAGGGGGAAATTTTTTTCATCTGTTCCGATTTTCCCATTTCGGAAATTAACCAGCCTATGACCATAAGACGTATTCGTACCAGAAGAGTAGCACGTTTATTTTGGATCGTATCGTGTATTCTACAGACGGAAAGACGAACATCCCATACAATCGATCACTGATCAATAATATAAAATCTTTATGAGGTCCAAGACCTATATTCGAATTTTGTTAATTGCGAATGTAATCATTGGTTGGATTGGCAATGAACAAAAATTTGTTTTTTTATTTTAAGTATATCGTCGAACTATATTCAATAAATGCCAACTCGAAAAAGCTTACTGTTCAGGAGAGCTAAAAAACTAGTTATTTCGCATATTATTGCAAAAATAAACAATGTACCTTCCACAAGATGGTTTAAATATTCTAAACAATTTTTACCTATGCAAAAATTTTCATATTTTGCACTTGTTCGCGTATTTTTCAGAGATGGCATTTATTACTATATCAAAAAACAAATATTTTTTTAGAGTTGGCATATTTTGTCGGAAAATAAAAATACATTTTTTTTTGAAAAAATTTGAAAAATTTTTTTTTTTTGGTTTTTGTTATCCTTAGTACGGTAATTGCAAAAACTGAACAAAAAATTAAAAATCTTTGCATATTTTTAAAAGTTACGAGCTCCGAAAGCCTTTTAATCTCAGGGTGGTCAACTTTGGCACTCTGTAACTAACGCTGTATTGCAATAGGTCACTCCAAACTTGCTATTTTGAAAGCTTATATCATTGACTTTATTTGCCCCATTCATTATGTTTCAATCTGATAAATAGTTTGAAAGTTACATAAATATAAGCAATTTTTTTTTTGCAAACACTATTTACCGATATTTTCAAAATGGCAATATCTCGAGAACCAGTCATTAGATATCAAAATCTTTACAAGATTCGTGTTTAGCATGGCAAATGCAATAAGATATGTGGTCTAATTTTTTTAAAAAAAATTTTTGAAAAATTTTTGAAAATTTACAATGGGAGTTGGCATTTATTTCCACCAAAAAAATATGTTCTTTGAGTTAGCAGAATAACAAAAATCGATGTAAAACGACAACAAATTATTTTTTTGCTCTGAAATTTTTATCGCAGATAGGTATTACATAGGGGAGCTATTTGCCATCGGAAACTCATTTCCGTCAAATTTGAGTTGGCATATTTTGAATATAGGTTCACGATATTAAAAATATTTTAATATGTTTTTAATCCACAAAAAAAAAATAAAATAAGTATATTAATGCAACCGAAACAAAACCGTTATAACACCGGTAAAAATCCGAATAAAGGACACGGTTTTTTATCGGTAACGGTATTTAAAAAAATTTATTTCGGTATTGGTAACAGTAACGGTAGTCTATATTAAAGGGGTTTTAATCGGTAACGGTATTGAAAGGGTAACGGTAGCCAACACTGAATAAAAGTTATTTTAAATGGTTTGAACTAAAAGTTTTTTATAACTGTTATTTTATACTTTTATGATAAAAATCAAAAAATAAAAGTTTTTGCAAATTTTAACGCGGGACATCTCTAGCAGTCCTTTCATATATAAAATACTTAGTTTGGACAACATTCGTTTAACGATTTAAAAAAAAAAAAAGAAACATATAACTGTTATATTTGGTCACTGCTCAATAGAATTAATTCGTTCGAAACTCTGCGTGCGACCAATAGAATTTTGGTGGTGTGGGGTATCCCATTGACGTGAACATAAATGTTTTAATTCTGAGAAAAAAAATTCAGACCCTTATCAACTTTCTGGCAGAAAAATTTTCAGATTCTGAAATGTTTTTTAAAATTTTTATTTTAACAACTTCTTTTTTATACTTTTGCTTTTTATTTTATACTAAATTTTAAAATTTGTGAAATCATTTTGGGGAGGGACCGAATTTTTTTTTTTCGGCCCACTCCGAAAAAAATCCTCAATACGCCTCTGTTTGTGTTAATATTATTATTTGGTGTCTGTGTCTATTTGTTTTTTATTGCACATTTTTGTTTTCACAATCATTAATTATATCATAATGCCTGCTTTAACAATCACATTAACCAACCAGCTAATCTAAGTATAATATTTTAAAATTTAAATTTTTAATGGATTTTTAATATTTTTTTTTTCTATTTTACTCTGTTTTTTTTCGTTTACAGTAAACACCAAAGCAATATTACGAAAAAGGTTTTTTGATACTTTGCTACCAAATATAGGGCAATATTAAGGGACCGTCCGCTCTTATGGAAAAAAAAAATAAACTACAACTTAAAAATAAAAGAAAAAAAAATATAAAAAATATAAAAATAAATTTAAAGCAAAAAAATAATAATAAAAACAAGACACACTCTCAACCAACAACAACAACAACCTAAGTAAAATATACGAGGAAGAAGCTAAAGCAGAACAACAACAACAACAAACAACATTGAACACACACTATCTATCACCTTAAGGATCGGTGTGCGGAATATACGGGTTTTATCATTTACAAAAAAAAATCACTCCAAACTAAAAAAAAACGATAATTTTTCTTTTGTTTTTCTTTTATTTTCTTTTTACTACATATTATTAAAATTATTATTAGTACAATTTTTCTGTTTTTTTTTTTCATTTTTGTAGAATAATTTTTTTAAAAAACAAAAAAAAAAATAATAATAATAAACATTTAAATAAAAGATACAAAAGAAGTATGACATCTTAAATCTAAATTAATCGTTTAAATAAAAAAACAACAACAACAACAACAAATTATTGCTACTAATATACTAAATAAATATATTTAAAAAAATAAATAAATACTTAAATACATACAACATACAAATTGAAAATCATTTGTTTATATATATTTACTTAATATAATCAATAAAAACAAGAAGAAGAAGAGAAAGATGCAAAAACTAAAAAGGAAAACAGACATTTTTTTTGTTTATAAAACAGAAAAAAACAGAGAAAAAAATAAATCACAAGACTATTCAGGTGTAAAAAAAAAATTATAAAAAATAAATAAAAACAAAAAAAAGTAGGTACTAACAATAAAAAAAAAACAACAACAAATGAAAACGTATTGTAAACGCTTTATTTTAATATACAACAACAACCATACAAGAACATATTACTATTACTACTACATAAACAACAAAAACAACTGATGATGATGTTTACTGTGCTCCTACAGGCGCGGATCCAAGGGGGGGGGGGGGGATAATGGAATATATCAATAGCATCGTCCGACAGCCAATATTAAAAATAAATCGGATAATATACGTCTAAACACAGAAAAAAATTTTAAACGAATTTCAATCAACAAAAACGCGGATTCAATTAATTTTTTGATTGAAATTCCTCCAATCAAAAAAATTGTTATACCAATCATCAAATTGTAGGTGATTGATTGAAAATTTTTTCAATCAAACATTTTTTCGATTTTGATCAAATATTTGATCAATTTTTTATTTATAGTCAAACAAAATAATGATTGATTCAACAAATGAATTGTAAGCTTATGACAAGATTATAAAAAAATTCATCTTTTTTGCTTTCAAGATTTTGCCAGCAATAAAAAAGTAAACCCCGATTATTTTGTATATTTTTGAATTAATCTATTCAAATAAATTAAAGCAAAAAAAAACAATTCTGGTATGTTGAAAATAGTTAAAGAAAATAACAAAAATTTTAATCAAAACATTGATTGACTCATTTAAATTTTATTGATCAATAAATTTAATTGAAAATTTTTAGCCAATAATTTTTTGTGTGAAAGAAGAGATCAAATGGAGTAAAGTCGCATTTACAGTTGTTCATGTCGTGATCCTGTTTCCTTTTAAAAAGACTTCAAAGTTTTAACCCATTTTGGACCAAGATTCAATTTTATTTTTCTTTTTTGGAAAAAGGTACTTTTTTAGGGTAATTAGTACCCGCTGATCTCAAAAATCTTGTCAAAAAAAATTTCCAATATGCCGTTTTCTCAGAAAAGCCTGCATTTCAACTTTTTATGCAATTTTAATATTTGGATTTATTTGCTATTTTAATAATTTATTTCATTATTTTCAAAATAAATAGTTTCAAAATAATTCAAATAAGTGGAATTTGATAATAAATTAAATCTAAAAAAATTTTAAATTGGTCAAACAAATTAAAAGCCGAAAATCAAAAAATAAAAAATTTTCGTTTTTGCTTGAAACAATTTCTGTGCTGATTTGCATTGCATTTCATGGACATATGAATTGCGGTGGAGAAGCGGGGATATTTTTTTTTAATGCAGAAACATGAGACTTAACATTCGTAACCATATATACCCGAAATTCCATCTCTTTCTTTCATAAATATTTTTTTGAAAAATATGTTCTCTACTGTTCGAAAAATCGAACAGAGGATCAAAATGTGTTAATGGACTACATTTTGTAAAATATTTCTGAAATATTTGTTTCATTTTTTTTTATTTTGCCATATTAGTATAAAAGGATGTGAATAAAGTCCTTTGAAAACTTTATCAAAATATTTTGTTGAAAATTTTGAATGATATTGAAGGATACAGTTTTGAAAGGTCGTAACTTACCTCCTTTTTCCTGATATGTAAAAATAATAAAATAGGAAAATTAGGGGAGATCCTTTCATTTGCTATTACTAGTGATAAATATTAAACAAATATTTTATAAAATGTAATACTCTAAAACTTTGAAGTCCCTTTAAAAGAAAACAGGATTACGAAATGAAAAACTGTAAATGCAGTTTTACTACATTTAGTCTCTAGTTTCAAACGTATATTATCCAGTTCGTGTTAAACGACTTTTTTAATTTTTGTCGCACGGTGTAGCAAGCAAAACAAATTGGAAGTATTCCACGTGGAATGCATTTAAATTCATCTGGATTTGATTTGCTTATAACTTCTTAACCCCTGGACCAATTTTTCCATAATTTATACCAAAATGATCAGAAAAATGTAATAAAAAATGCACCAATTTTAATTTCGTACAAATATTTTAGCTTTGTTAATAATTTCTTAACTCCTGGACCGATTTTTTCATAATTTACGCCAAAATGATCAGAAAAGTGTTAAGAAAAAAATAAAATGTGTACCTATCTTAAATTTCGTACAAATATGTTTGCCGTGAGATGAGATAAATCATTTTTTAATATTTTGAGTTAAGTGGCATATTCATTTTGGATTTTCTTATTAAGATAACATCAGGTTTTTAAGAAAGTTAAGGTCAAAGTTCACAAAAAACGTATTTTTGTGCAATTTAGAAGCATTTTTTGCTTATGTTTGGATGATATTTTGAGATCTGACCACTTGTTTTCGATTACCTTTCGATGCTGATTCCAAATATGGTTCCTAAATTTTTCTATGATGCCAGGTTTTTGAGAAAATGTATGTCAAAATTCTTAAAAAACGTGTTTTGGGCATTTTTGAGACGGGTTGTGATAGAGTGGAAATTTTGGTACCATTTTGTTAAGCTCAAAATGTCCTTTCATTGTATATACGAGGGTGTTTCATTCGAAAAGTAACGGAATTGCTGATCTGCTCACGTATTAAAAAAACCTTTAAAAAAATAACAGTTCAAAAAACTTCCGTTGTTTTAATTTTTGGTGTAGAATCGACTGGTGAAATCAGATTTGCAATATTTTCAGCCGTTTTTGCTCTGCAGAAAAATCGGATCAAAATCCTCGATTTCAGATGCATTGAACCACCTCAAGGAGCGAAATTTTTTCAAAAAAAATACCACCATTGTTTTTATCTCCCCTAAATCCTTCAAACAAATTATAATAACCGCAGATCAAAATTTTCAAAATTAACTCTAATTTTTATATGTGAAGTTTTGTAACAAAAACAAAAAAACTAGTTAGGGGGTACGGCTGATAAAATTTAAAATTAGGGGTACGCGAGCCAAAAAGGTTGGTAACCGCTGAACTAGACGATTCTAAGGTTGGGGTGTTTCGGCTTGTCGCTCATATCTGTGTTTGAAATTTTATTTAATTTAATTGCCACTTTATGAAACAAAGTGGACCTTCGGGAAAATTCCGATAACTCCCGAGCTAACAGTAATATTGTCTAGAGCAAAAATACGTGTAGTCTTCAATTTAATAAAGATTATTTCATATTTATTTGGATATCATAGGTCTATGTCTTCACATAAATGCCCCCCCCCCCTTAAGAAAATCGTTTTTTCTTATAAAAACATCAAACAGCTAAAAAATTCAAAAAAAAAATTTTTTTCGCCATTTTTTTACCCATTTTTTCAACATTTAAATACCCGATTGAAATTTGTGACCTGCATCGTGCTTTAACCGTTTACATGAATAGGTGGACTATTAGACATCGCTAAATCAACTCAAAAAGTAGTTCTAAGTCCATTAATATACTTGAAGGTAGGTCTAGGAGCAATGTTTCGGGTAGTTACAAACATCAGCACAAACTCATACCCCTTTGTGTAGAACACACCTCCCACACCATGCTGTGGGGGACACCTTTCCCTCGCGAAAAATGTTTACTAATTCATTAATTATGCTTTTTTTTTTACTAAAGTTATACAATTTTATCATTATTTAAACTATTTTTTTATATCCACGCCCTAAAAAAGGGGCGGGTCAAAAAAACAAAGTCTTAATGCAGGACTCGGAACTTTGTCTAACATAAAAATGTTTAATTTGTTTAATAAAAATACAAAAATAAACGTAAACATTTTTTTCGAGGTTCGTTTAGTTTTTTTAAGGGGAAATTTTCCCCCTGGTCCAATTTTGCCCATTTACGAACTTAAACTAGAACCTAGGAATATAAGACATATTCGTTCCAAATTTTAGGAGTCACGGTCTTAGAATCAATCATGGATCAATAATGTTTATACTATATGGGGTCCCCGACCGATATTTCGATGCGTTACAAACGAAATGACAAAGTGTTTTTTCCCCCATACTGCGTTGTGCAGAATCTGAGATTTTTCGTATAAAAAATCTCTGAGAATCTGAAATTTTTTTTCTTAGATGACTCTGAAAATTTTTCTAAAGAAAACAATAAAAGAATCTGAGATTTTTTTTATGAAAAATCTCTGAGAATCTGATGATTTTTTTTTTTTTGGAAGGCTCTGAGAACTTTTCTATAGGAAATGTGTTGCTGAATCTTTTTTGAAATAGTGTTTTAGAATTTTTCTTTAGACCAATGTCTGAGGATCTAAAAATTTTTTTATATGAAAAATATTTCAGAATCTAAGAAACTGCTTTGGAAAACATAAGAAGGTATTAAAACCGTAAAATTTTTCTATTCTCAAGTATTTTCTATAAAACAATGCTTTTAAATTTAAAGGGAGGGGGATTCATAGTATAAAATATATCATTATCATAATATGATAATAGTGATCATATTATGATCTTATCCGCTGATCATAGCATAATAAAAAAATGTTAATTTTATAATTGTTGATCATAGTATGATTGTCACAAACATATACATATGATCAAATGATTAATCATACTATGACCCCTGTTCATTATGGTTGATTTGGTGTACTGCAATTATGTTTTTTCTCTGTGTGAATGAGAATTATTTAAAAAAATTTCGATAAGAATAGCGCGTCAGAATTTGGAAATTTTTGTACATAAAGAATGTGTTAAATTATTTCTATAGACAAAAAAATCTAAGAATCTGAGATATTTTCTATAAGAAAAATATTAAATCTGAAATTGTTTATACAGAAAATACGATCTGAGAATTGAAAAACTTTTTTATATAAAAAGGGTTTTAAAATCGGAACATTTTTCCAAATCCAAATTTCACAGTAATGGGTAATTTTCCTAAATTATTATTTTTTGTATAATCTTAAGAAATTTTCTGTAGTAAAAATGTCGTAACATGTAGAAAATCTTATACTCTTCTTTATTAATTTTTTTATGAAATATTGGACATTTGGTATCAGAAATTTTTGTTTAAAAAAGTATCACAATTAAGAATTGTCATATAAAAATTTAATTCGATATTTATGATGAAAATCGGTTCGGCAGGGTGACCTTGTTAAAATTTTTTTTTGAGTAAAAAAATCCCCCCAATGCCAAAAGCTGGATCCGCGCCTGGCTCCTACCCCTTATGTTCCCATCCTCATCCCTTTTAAGATCTTTTACTAAAATCCTTTTTATGGAGAGATTTTTTGAAAAAACCAAAAAAAAAAACAAAATTGTTGAGCGACTTTTAGTATATTTTCCCTTCATGAACAAAAAACCAAAAAAAAAAAACAAAATTACACTGTATTTTTTAAGTAACTGTGAGTAGAATATTGTGTATTTTTAAATAGAAAAAGAAGAAGAATAAAAAAATAAATTATAAAAAAAACAACAACAACAATGTGAGTTTGTATTTGTAAAATTCTAAAATAAAAGCAAATAATTAAGTTTAAAATTAAATAAAATAAAAAAAAATAAACAAACAAACGCGTTATAAAACATCTTAACAAATAAATGCTTTAAACAAATTTAAAAATTAAAAAAAAAAAAAAACAGTTTTTGGTGTCACGTGTTAAAAAGCAAGTAATACATACTTAAAAAAACATTAAAATAAAATACACATTGGAAAAAAATCGATAATAAAACAAAAATAAAAAAACTAACTTCATATTAAAATAATTAAATTTAAGTCGCAACCAGAATAATTTAATGAAAGTAGCAATTATTTTTTAAGATCATGCAATCGCCACAATTAAGGTTTTTTTAATTTTCAACATGAAACATGGACAAAACATAAAAAATGCCTGTTAAGGGATAAACGGGACATACATATTAATAGGATACATCCTACTAAAATAATTAATATATACCTACAGTCAAACACGGATAACCGAAATTTCGTGTAAGAAACTGATTAGATCTAGTCAAATATTGCTCATTTTTAATTAGTTATAAATGTATCTGATTAGATCTAACAGATCTTAAATTTTGTAACAATCATTTTCTGGGTCTTATATTGAATATAACTGATCATTTACCGAAAATTTAATCAAATTTGGATTTGACAAAACTGATCAGATACAATTTAATATAATAAAATATGATCAGATTAAACATTAGCATGACAGAACAGATATAATCCATTTTTACACGGGAATGCTAAAAAATAATGTTTATTTTAAACAAATTTTTTACTAGAAGGAAGGTATAAGCTGTCATTCGATGCCTTACATCAACAAAATATTGCTTTAAGAACCCCGTAAGTGCTTTATTGATTTTGATCCATTATCAATTTTAAGATGATCTATCGATGTCTGTCTTTCCATCTGTATGTTGATGGCTTACACTATTAGAATATTGCTTAAAGAACTTCATAAGTATCAATTTTAACTAATTT
Source organism: Pegoplata infirma (assembly GCA_963921195.1). Classification (NCBI taxonomy): domain Eukaryota; kingdom Metazoa; phylum Arthropoda; class Insecta; order Diptera; family Anthomyiidae; genus Pegoplata; species Pegoplata infirma. The sequence goes on along the minus strand of OY992537.1, from coordinate 244,880,814 downwards.
CTTAACAGAAATTTAAACGTGGGAATTTTTTGATAAAACTTTCAAACGACTTCTTTTCGTCCCCTTGTGAATAATAACTGCACATTTAAAATACGTTTAAAGTTGATGAATTTTTTTAGGAACGGCTAGCCGCGGCTCCCTGTCCCCTTGTGATCTTCGCGAACTAACAAATTTCCAATAAAATAGCATCGATTTGTCAGTTCAAAATTTATCCATGTATCAGTTATCTGTGTTCGACTGTACACATAAACACCAAATATAATTAAAGTATGCAGATAATTTTTTTAATTTTTTTTAAATTAATTAGTTCGAAACGGTTTCAAAGTGTGGACATACACTCAAAATAATCACTCTGTTAAATTACAGAGATACTCTGCTGAGCCAGCAGAAAATACCATAGATTTCCAACCAGCAAGATTTTTTGTTATTTTACGAAGAAAACTCTGTAAAATGATTTCGATAAAAAAAAAACTGTAAATTTATAGAATTATCTGTAAAATATTGATAAAACCGAAAAGAATTTTACCAAAAAAGCTCTGTAAATTTACAAAGTTTATGTTAAATGCATTTTATGAGTTTAAAATTTTACAAAAAAAAACTCTGTAAATTTACAAAGTTTTAGTTAAATCCATTTTATGAGTAAAACTTCTCTGCTTCAAAAACATTAATTAAAATTAAATAAATTAAAATTTTGTTAAATTTTACCGCTTTAATGCTTCCAAATTGTTTATTATCTGTAAAATAGAGATTACAAAGTAAAAAGTAAAATTACAGATAAAATTTTGTTTTTCGGTCACAAGAAAATACAAAGTATTTTCTTAAAATCTGTATTTCGACAGATAACTTTGTCAAATATCTGTCGAATTGAGATTACAGTCATTTTACAGAGTATTTAACAGAGTAATTATTTTGAGTGTAGATAATGCGAATGCAAACGGACGATACATTTTTTATTATTAATTTAACGGTCATTCACTTTCAACTTCATCATAGACTAACAAAAAAATTAAATTCTGTCGATATAATTCGTTTTTAACGGTGCATTCTTATTTAACGACCAGATTTTCCTACACTCAAAATAATCACTCTGTTAAATTACAGAGATACTCTGCTGAGCCAGCAGAAAATACCATAGATTTCCAACCAGCAAGATTTTTTGTTATTTTACGAAGAAAACTCTGTAAAATGATTTCGATAAAAAAACAGTAAATTTTCAGAATTATCTGTAAAATATTGATAAAAGCGGCCAGAATTTGACTATTTTATTTACTATTTGATTTCTGATCAATTTATCTTTCCTTAATGTGCAAGTAGTGTTGACAATTGGAAAATGCCATCGAGTAAATTTATTTGCCCTCTTTAATGCTTCCAAATTGTAAATTTACTTTTTTTTTATTTTTGTGAAAGTTTTTTTACGAGTACCTGCAATTTTATACGACATCCTCGTAAAATGTACCAGGTTTTATTATTACAGAGTAATAAGTAAAATTATAGTTGAAATTTTGTATTTTGGTTACGAGAAAAAAACATAAGTATTTTTATAAAATCTGTATTTAAACAAAAAAACTATATTTATTATCTGTAAAATAGAGATTACAAAGTAAAAAGTAAAATTACAGATAAAATTTTGTTATTCGGTTACAAGAAAATACAAAGTTTATTCTTAAAATCTGTATTTCGACAGATAGCTTTGTCAAATATCTATCGAATTGAGATTACAGTCATTTTACAGAGTTTTTAACAGAGTAATTATTTTAAGTGTACTATAAATTGGATAAATTTAAACAAATTCCAATCTTGTACTACTATAAATTGGGTAAATTTCCACTTATTTCGCGTAGAATTAAACGTGTAGAATTAAACGATATGTTTAGTAGATAACTGGGTGAAAATTGTGTATTTCGATTTAAAAAGAGAAGCTATTCGAACAAAATTTTTGTTTCCACACTCAAAATAATTAATCTGTTATATACTCTGTAAAATGACTGTAATCTCAATTTGACAGATATTTGACAAAGTTTTTTGTCGAAATACAGATTTAAAAAAAATACTTTGTATTTTCTTGTGACCGAAAATCAAAATTTTGTAAAATTGGAGTTACTCGTTAAAAACTCGTAATTTTCACAAAAATAAAAAAGTAAATTTACTATTTGGAAGCATTAAAGCGGGCAAATTTAACAAAATTTTAATTTTAATATATTAAAATTTTTTAATTTTAATTAATGTTTTTAAAGCAGAGAAGTTTTACTCATAAAATGGATTTAACTAAAACTTTGTAAATTTACAGAGTTTTTGTTTGTAAAATTTTGAACTCATAATAAGTATGCATTTAACTAAAACTTTGTAAATTTACAGTTTTTTTTTTTTGTAAATTTTTTTTCGGTTTTATCAATATTTTACAGATAATTCTGTAAGTTTACAGTTTTTTTTTATCGAAATAATTTTACAGAATTTTCTTCGTAAAATAACAAAAAATCTTGCTGGTTGGAAATCTATGGTATTTTCTGCTGGCTCAGCAGAGTATCTCTGTAATTTAACAGAGTGATTATTTTGAGTGCAATTTAAAGTACCTAAACTAATTTTTATCTGAACGAAAATCTTTTGGATTATTAAAGTTTATCCAATCATTCTAAAAATAAACAAATATCTTTTTCATAGGGAATTACATTTCACAAAATATACAATTTTTCCGAATTCGAACAGTTTAATTCGAATCAAATTAAAAAGATTAGATTGTATAGAACTCCCTAATGCATGGGCCCATATTTTTCATCTGCTAAGCATTATTTTTTTTCTGATTCATGTTTTTTAAGCCATTAACATGGTTAATGATAAACATGCACTCAAAATAATTACTCTGTTAAATACTCTGTAAAATGACTGTAATCTCAATTCGACAGATATTTGACAAAGTTATCTGTCGAAATACAGATTTTAAGAAAATACTTTGTATTTTCTTGTGACCGAAAAACAAAATTTTATCTGTAATTTTACTTTTTACTTTGTAATCTCTATTTTACAGATAATAAACAATTTGGAAGCATTAAAGCGGTAAAATTTAACAAAATTTTAATTTATTTAATTTTAATTAATGTTTTTGAAGCAGAGAAGTTTTACTCATAAAATGGATTTAACTAAAACTTTGTAAATTTACAGAGTTTTTTTTTGTAAAATTTTAAACTCATAAAATGCATTTAACATAAACTTTGTAAATTTACAGAGCTTTTTTGGTAAAATTCTTTTCGGTTTTATCAATATTTTACAGATAATTCTATAAATTTACAGTTTTTTTTTTATCGAAATCATTTTACAGAGTTTTCTTCGTAAAATAACAAAAAATCTTGCTGGTTGGAAATCTATGGTATTTTCTGCTGGCTCAGCAGAGTATCTCTGTAATTTAACAGAGTGATTATTTTGAGTGTGTTGTTTAGTTTTCTTACCACAGACTAAAACAGACGTGTCAGTAGCGCTTTATCCCCTTTCCGAAAGAAGCATCACTGTTACATTAGTAATTGATAGGCAGTATAGCCCGAGTGTTGCTTCTAGCTAGTTTGCTAGTTTTAACTAGCAATTTTTACTTTTTTGTGTTTAGAAGTGAGTGAAAGAATAAAAACCAATCTGGCATCTATTTTTCTTATGGCGCGTTTACTCTTTCTCTCTTTCCAACACAAACAAAATTAAAATAAATATTCATATGTTTCAAGATTACTTTTTTTGACACCTGTCATAAGTGTCGCGTCTGTTTAGTCTGTGACTTAACGATGAATTTGAAATAATTGTTTTGAATTATTTTTTTTTTGTTTAATGCAAAAATGGAGTAAAATCAAATAAATACATGTTTAATTTAAACAATAAATAAAATTTCGTAAATTAAACAAATAAAAATAATAAATAAAACATGAATTAATTTAATAAAACACTGTTTGACACAAAATTTGACAAAAATATCCCAGTGAAATATACAACTGGTTCTTATAGTTTTTGGTTTCCAGAATTCAAATCTGCCATCCAAAGTTTTCTAGTACGTACCGTTTTTGAGATATTCGCTGTTAAAAAGTCAAAAATCAATATTTTGGCACTTTTGGTGTCCTATGTAACGTTTTGTTACGTTGCTTCCACAAAACAGGACTTGGTTTTTATTAAATGGACCTCATAATTTCAAATCCATATTTTTTGAAGCATGTTCCATTTTCAAGATATTCGCGTTTGAAAATTTTTGTGTAATTAATAAAGAATAAATATAAGTGCGTTGAGGTCTAATTCACAGAAAAAAATTTAAGCGAATTTTAATCAACAAAAACGCGGATTCAAAAAATTCCTCTAATTAAAAAAATTGTTATACCCATCATCAAATTGTAGGTGATTGATTGAAAATTTTTTCAATCAAAATTTTTTTCGATTTTGATAAAAAAATTTGATAAATTTTTGATTTATAGTCAATCAAAATAATGATTGATTTAACAAATGAATTGTAAGCTTATGACAAAATTATCAAAAAATTCATCTTTTTTGCTTTCCAATATGTTGCCAACAATAAAAAAAAATGTAAAACCCGATTATTTTGTATATTTTTGAATTAATCAATTCAAATAAATTAAAGCAAAAAAAAATCTGGTATGTTGAAAATTTGTAATTCGACAGTTAAAGAAAATAACAAAAATTTTTATAAAAACAGTGATTGACTCATTTAAATTTTGTTGATCAATGGATTTAATTGAAAATTTTTAGCCAATAATTTTTTGTGTGTTTTATTGCAACATATTTAAAAAAACTACTACATTGTAGTAACAGTTGCTTTATGTAGTTGTTTTTAGAATATAAAAAACTAGCAAAACGGATGTGTTGAACGAAATGTCAATGCAGCAGGAATTATTACCAAACAATTTTAACCATTTTTACGGCTAGAAATTTTTTTGTTAATAAAAAAATTCCAACAATTTGAGTTAGAGTAAAAACAACTGTAATTTGAAGTTGTTTTACCGTAAAATGTAGTGGACGCCTAAACAACAACAAATGTAGTTGTTTTAACTGTCTTTTGTAGTGGAATCTACCTTCATAATGGTTTGAATCCTGTTCTTAGTAACAACCTGCGCTCTGCGATTTTTAATAAATCGAAAAAAGTGGGTTTGTTAAATTTTTTTTCTCTGTAAATTCCTAAGCTGGACTATGACAAACATTTGTAAAAAAATTGTCAAATCGGTCCAGCCGCTCACCGATTTTTGATAAATCGAAAAAGTGGGCATAAAAGTAGACCCCGCCAATTCTTCATTCCGTGAAAACTCAAGTTTGTCTATGACTTACATTAAGAAAAAAAGAGCTAAATCGGTTCTGCCGATCCCCGATTTTTGATAAATCGAAAAAAGCAGGCGTAACAGTGGACGTGGCCAATTTTTCTTTCCGTAAAAGCCCAAGTTTGACTATGGCGAACATTTTAAAGAAAAAAAATAGTAGACAAATCGGTCCAGCTGTTTTCAAGTGATGCGATTAAGGTCTTATGATACTTGCTAGTTTTTATATTTTTTATATTTTGGAGAACAGTGCAAATATATTTTCATAGGAAAACTGACCAAGTGTAAAGAGTATGACAATATCATGAAAAAACTTCAAACGTCAAAAAATATTCAGTGACTGTCAAAAAAATATAAAAATTTTCAACTTGAAATTGACATTTCCAGAATAAAATGTTAACAGTGTTGCCAATTTATTAGTTTTTGCTCGAATGAAGCGGTTTTACGTTTGTTTTGAGCGTTTTTAGCTATTTTGGGCGAGTTATTTTAAAAATAAAAGTTGGCAATATTGTTTTTTTTTTTGTTTTGTTTTTATTTTATTTTATTGTATTTCTTGTTCTTTCTCGCATTTGTTGTTTCATTCGATCAATCCTAAAAAAATCCAATACAGAAACTAGCAAGTATCATACCACCTTTACCAACGAACGAAATTAGATTTTTATTTATATAGATTATTTCCATATCTTTGTTGCTTGTTTAATAGTCGAAACGTCAAAATATTTTTAAAAATTTATAGATAATTTGTTTTGACCAAAACTTAACTTCATTATTTTGATAGCAGTGTAAACATGGTACTACGAACCCTAAATTAAAGAATGACAATTCTCACACCCTTTTGTCACTAATACACTTACACACATAATACAACCATGTTTCGGGACTACACATTTATAAATTATTGCTCTTATGAGCTTAAAATTTGTATACTTTAATTATTACTTTGACTGTAAAGATTTTCAAAAAAAAAAAAAAAAACGATAACAACCCCTAAATACTTTTTACCACTACATGCTAAGACTACTTTTGAAAAATAAGAAGGAAAACAAGAAACGGATGTATAAAAGAAAAAGATAGTGAAACGAAAACTGGAAAGCAGGAAAGAGAAACAAAAAAAAACACATGATGAAAACAAACGGAAACTAGAAAGTAACAGAAACTAAAGAAAAAAGAAAATAAATGAAAATAACAAAAAAAAAAAAAAAACACAAACAAATTGTAACTAAATAAGTTTTAGAATAAAATGTTGTATGTGTTAAACAACAACAACAACAACATTATTATACACTATTTAAAGAAAAAAAAAATTACAACAAAATATACAAAAATAAATAAAGAAAAAGCTTGTGTGTGTGTAATTTAAGTAAAAAAAAAGAAAAAATAATTAAAAAAAAGAAAGAAGAAAACAAAAAAAAGGAGAAAGGAGTTTCTTCAAATAGTTATCGTTTATGCTTTTTTGAATTAAAAACAAAAAATAAATTTAAAATAAATACCACAAATAAAGATTTCTAAAAAAAAAAAAAAAAAAAACATAATAATCATTGCAAATAACAAACAAACATTTTATTATTTATTTATAAATATTTTAAATACATAAATTTGATTTGTTAGAATTTACAACTAATATTTCCTAGTTTTTCTTGTTAATTTATTTTTATTTTTTTTTATTATAATTTTTTTTTTGTGTTTAATAGATCTTTAAAATAAATAAATTGAATTAAAACAAAAAAAAATAATTTCTTTAAAATAAAAAAAATTCTTTGCAATTTATAATTAAAACAAATAAACAAAATATATATATGTATTCTTATAAGTTAATTGTTTTTATATTTTTTACATCACATTTTTTTGTTGTTGGTTTTTCTAATTTTTTTTTAATAATAATAAAACATTTAATGTTTTTTTTTCATAATTTTTTTTGTGTGCATTATTTAAATTTTTAGAAAATTATAAAAGTCTTTTGTTGTATTTTTTTATTTTGTTTAATTTCTATAAAAAAAACAGTTAAAAAGAAGGCAACAATCAGAAAATATGAAATTGTATTAAATTCATTTTTAAAATATAAAAGAAACACAAAAATTCAAGACCCCAAGGGTGTTTGTTTAAATCTATCTTATCTATTGTAGTCATATTATTTTGTCTTTCCTTGTAAACGTACATATTTTTATGCTATTCAATTTTCTTTTTTAATAATTAATAAATAATTATTTTTCCTACAATATCTTTTTTTTTTAGTTAAGTTTAGCAATTTAATTATTTAACAAAACAAAAAAAAAAACAAGTTATTTGAGTAAAATATTAAAACAAATATAATAATTTGATAAAACAAAAATAAACAGAGAATCTTAAAACTGATCCCAATAAACCGATTGAATTTTTATTTATTTTTAGATATGGAAATGTTGAGGCAAACACCAAAAAAGTATCGTCCTTACAGACTACCTACACACAAAAAATTTTAGAGAAAAAAATTTTAATTCAAAATTTTAAAAGTTCAATTTTGTTTTTAATAATTTTTTTAATTGATGTGATTAAATTTTTTAATTGATTTCGAAAATTTCCGTGAATTGAGAATAAATGCACTTTTGCAATATTAAACTTTTACAAATTTTAGTAATTAAAACACTTTCGTGATAGTTGCAAAATCAATTAAAATAGTAATTGATATAATAATTTTAGTGATTGAAACTAATTTTAATTTTTTTGTGTGTATTAGGTGAAATCTAGTTCCAACAAGATTACGATCACATGTTAATGAATAAACTAATACAGTAGTACCATATGGTCGAAATCTCAATTCACCTCAGGTGAATAGGCAATTCATACCTAATTAAAACCTACTGGATTTTAGCTAAAATCTACCTTGAAAAGTCTTTACCGTTCACAAATATATTTGTCGATTTAAGAAAAAATTACAAAAAAATACAAATTACAAAAAAATACAAATTACAAAAAAATACAAAATAAAAATAATATTTTAGTTTGTGCACAAACGATTTGTCATTAGACTCGTTTGCTACTTTGTAGTAAATCGTTTCTATTTTTGCTAAATAATCTTGACAATGGAATCTGACAAATTCCGAATTACCTGTCGATTAAGTCTTGCAAAAATGACCAACATAAATAAATTTAAAACAAAAATAATTTTCTTGAAAATTATGCTATGAGAATATCATGGTTTTAATTAGTAAAGAAGATAATGGCCTCGAGCCAGAATAAACATCCTCAAAATAATACTTTGCATAAAAATAACAAACCAAATAATTTTGTAATTTTCCGCGTTGTTTTTTTTTTTTGGTTAAGCCATCAACTATTTTATAATTGACAAATCTAAATCTCACTAAATGTCAAAAAATGTATTTATGAACGACATAGATTTTCCAGTTACAGTTTAGCTAAAATCTACTAGATTTTGCTTAGGTGTGAATTGTCTATATAAAACAATCAAAACCAGCGCTTAAAACCAGGTTGCCTATCGTGTTTCTGCAATAAAGCCTTCAATTAAACTTACAAAATCCTTTTCAGCACTTTTTTTTTAACTTTTCCGTACACAGAAAAAAGCAGGGTTGGCAACCGATACCCACCTAGAATAACGGTATTTGGCTATTGTAACGCAACCAATAAAGATATGGACATTTTCAAAAGCGATAATGAAAGCTGATGAAATTTCTAGTATTTTAAATGTCTCACTTCGTGTTTCTACTGGTTCGTTTTCGAAATATAGGTCAATACCTTTATAATACCGTTTGAAACGGTATTATAACGGTATTGGCCTATATAACTTAAACGAACCGGTAGAAACACGACACATTTAAAATACTAGAAATTTCATCAGCTTTCATAATCGCTTTTGAAAATGTCCATGTCTTTATTGGTTGCGGAACAATAGCCAAATACCGTTATTCTAGGTGGGTATCGGTTGCCAACCCTGGAAAAAAGTTATAGTAAATATTTTTGTGGAATAAAGAAAAAAATTTCTACCGATTTTATAATTGATTCTTATTAATTTTTCATTAAATCATTTCTATTTAAACGAAGACATTAAAAATCACGAAATGATAAATTTTTTGAAAATAATTTGGCCACTCTGTAAGTACTGGACCGATTAGAACCCCCAGCCCCTCCCCAAAATGGGGTACCAACTCTTGCCATGTTTTTTTTGTTATCCGATTTCTTGAAAACTTATATGTGGTCAATGTGCTAGTAGAGGTCTAAAATATGCCAGGTGAGTTTGGTTATCTCATATATTTTCCGAAATTTTATATATTTTCCGAAATTTTTAATTCTTAATGGTTTCAATTGGTGACCGTACATAATCCCCACGGACATGATCCCCATAATGGAAATGGGGATAATGAACAAATAAATCACGGTCATATGGCCATTTCTAAAATTTGACCTTTGACCTTTAACAGGGGTGTTTTTTTGTAACTCAATTTTGCACCAATTTTGAGTATTGAGGTATTATTTATTCTACTAGACCTAAAAGTTATGGCCTCTGTTTCAAAAAAAGTTTTTTTTTTTTCGTTTTGTTTCACAAAAATAAAATTTGATGGAAGTTAAACGAATGCACTTTGTTCCTTAAAATTGTTTACATTTTAATTATTTGATTTCAACTTCGAATGAAAACGTGATCAACAAAACACTAAAACGAATCATGTGATTCGGAAATTTTCATGTGAATTAAAAAGTTGTGAAAGACAGAACAGAGGCCTATGTCTTTCAAATTTGAGGCCAATCGGATATAATTAACCCGTAACGACCGGCAATCAAAGTTTTGAATTTTAAATTTTTTTTTGAAAAGTGAAAATCGCTATTTGAAATTTGTAAAAATGGTGGGTTTTTGAAATTCAAGAAATTTAAAAAATAAAAACAAATTAATAAAATTTCTTTCCCTTGTCCCTTTCATAGAGCTTGAGAAAAACATTAATTTAAAACTAATTTAAGCCAATCTGAACTTTTTAACCCTTGGCGCCCTTCGATAAAAGTTTTTTTTTTTTTAGAAAACTTTCACCAAAAACTCTAAACTTTGATCGAAGGGCGCCATGGACTAAAATGTTATTTGATTTGGCTCAAATAAAGTTTAAAAGTTTTTTTTTTAAGTTTAATGAAATAGTCAATGAAAAATCTTTTGAGATTTTTTTTTTAAATTTCTTGAACGTAGGAAAATTTTGAAATTAAAAAAAAATCAATTGGCGTTATCTCGAAAACCGATAGACTCATTTAACACATTTTTTTTTGATATTAACATTTAAAAAAAAAATTCTTGAACGTTGGAAAATTTAGAAATTTTTTTATTTGGCGATTTTCGAAAACCGCTAGACTCATTTTAAAAATTTTTTTGATATTCACATTTAGCATGCCAAAATTAATAAAAGCATTGCATCGTAAGATATTTTTTTTAATTTTTTCATCAAAAAAATTTGCTCAAATTAAGTTTAAATAAAGGACTGTCTCAAGTTCTATGAGAGGGCCACGGGAAAGAAATTTTAAGATTTAACAAAAAAAAATCTTTCAAGAAATCTTTGAAAGAATATAAATTTGGCCGAAAACCACAAATGTGCGTTCAAAGATGAAATAAAAAATTCAGCGAATGTTGCGAATACATTTTTCAGGTGAATGCAAATGTTTTTTGTTCTGTTAACATGACCAAAATATGAATAAAAAAATAATGCATATTTTCAGCTTCAGGGAATCGATATAGCTGTATCGCCGGTTTATCATTTTGGTGATATTCCGGCGATACATACAAATCTATTATTTTTCGTTTATACGATTATCTGGCGATATTGCCCTTTTATCGCCAAGACGAATCGTTTTCGTATCGCCGTCGGGTAACAGTTTCTCTCGAAAGGTGTATCGCCGGCGATACGAATTCGATAATTGCCGCAATAACATTTATCGTATCGGCAATACAACCGGCGAATCGATGTCGTATCGTTTTGTTTGCAGGGTAATCGAACCGGCTATAATTTCTATCTTGTTTTTTTTTTTTGGTATTTGTGTTTAAGGTGGTATGATACTTGCTAGTTTCTGTATTGGATTTTTTTAGGATTGATCGAATGAAACAACAAATGCGAGAAAGAACAAGAAATACAATAAAATAAAAACAAAACAAAAAAAAACAATATTGCCAACTTTTATTTTCAAAATAACTCGCTCAAAATAGCTAAAAAACGCCCAAAACAAATGTAAAACCGCTTCATTCGAGCAAAAACTAATAAAATTGGCAACACTGTTAACATTTTATTCTGGAAATGTCAATTTTAAGTTAAAAATTTTTATATTTTTTTTTTTTTTGACAGTAACTGCAAAATTATCGATAACACACGTATATTTTTTGACGTTTTAAGTTTTTATACCCTCCAACCACAGTATGGGGGTATACTCACTTTGTCATTCCGTTTGTAACGCATAGAAATATCGGTCGGGGACCCCATAAAGTATATATATTATTGATCTATGATCGATTATAAGTCATTCTATGAATGTCCGTCCGTCCGTCTGTATAAAACACGATTCAGTCCAAAATAAGAGAGCTAGACTCCTGAAAATTGGCAAGAATGTGTCTTTTGGTCATAGGCCGGCTAAGTTCGGAAATGGGTAAAATCGGATAAGGGGCAAAAAAGTTCCCCCTTAAAGAACTAAAAAACCTCTTTAAAAACGCCATTTTTTACAGTTTTTTTTTTCATTTTTGTTAAACAAACGAAATCTTTTTATGTCAGAAGGAGTTAAAAGTCATACACTTAGACCCCGGGGGGGGGGGGCTACAAAATATTTTTGTTTGTCCCGCCCCCTTTTGTGGGCGTGGATTAAAAAAAACATAAAAATTATGAAAAAATGGTATAACTAAAGTTCAAAAGGCATAATAAATAATTTAGTAAACATTTCTCGCGTTGGGGAAGGTATCCCCCAGCACCCCCACAGACCCCCCTCCCCCCTACACTTGGTCAGTTTTTCCTATAAAATATATTTGCACTATTTCCTAAAATATAAAAAAATACAAAAACTAGCAAGTATCATAACACCTTTAGCGCATCAAAATTAATAAAATGTGTGCTTAATTTAATGCCTTATTTGGGAAACAATTAACTGTAAATCCCAACTTACAAGGGAAGTATCTCAACCCTTATGAACCGATTTGCCTGAAACTTAAAATATATATTAAAGAGACGATTTTAAGCTTGGGGTGTCTCGGCTTATCGGCCATATCGGTGTTTAAAAATTTCGTTGTCCCCTTATAAAACAATGTGGACCTTCGGGAAAATTTTGATAACTTCCGAACTAACAGGAATATCATCTAGGGCAAAAATACGGGTCGACTTAAATTTAATAATGATTATTTCTTATCCATATGGAAATCGTAGGTCTATGTCTTCACATAAGTACCCCCCAAAATTTACATATTTTCCTGAAAAAAATATTTAAAGAAGCCAAATTTTTAAAAGGTTATGCCACCATTGGATAGGCATTAAAAAAACCTTTCTTCTCATAGGAAAATATCATATAGTTTCTTAAAAAGAAATGGCTGAAAAATCCAAAAAACGATTTTTTCGCCATTTTTTGACCCATGTTTTAAACCCCTAAATCCCCGATATGGCCGATAAGCCGAGACACCCCAACCTTAGAATTGTCTCTTTTATATATATTTTACGTTTCAAGCAAATCGGTTCATAAGGGTTGAGATACTTCCCTTGTTAGAGATCATTTGACTTCAATCATAACTCAAATCATCAAAAAAAATTGAGAATATTAATAAAAAGTCATATTTTTCCCTGGTAATTCGTTTTTCAAACTTCAGTAGCGCAATTCACTAACTTTTTAACGACAAAAATCGGTAGTTGTATTGTCAAAAATCGTTAATTATCGACAATTGTCTTTAAAAGTGATTCTATAACATTGTTCTACTGAATTTTGTCGTTATTGAAAATCGTTAACTTATCAACAAAAAAATTGTTGAAGTAAAATTAACGAAATTTTTCGGTTCTCAATACAAATTCAAAATAAACAAATTTCAAATTAACTATTTTTGTCGTTAATTCTTGTCGGTAATTGAAAAATTTATAGAATCACATATTCGTTAAAACAACCGACAATTCTCGGCAGTTAACGATATCGATAATTTCGTTAAAAAAGTTACTGAATCGCACTACAGGTCGTTCTTGGTCCACTTAAATTTATCGGACTAACTCCAATTTTTTTTTTTTAAGTTTTAAGTGTAAAAGAACCAGAATCTGGTCGGTGGTACGCAAAAATCAGATATTTAAAAATAAGAACACCTCTAAGCGTCTAGCCAGAATCAATTACGTTGCGTTATGCTTAACACCTCAGACATTTGTCGTTTATACAATTTAAATATGAGGTATCTAAATCAAACGGACGTAAAAATGTAAAATTGTATGTGTTGTTTTTTTTTTACGTCAAACGCAACGTAATTTGGTTTTGGTTCAACCCAAATGTATTAAAGAATATATAATTTTTATTTTTTGACATTTAAACCAAAAAATACAAAAAAAAAGTAATTGTTTTAAGTTCATCAATAATAAATAATAAAGAAAATTAAAAACTCAAATATATAAATAACCAATCAAACACCAATAAAACAAGTAAGTAACCAATAATATAATTATAAAAAAAACCGATATTGTCGTCGTCGTCGTTCGTCATATAGCGTCACTTAAATTGTCGTCTTTTGAAATAATACAACAATATAAAAAATAAAAGATTTATTTAGAAATTAAAATTAAAAGTTTTTACATATAGGAAAAACCATCATCATCGTCTGAAATACTATAAACATTTATACATATAATAAAAAAAAAAAACTAAATAAAATTCATGTATACTAAATACATACATACACCCTATTAATAAATAAAAAAAATTTTTTTTTTGATTTTTATTTTGCAAATAAAACAATAATTATGCGCTAAAAACAGCAAAACAAAAGAACAAAATTATAAATAAATAAAACACAAAATTATATAGATTTCGAAAAAAAAAAATTTAGTTAATTTTTTAAATTGATATAAAGCAGAAGATTTGTTTTTATCTTGAGCTACAACAACATATTGTAAATTTTTAACAAAAAAAAAAATAATAATATTAATTTTTTTGTAACCATTTTTAAATTATTTATTCTTTGAATTTTGAATATGAAATTTTGAAAAAAAATAATAAAATTTAAATTTTTTTACCCATTTTTAAATTATACATTCTTTGTATTGAAGTTAAGTTAATTTTTTTTTATTAATTTTAATAAATTATAAAATAATACAGAAAATACATTCAAACATGTTTATGGATTTTATCATAAAAAATATGGCCCATACAATACATTCAACACTATTAAATAATTTTCATCTTCTCACATTTTAATACACATACATTAAATAACACATACATACATACTTATATTTTTTAATATACAAAATAAACAAAAATAATATACATACATATAAAAAATATATAAAAAAATGTCATATGCTGCTACTATATTTATACATATGAAGCATTTTCTTTCAATATCCCAAATTTTTATAAAGTATTTCACATTAAAGGCACTTTAATGCCGAGTTTTTTGATAAAAGTGTTTGGATTAAGTTTAAATTTAGTTCATAAAGACACAAAGAAAAACCTTGTCAAATTACTAGACAAAAGTCTCGAAATCCCATTTTACTAATATTTACAGTTCTCCTTGTTTTTTCACGAAATTTTTTTTATCGAAGTTTAAATTTTTTTTGTAATTTTACAAATTTTTTTTTTCTAATTTTACAAATTCCAATGGTTTTTTTTTACAAAAAATTTAGTAAATTCACGAGAATTCCTTGTTAAGGTAGAAACAGAACAAGCACGGCACGGGGGACGGTTGCCGTTGCCGGAGAATATAGGCCCAAAACAATGACGGGGGACGGCGACGGCAAAAAATGTCATTTGTTTGTTCAGTGGTGCCAACTTTTAATAAAATTAGAGTAATTTTACGGAAAAAAATCGCTTGTCACATAGTCAATGTGATTAAGTTGGCACTACTGTACGTTTGTTACACCATTGTGAATGAAAAAATTAAAAATTGTTGTGAAAATGCGGCAACCCTGGAGTGTGAGGGGGAGAGAGATTGAGAGAACCCGGAGATAAAATAAAATAAGTTTCAATTTTTTGTCGTGCCGGTCACGGTTTTTAACTGTCAAATCGTATGGAAAAAGTCGTGCCGGGCTTGTTCTGTTCATACAGAACATTACACTCAAAATAATAACTCTGTTAAATTACAGAGATACTCTGCTGAGCCAGTAGAAATTGCCATAGATTTCCAACCAGCAAAATTTTTTGTTATTTTACGAAGAGAACTCAGTAAAATGATTTCGATAAAAAGAAACTGTAAATTTACAGAATTATCTGTAAAATATTGATAAAACCGAAAAGAATTTTAACAAAAAAACTCTGTAAATTTACAAAGTTTTAGTTAAATGCATTTTATGAGTAAAACTTTTCTGCTTCAAAAACATTAATTAAAATTAAATTAATTAAAATGTTAAATTTCCCGCTTTAATGCTTCCAAATTGTAAATTTACTTTTTTATACCCTCCACTCTAGTAATAGAGGGTATATATAAGTTTGTCATTCCGTTTGTAACACCTCGAAATATTGGTCTAGGACCCCATAAAGTATATATATATTCATGATCCTCGATCGATTTTAAGACGGTCTGGCGATGTCCGTCCGTCTGTCCGTCTGTCTGTCTGTCTGTTGAAAACACGCTAACTTTTGAAAGACTTTACGGAGGCTCCTGAAGTTTGGCATATATGTTGGGTATTTACCTGGTCAGGTTGGTATTGCAATCCAGCGAAATCGGTCCAGTGCACAGAGGGCCAGCATGATCCAATTCCGGCCAAAAGTCTTTATCGTTGTTGGATCCGTCTGAAAATGTGCATCTATAGGAATTCGAGGTCGCAGATTTAAAAATTTTGCTAAAAACCAAAAAAATCAAAATGGCGGTTCCAATATGGCGGACAATTTTTTTTTTTAAAATTGTCTGATTGAACTCAAATTATGTTTTATGCGGATCTTGGAGTTACTGAATAAGAATTATTACTCCGAATTTTGAAAAACAAAATGGCGGACTAAACTTGCTTCTTAAAGTTTAAAGAATGATCCAACTCCGGCCAAAAGTCTTTATCGTTGTTGGATCCGGCTGAAAATGTGCTTCTAAAGTATTTCGGGGTCACTGATCTCAAAATTTAACTAAAAACTAAAAAAATCAAAATGGCGCATCCAATATGGCGGACAAATTTTTTTAATAATTGTCCGATTTAACTCAAATTTTGTTTTAAGGGGATATTGGAATTACTGAATCAGAATTACTGGCGTGAATTTTGAAAAACAAAATGGCGGACTAAATATGCTTAGTAAAGTTTGTTACAAGTAATTAAAAAACAGTTATATTCCTTTTCTTTGTTGAAGCTAGCTGAAAGTGTGACCTAGTAAATTTCCGGGTCTGTTATCTTAAAATCGAACTGATAAAATTCAATATGGCGGAAACAATATGGAGACTAGATTTGTTAACTTTGTCTGATCTAACTAAAAATTAGTTTTAAGAGTATTAAGAGTGTCTGAAGTCAAATCTACGCACATAATTTTTATATATATTTTTTTTTATTTTTGATATAAATATGGAAATGGTATAAATGACTTATTTAGTCTCAGAAAAGCTTTTGGAAATGGTGACGACAAATTATTCACTTTTTTTCTTTATTTTGGAAATTCAATAAAAAATCTTTGAGTTTAATTGGAAATGGTGTAACTGATATTTTCCATAATTCTACAAAAAAACTAGAAATGTAGATTCTTTTTTTTCCTACACTTCAGGCACTCTCTGACGATAAAAAAACTATTCAAGCCGTAAAATATTATTTTGGGTTAAATTATTTTTTTAAAAACAAATCTCGGACCACTGCATATATAGCTTTAATTTCGCCATTTATCATTTCGAGCAAGTTTGGGCAACTTTTTTCGAAAGATATGGATCCATTCTATATAAAAAAAATATAGACCGATTGTATCGAACTGAGGATCGCTGAGGATTTTTTCGGCGCGAGGTAAATATCTAAAAAATTATAACTTTTTTCACAAAAAACGCGAAATGCTGCCAGGCAAATGAGTTATATTTGTCCGTGTTATTTTCGTTACAAAGGCTTATATATAAGGTTGAACCACGCAAACAAAAAGTTAAACATTAGCAATAGAAGTTTGGAAAAAAATTAAAAAGTATTTCAACTTTTAAAAAATTTTTACTAACTTTTTTAACTTTGAAGACCTGTCAAAGGAAAGGGTGTAATTGGATCATAAAGATAAGTTCAGAAAACCTGCTTCTATATATGCCCAACAAACTGGTAAACATTTTTTTTAGAATTTACAAATAAGGACTTTTGGCCGGAAATCGATCTGTCTGGCCCTCTGTGCAGTGCACAGTGCCACATTTGGCCAATCTAGGACGATAAAAATCCAATTTTATTTATATTGACTAGAAATTCGGTATAAATGTTCGTTTTGACTTCAAAAACAACATTATGAAAAATATGGGAGGCCAGTTAACGGCCACGCCCACTTTTTAAAAAATTTTTAATTATGGTTGTAATTTCTTTAAACTTGGTATATATACTCTCAAGGACTTTAGAAATAATATCGCAAAAAAAAAGGGGCGGTCAGACAACTGCCACTCCCACTTTTTAAAAATATGTTTAAAAAATATGTAAAAACAAGGTTTACATATCGTCCCACTGTAGTCGGCGTCGCAGACGGTCGCAAAAGTTAGCCGTTGAAATAAGTACTATGGATATTGGTCAATATGTCTGAAAAAGTCCGGCGACCAATAGAGACCAAACACAAAAGTTCTATTCCATCAAAAAAAATAAATATATAATTTTCTTTTCAAAAATTTTTATTATGTTAAAAATTTAATAAAAAATAGAAAAAATTGTTTAAAAAAAGAAGAAAAGATATGACTTAAAGCCTTTAAATATCCTTTAAAATTACCAAAAAAGAGTGTATAAATATCTTTTTTTGTTAAAAAGTTACAACAGTTTAAAATCGACTTAATTAATGCGAAATAATGAACACTATTTTCAGGATTTTACAAGATGCAACTTTATGCACCCACATCTTAATAACGAATAGAATTATAGTTCTTATATGAGTATTTCCGTGTTATTAGGAATGTTTTATAATACATACAAACAAATCATAAAAATCGGGGAACTTTTATTTTTTTTTAATTTTTGTCGTGCTAGATTGGCCAAATGAGCAAATGACTGAATTTCGGCAAGGGTTTTTCGTGAATTTACGAGATAAAATCAAGCTGACTTTCAAAAGGCAGCTCTGAGGATGCTAAAGCCTGGCAGATATTTTTGCCGTTCCCCTGGCCTGGTTCGTTTTGAATTTCAGCCAAATCGGTCCAGTGGTTCAAAAGTTATTAGCAAAACCGTGAATTTCAGATTAGCTTCACCTTAAATTCACGTGTTGAAAACCCGTTAAACCTGTTTTAAAATCATCAGTTTTAAAATCATCGATTTTGACACTCAAAAATATTTTTACACTCAAAAATATTTTTACACTAAAAAAAAAAAAATACACTCGAAAAAAATTTTACACTCAAAAAAATTTTACACTCAAAAAAAAATTTAGTAAATTATTTCTTTTTTTTTTTTAAATTAGTTTAAAAATGTGTTTTTACACAAAATAAAATATTTCTAATCAAAAATTTTATTTTTTCACGTTAGGATATTTACTATCACTTAGAAAGGGCATTGTGGGGGGTATTCATAGATTCGGCCAAGTCGAATTTAACTTTTCAACTTGTTTTTTATGTGAAAATTCCGAGTTTTTAATGAGTAACTCCAATTTTACAAAATTTTGTTTTTCGGTCACAAGAAAATACAAAGTATTTTCTTAATATCTGTATTTCGACAGATAACTTTGTCAAATATCTGTCGAATTGAAATTACAGTCATTTTACAGAGTATTTAACAGAGTAATTATTTTGAGTGTAGTGTTATTGTGCCAAAAAAGTTGTAAATTTACAATTTTATTGGTAAAAAGCTTGTAAAATTACAAAAAAGCTCGTAGTTTTTACTAGAATTTCTCGTAAAAGAGGAGCTAGCAAAAATCTAGTAAAGTTACAAAACCTCTTTGTAAAATTTTTCGCGCCAAAAAATTTTTAAATTTACAATTTTATTGGTAAAAATCCTGTAAAATTACAAAATTATTGATAAAAAGCTTAAAAAATTACTAGGAATTCTAGTCAAATAGGAAGTAGCAAAAAAAAAAAAGTTACAAACTTTTATTGTCATTTTACAAGTTTTTTCTTCAATGTATGATCCAAAAAAAAACTTAGTAAAAAATTAGGAGTATTGAATAAAAATGCTTCATATAAGATAGAAAAAAACAAATTGAAAAGAAAAAAAAAAAAAAGAATAAAAAAATAAAACTTATCATTTCATCTTGATAAATAAATATTTGCATAAAATAGTATTAGGAATGAAAATAACACTTAAACACACACACATACACTGAGAGAAATAGATCCATATTTGAAAATGTATACATTTGCTAAAATAATTTAAGTGTATGTGTGTATGTGATTGTAAAAAAACAACAACAACAACAACTTGACAATTGACAAATCCAAAACTATTAAGTAAATGTATACATTCATAAAAAAATTAAAGTAAAATAAAAAACAAAAAAATATTTATAATATAATTCACAACTTTTCAAAAAATATAATAATATAAAATGTGTATGTAAAATTAGTAGCAAACAAAAAAAACTCTTAAGAAAAAAATATGTATTTAAATTTAAAATTTAATAAGAAATAAAAAACACATTAATATAATATTAAAAAGAAATAAAAAAAAAATAAAAGAAACAAAAAATGCAAAAAAGTATTTAAAAAAAAAAAATAAATAAAAAACAACAACAATTCTAATAAAAAATTGTTTTTATTTAAAGAAAATCATTTGGCAGGGAAAAAAAAATTGAAAACAATTATTTTGAATTAATGATTTGCTTGTACTTAATTTTGAGTAATTTTGTAGTTGACACAATTAAAATTTTACTTGATTTTTATACCCTCCACTTACAAGGCAATTCTCCCTAGTGTCACCCGCGGATCTTTATGAAATTGGTTTTATTTTGTAGAGCAGAAAAAATAAAGGGACACGTATTTTTTTTTAGCGGCCCAAATTTATATCTAGGGGGTAAAAAGAAGGGGGGGAAGACAAGGCAATTTTTCAGTTTTTTTCGTTTATCTCCTATATTATGCAAAGAAACCTAGTCATGTTACATACCAAATGAAAGGTCTTTGGAAAACCTATCTAAGTGTGCTAAGAACGTGTCGAAACATGCACAACTTTTCGTCATATTAAGTAAAATACCAAAATTTTGGGACATTTTTGTTAATAAGTCGAAAAATATTAACTTCTTTTGCCCGTTGTTAACACCACGAGATGGGTATTTTTAATACCTTTAATCTGATACCACACATGCCTATATTAGTTTTATTAAATAGGCGTAAATCGTAAAAATCTGAAAAAGGTCAATATCCCCCATACAAATCGACCCCCCTAAAAATGAGTTTGGGCCGCTAAAAAAAAAATATACGTGTCAAATTAATTTTCCTTCTAAACAACATCCAAATTTCATGAAGATCGTAGGGTGACACCAGGGAGACTTTCCTTGTAAGACTTATGATATTTACTTGTTGTTGCAATAAGCAGTTTGGTATTGCATTTCAAAAGTTATGAAAGAAAATGTAAGGACACCTAAAAAATTTCGGTACATTCAACATAACCTCAAAATACAAAATACTTTAATTCGGCTGCTGGTTGACACATGTGAACAGAATTGATCACCGAATGGTATTTAAAAACGTACAATGGTAATTAAAAAAGTACAATGGTATTTAAAAAAGTACAAAAAAAATTTTACCAAATTTTTTTGTGCACCAAAAAATTTTTTCGCGGATTTTTTTTTTCAAAAAAATTTTTTTGCTTGTTTCTTTTTTTTATGCAAAGAAATTTTTTTACGGCAAGGTCGAATTTAACATTTTTTCTTGTTTATTATAAAAAAATTTGAATAAAGAATTTCTTAATTTTATTGGGAGTTTTTAAATCCTTAAAATTTAGTTTTTGTTTTTTGATTATGACCAAAACGAATTCGGTCAATCCCCATTACGGTAGTGGGGACTATGACCAAAAAAATTTGGACATAATCCCAATAAAAAATGGACATAATTCCCAATGACTACGTAAAAAGTTTACATAATCCCCATTACAGAGATTATGTCTACTATACTACTAGGTCATAACCCCAATAATTATATGAATTTTTTTTTTGTCTTAAATTTTTTTTTGCGTAGCCGGCCTTCGGCTGGTCTTAGGGATTACAAACTCCATGCATTAAACCCACCCTCTCTGCAAAATAAAGGGATGATGACCGAAATTGTTGTGGACTTAGTCCCCATAATATAAATGGGGGTTATGACCGAAAAACTTTCGGTCGTAATCCCAACAGGGAAGGGACATAATCCCCATTGGGATTACGTTTTTGAAATGGTCATAGTCCCCACAACTAATATGGGGACTACGTCCGTAATGCATTGGGTCATAATTAGGCTGACCATTCGTACTGATTTGATCAGTACATGTACTGATTTTTGATCACGTGTACTGATCAAAAAACGTTGTACTGATTTGTATTGATTTTTTTGAAATATGTACTGATTGTACTGATTTTTGTACATTTTAGCAGTAAAAATATTTTTTTTCGAAAATTCTTAACAAAAACTTGATTTTCCATAAAATAAGTCGTCATGACGCGTCAGAGTAGTTTTCTATAACTTAGAGTTCGTGAATCAAGGTTTTTTAACGCAAAAATATACATATCTCATCAGGACGGTATTTTGATCTTCATCAATTTATATGAAAAGGCGCATAAAATCCTTGAGGTTTTCTATAACGAAAAGTTCAAGAAATCATGGATTTTATATTTTTTTAGAAGCATAATGTAATTGCATGAATCCAATAATTCTGAAATGTTCGATATGGTAATGTCATCAGAATTTATTGGGAAAAGCGGTAAAAATATCAGGGCTATTTAAAAAAGCATGTGCTGGGAAATTTTCTAGAGGAAAGAGTTATCTACACTTAAGGTTAAAAGATTTCAGATTCTGAGAAATTTTCTCATTGTCAAAACATTTAGGTTTTTTTTTTTTATCTTCTGAAATGATTAACGCATTCAAATGAAGTTGTTTGAAGTTTTTAACAGTTGAATTGACCCCAAGTTTGTTAGTTTCAACGAAATTTTTTGAGTGTTGAAAAAATCATCAGCGTTTTCCCATAGAAAATAGTTTTCAAGGAGTAATTTCTAGAAAAAAAAAAATACATAAAAATTTTGGCGTACTGATTTGAGTTCAGGAAAAAATGGTCACCCTAGTCATAATCCCCATTTCCGTTATGGGGATAATGTCCGTGGGGATTATGTCCTATCACCAAGTTTTTAATATTACTGTTTAAGCCCGGCGTTATTTTTTGCTTTTTAAGAAGTTTTTCCTATGAAAACAAGATTTTTTTTGCACACATTTTTCAAAAAATGGTCCGAATTCCATTTTTTTTTTATTTTTTTAATCCAAACAAATACAATTGATAAATTCTGAAATACAACTGATAGTTTCTGAAATACAGTTGATTAATTCTGAAATACAATTGATAAATTCTGAAATACAATTAATAATATCTGAAATACAATTGATAACATCTGAAATACAATTGATAAATTCTGAAATTCGATTAATAATTTCTGAAATACAATTGATAATTTCTAAAATACAATTTATAATTTCTGAATATAATTGATAATTTTTGAAATACAATTTATAAATTCTGAAATACAATTGATTTCTGAAATACAATTGATAACATCTGAAATACAATTGATAAATTCTGAAATACAATTGATAAGTTCTGAAATACAGTTGATAATTTATGAAATACAATTGATAACATCTGAAATACAATTGATAAATTCTGAAATACAATTGATAATTTCTGAATACAATTGATAACATCTGAAATACAATTGATTAATTCTGAAATACAGTTGGTAATTTCTGAAATACAATTGATAAGTTCTGAAATACAATTGATAATTTCTAATGCATTTGATAAGTTCTGAAATTCAATTTATAACTTCTAAAAAACAATTGATAATTTCTAAAATACAATTGATAATTTCTGAAATACAATTGATAAATTCTGAAATACAATTGATAACTTCTGAAATACAATTGATAAATTTTAAAATACAATTGATTGATAACTTCTGAAATACAATTGATAAGTTCTGAAATACAATTGCAAATGGTGTAGAGTGGAGTGTATAAAAAACATTTTTGATAACAACACGTTTACAGTTTTCTATTGAAAAATAAATTAAATCAAGGACTAGTCTCTTTTAGAACGGTGTGTTTTCAAAATATTAATGTAAATTTTTACACAAGATAAAGCTGAACAAATAATTCTGCATTATTATCTCAAGAATCGCATTTTTTGATTTATGACAATATTGTAGTGAATGAGCGACATAATATGTTTTTTTTTCATTCGTTATGTAGATTTAGAATATCAAACATTGACATCTGTTACAACAGGTGAAATATTTTGATCTGCCCAATGACATGCCCACTTTTAATAATAATCATTGTTTTTTCTATAAATATTTACAAAACAACAACAAAACTGGCACATTGTCGTTGTTGTTGAGAAAAATATGTAGTATATCGAGGGCTAATATTCAAAACATGCTATCTGCAATATTTTCGAAAAAGGGGTTTCTATAAAAATGTGTTCACTGATTTAGTTGTAATCTAGCAAATTCATTTTTAAGTGAAATATTATTTCAAAAACAATTGTTTTTAATTATATTATAGAAAAAAGAATTATAATAACTCTAAGAATCACCTAAAAACAACAGTTCTTTTTGATCTCGTAAAAAATTTTCATTGTGCAATTAGCAAGTTTTGAATATTCGCCATCGATATGAAATATAAACAACTGCAAAATAAAATTTGTTGTTTATTAAATTGACGTAATAATGACAATTTATTTGCTTAATTTTATGTCGCTGTTGTTGTTTTCATTTTATTTCTGTTTCGTGTGTTTATTCGTCCATTGACGTTTACGAGTGCTCTACTCGTTCGTACAAATTTTTCTTTCAGAGAAAATACAAATCGTTGACTAAAATCTAAAAAGGGCATAACAGCAGTTGTTTTTTGTCTGTATTTTAATTTTATTAAATTGTTTTAAGTTTTTTTTATTGTGTTTTACCAATTTTATTTTGGAACCAAAAGATAAAGAAATCGATTTTATACACTCAAAATAAATTCTCTGTCCAATCAGCAGAAAAATCAGCTGAAAATACACCCATTTTGAGCCATATGAGAAATCTGCTGATTTTAGCAGACACGGTTTGCTAAATACCTGTCATAAGAGGTGAATAAATATAACAAGAAAAAAAAAAAAAAAAAAACATACGCCGCCAGCCAGCATCGAACTCGCCACCTTCCGATTTAAAAGTACACTTCTTAACCACTACGCTACGGAAGCTTATACTTTTATCTGGCGTTTTAGTTATTAAACATGTGTGTTGTTCGACAGTAGAGAAATCTGATTTTAGCAGAAATATCTGCTGATTTTAGCAGAAAAATCTGCTGATTTTAGCAGAACAATCTGCTGATTTCAGCAGAATAATCTTCTGATTTCTGCAGAACAATCTGTTCTACTTTTTTTTATATAAAAAAATTTCTTGAAAAAATAATGAAATTCAGCAAACAAAATCAGTATAAACATAGTAAAATGTCTGTTATTTTTTTAAACTGAATGACAGAGATTTTATTAAATATATCCTTCTCAGCAGAACAATCTGCTAAAAGATTGCTAATTCAAATTGAAAGTCGTTTTACTGATTTTTTGACAGAGTTTTTCTTTTGAGTGTATTTAAAATACACTAAATATCGAAATTTTTATACCTTCTTTTATGCCCTCCAAAATGCATAAAAACACAGTGATACAAAGTCGAACGTTCCGATTCGGAATGAGATGAAATCAAAAGCAAATGAAAATTGTCATTGACATAACAAAACTCTCAAGTTTTTCTTTTTTTTTACACGCATTTGAAGTTGGTGATTTTAAACATTTAAAGTTTTTGTATACTAAATATGTTCTTTAGGGGCCACTGGTGGTGCTCTTATTGGACATGTGGGGTCCAGCGTTCAAAATTTAAGCTCACAATTACGTTAGCTATAACCGTTATGAATTTCGCTGCAATCGGTCAAGTACTTACTGAATGGCCGAACTATAAAAAAAAAAAAACACTGTGCACCGTTGCGTATGATTGTTATTTAAAGGCAATTACAAAATTAAGTATACGCCTCTTATAGTTTTCAAGTAATTATAATTATAGTTAAACAAAGCTTTCGAATTCCAAATCCTTTGTAACAAAATATCCGGCACAGTAAAATTTTTATACCCTCCAACCACAGTATGGGGGTATACTCACTTTGTCATTCCGTGTGTAACGCATCAAAATATCGGTCGGGGACCCCATAATGTATATATATTATTGATCAGTGATCGATTCTAAGACATTCTAGCGATGTCCGTCTGTCCGTCCGTCTGTGGAAGACACGATACAGCCCAAAATAAAAGAGCTAGACTCCTGAAGTTTGGCACGAATATGTCTTATGGTCATAGGCTGGTTAAGTTCGGAGATGGGCAAAATCGGACCACTAAACCAACCTCTGAAAAAACGCCATTTTTTATTGATATTTTGTACTTTTGCTTATCAAACGAAACATTTTTTATGTCAGAAGAAGTTCAAAGTCCTGTAGTTGGATCCAGAAAGGTTGTCTCCGACCACCAAACCCCCCCCCCCCCACCAAAAAAAGACGCCTCTGTTTTATTTTCTTTTACGTGTTGGAGGGTATAAAAGATTCGGCACGGCCGAATTTAACACTCTCACTTGTTTTTTTATATTTTTTGCATTTTATGAGAGCTGAAAATTTCGTTCCAAAAAATTAATTTCTTTTAAATTCTTTGCGGAAAGAAATTTCTCTTTGAAAAAGAAATAAAAAAATTGCATTTGTCAGAGGTTAGTTTAGTTTTTTAAAAGGGGAAACTTTAGCTTAACCAACAAGACATTTTCGGGACAAACTTCGAAGTCTAGCATTTTTAATTTAGATTCACGGACAGAAATCGTTTTAGAATTAATCAATAATATATATACTTTATGGAGTCCTTGACCGATATTTCGAGGGCATAAAAATGCATTTGAAATGCAAATTCATTTTTTGAGTGCATTTTCTGCATACTGTATTTGGAGGATAAAAATGATGATGGCTTTTTGAATTTTAGTCAACGATATGAAACATTCGATTTTGATAATACAGTCAAACATCGTTAAAAAGATTATTGTTTTTAAAGAAACACTTATTTTGATTCAAATGGAAAGAACGTTTCTGAAAAAAAGTTTATAAATCTAAGAATAAAAAATCATTTCGAATTTCTTCAGACCTGTTCCAACTAGAGGCCGCGCAAAACCAACCTTCTAGCCGTGGTTCGATTTTTTAATCGCCCAAATATTTTGTTGATTTTTATAAGATCGAACGCCCCCTTATACACATGATTACAATTTTTCTCCTGGTCACAAATCCGGTCTCCAAACTTTTCCATTACATCCGATTTTTGAGAAATTTGAAATACAAAAAATCGCGTTTTCGGACATACTTGACAACTCATAGCGGATGAACCCGACGTGCTGACTAGTTAAAAATAAGTCAATGCTAAAGCTCAAACATTGCTCTTTAAGGTATATAACTCATTTTATCAGTCGCTTTAACCGTTGGTGCACTAACTGTCTTTTAATAAGATCTTTTTCGTTTTTCTTGATACTGGAAAATAAGACATCATCGAAAGACAATTGGTACCTAAAGGGTTAATGCGACTGACCAAATGAGTTCTGCACCTTAAAGAGTAATGTTTAAGCTTTACCCTCGACTTGTTTTGAAGTCGCCATCACATCGGGGTTTTCCGCTATGATTTTCCTAAAATGCCAAAAACGGCGATTTTTTTGAACTTTGACCTCAATTTTCTCAAAAAACCTGATGCGATCGAAAAGTTTGGATACCGGTTTTTTGACTAGCAGAACTATTGCAATCAGGTCTTGTCCCAGTCGCAATTTCGATGTTTAGTAGTGTAAGTAATAAATGTTGGTCACCACTTTTACCTGTTGCTAAATTTGTCGTGCTAACATTTAATCGAATGTATGGAAAAGTCAAGAGGTTATTTGTATGTAAGAAAACTTTAAAGTTTATACTCAGCAGTGATTAACATTTCTAGCTGTTAAGTGTTGCCAATATAGCGATTTTCCTAGATGTTTTTTTGATTTAACTTGCTTTTAGAAATTTTTAAGGTTAAATCTGCTGTTTTTTTTTTAGAAACAAGCATTACTGTTAAGAAACTGTATATCCAAGGTCAAAGCATTTTACGCTTGATTGTTCAGTGTGGTCAAAACAGCAATTTTCCTCGTAATTTTGTGATTTGTATATCTAGTACCTTCCTGTTCACTATAACCGCGTTTTACCGTGTGTAAATATCAAAATATTTTACTCAGTTTTATTTGAGTGAGCATGCGTTTGATGCTTTGTACCTACATATATTTATGTATAGATAGATTAATTTCCCACCGAAACAACGAGACGTTTGTTAATACTTAATTTGTTTTCTTTTTGTGATTTTTGTTGTGATTGTATAGACTCTTATTAAATTTTGTAGACTGACTGTGTGAATCGGTCTTTTTTTTATAGTATTTTTATGAGTCCGTCCTTCTTATCAATTAACACAGTTATGATAACTACAAATCCAAAATCTTATTTTTTTGCCCGTGTGTATCTACTTCGTGTTGCTGTTTTTATCTGAAGAATGCCTAACAGAATTTGTATTTGTATATTTTTTGTGTTTTTTTTTTTTTTTTGAGAAAGATTGAGGGCGTTTGAATCCAGTCTGATGATGTTCACTTTAATTTTATTTAGTTTATATTTTTGTTATAAACATTTTTTTTTTTTTCATTTTGGATTTTTTTTTAATATCTGGTTTTATTATCTGTTTTTTTTGTACACTTAAAATAATAAATCGGTTAAATGTCTAGTAAAATCAATTTGACATATTTTAACTGATCACTGTCAAAATATTACACATGCATGAGTGAAACTTAAGATATTTACTTGTTGTTGTCCAGAGAAATTTGGTATTGCATTTGTGCGATATTAGTTCACCGCTTTTAAATTTATTGACGAAAATGTAAGGTAGATTCTACATAACCTTAAAAACGAAATGCTTTAATTTGGCTGTTGGTGGACATTTGTTAACATAATTGTTTAGCAAAGGATATTTAAACAAGTAAAAAATATTTTTTTTTACCCCAAAATTTTTCGCGCAATTTTTTTATTCACCAAAAATTTTTGTTCCGCGAGTTTTCATTTTTAAAAAATTTCTCAAAATTAGTTTTTTTTACCAATTTGTTTTAAATAAGTTTTCAAATTGTTTTTTTTGTTTAAAAGTAAGTAACCCTCCAGATACCTTACAAGATGCCAATTAACTATGCTATCCACCACTTTCGAGAGCGCTGAGTATATTCAATTGGGCGGTAATTATGAGGGTTATTAGCCGAACACTTTTTAGGGATTATCTGCACATTAACAACCTACCAACATGAGGAACAGACTCCCGCACGGTACGACGAAATGAAAATATTGGCCAGTGGACGTGCTAAATGTACTAACTAAGAGCACTGTTTAAGCACCAGTGCTGGTAAACCATTCAGCCCCGGTGACCTACATGTATAACACGAAAAAAAATTTCGCCGTTCTAAAGATCGATTCTGGTAGAGGTAGGGTTGCCATTTGCATTTTGAGAAAAAGAGGACGTCAACCTCAAAAAACGAGGACATTTGACCCAAAAAAGAGGACAGTTTTTTTTAAATAAATTAATTTGAAAAAAGTCAACAACGCAATTCAATATGCAAAAAAATATTATTTTTTTTTTTTAAGAAAACTATTTTTTCTGAAAAATTTTGAAATACAAATTTGACATACACTTAATCAGAATTTTCTGAAAAGCATATAGAAAATTTAAATATAAATGGAAATATTTTGAATAGGTTTATTCTAGCTCGAGGTCATTATTTCCTTTACTAATTAAAACTATGATATTCTCATAGAATGATTTTCAAGAAAATTATTTTTCTGCTGGTCATTTTTACAAGACTTAATGGACGTGTCGATAAAGTCTTGCAAAAATGACCAACATAAACAAATTTAAAACAGAAAAATAATTTTCTTGAAAATTATTCTATGAGAATATCATAGTTTTAATTAGTAAAGGAAATAATGACCTCGAGCTAGAATAAACCAACTCAAAATATAATATTTTAAAGGTCGAATAAAACAATTTTTATTTCTTAATAAAAAAAAAAAACAGAATTTATAAAATTTTTGAAATACAAGTTGAAATTTATAAAATGGAATTTTTAAAAAGCATTTAGAAAATTTTAAAATACAAATTTGAAATACAATTGGGAATTTGTTAAATACAATTTTTGGAAATTCAAATAGAATTTGCTTAAAACCATTTAGAAAATTTTGAAATGGAAATTTTTGATATACAAATTTTTTTCTTCTTCTTCTCTTCTCGGAGAGCCAACTTTACGACACACCAGCTGATAATAACGTTGTAATTTTCGCTACACAAAAAGTGCTTTTTTACTCGAAATATACGAGTTTTTAAGTGTGTTTTATTTCTGTGCTCGTTTTGCTCTCAAAAAGTTGGCATTACTGCTGGCGAAAATACAGCGATGCCAGTAATTCGAACGTCAAATAATACAAAAAAAAATATGAGGAAAAAAGGAGGACAACCCCGGACACTTTCTAAAAAAGAAGTAGGACTGCCCCGGACGCCCTAAAAAAGAGGACGGTGTCCGGGGAAAAGACGACGGATGGCAACCCTAGGTAGAGGGGACCAAAACAATTATACGTGTGTCGGCATTTTGAAAGAATACATCGGAGTTTTATTTTAGGGTGGGTAAAAATGTTCCCCCTTTGGCTTGTTCTTGCAGCATATCGGAATATAGAACTATGTTGTTTTACATCTGAGGTGTAGGGTTTGTTTAGCAACTTTGTAGGAACTATTAAGCAAATATTTTTGTGGAACATATTAACCCTTTAACTCCCCCACATAACGGTACTTTTTGGCTCTATTCTAACAAATCGTAAAAAACACCCCAAAGAAGGGGAGTGCGGGGATGAAGTATTCTACACTCAAAAAAAAAAAAAACTGTAATGTTAGCAAAAAAAGCTTGTAAACCTACAAGAAAATTTGCTGATTTTGAACCCACAATTTTTTTGCTGAAGTTAGCAAAAATGTTTTGCCAATAATTAGTTAACAAAAAATTTTTTTTTTGACACATTTGAGGACCCCATTGGGTTCGGACCCGATAGGTCCAGACCCCGATGGGCCTAGAGCTAGTTGGGTTCCTTAAAAATCGTCATAGTTTTTGATCCAAAATTTGTGTCCGTTTCGCTCTACCTTGCTTAGTTTTTGAGATACGTGATTATAGGGGACCACTGGGGTCTTGAGGATTAAAAAACTCGATAACTTCAAAAATATTACTCGGAGAGCTTTTGACTATTTTGCGGTCTTGTTCTACATATTGAGGGCTACAAAAATGCTTTTGGACTTTTTGTTGTGTCGGCAATATTTACCGAGATATGAGCATTTTAAAATTTTCGGGAATGCTAACTTTTTTGGATCCAAAGTTAGGGCCCATTAGGGTCCACACATGTGAAGAGGACCCGCGAAAGTATGGAGATTCTAAGAACCAAAAATGCCCTCCATTTTGCTCTATCTGGCTTAGTTTCCGAGATAGAGCCATTTTAAGTTTTCTGAAAATAAAAAAAAATTTACCATTTATTTTTGCTAATGTTAGCAAAAAATCTTGTAAAAATGTTGTCAACTCAATTTCAAATCTTAGCAAAAGAAATTAGTTCAACGTTTGTTTAAAATTGCTAATGTGCTAAATGAAGTTTACAAGAATTTTTTGCTAACATGCTAATCTCAACTAAAAATTTGCTAAAAGTTAGCTAACTAGCATTAGCAAAAAAAAAAATTAGTAAATCTACTAACGTATTTTTTTGAGTGTACAAAGTTTGAAATTGTTGTACAGTTTTATTTACGTTAAGATTCGCAAGAACCCTTTTAGCTGCACAAGCTCAAAAAATGCCTGAAACAAAGTATGGAATACCTTTCGATTTCGGGCAGTTGATTTGATTGCTTTCCGGCAAAAAAGAATTTATTTCTTGCGAAGAGGCCAGGTAACAGGTTAGCTTTTTCAACAGGTTCAATTAACACTTTGTCGTCTTTTAGTAGATCCGGGATTATAGAACTATAATTCTTTTAACGAACAACCAAAAACTCTTACTACCCCGAGAAGCCGAAAGAACTTTAGCAAGAAATCGCTGTTCGTAAAGAAGCGACTATTAACTTTTGCACACTCGGATCTCGCCCTTTTGCGTAGCATATCAGTATTAAAATTTTTTTGTCGTCACACCAATTTATGAACGCTTCCTCCTTGCATCTGACTGCATTCCTGCAAGTAGTGTTAAACCAAAATTTTTTTCTTGGTTTAGCCGAATTAAGTTTCTTTATAATTTTACAGAGTTATTATTTTGTGTGTATTTAAATCTTATTTGTGGTGTTTGTTTTTAATTTTTGCGATAATTATTTTTTTATTATTACTAAACACGATTTTCTCTCTCTTTAACTTGATTTTAATTTTACACATCGGGTTTTATTATATCAGTCAAACTGTAATAAAATGCTAAAAATATAAGTACACTGAAATAAAAAAAAAAATGTTTATAAGGTTAATGTCACAATCGGTTTTATCACATGATTGATGACATCAATGTTAATAACAAATTTGATCGTATTGAAGAATCATTTTATCAATATAATGAAATTGCTTAATTCTCCTTTTCAATTTACTACAGTCTGATTAAAGCTTTTTAAGCTATTGCCAGTACCACAATGTATCAGTACCGCAGTCTGTCAAAATAATACTAAGAAAATACATGTTCTGCTTTGACAGATTAACCCTTTTGAGGGTGAAATTAAGCAGTACAGACAGATATACTATGAGATGATTAACTTTTTTTGAAGCAATAAATAAAAAATAATCTGTTATGAGAATATCATAAATATAAATATTTTTGGGCCTCGAGCTAGAATAATACTCTAGCCGAATACTCTTAATCGTATTTAAGATTTTTTTAAAATTAAATCAAGTTTAAAGTTAATTCAATCACAATTTTCTAAACATATTATAATTTTATGTCTGTAATGCATTGTAATATTTAAAGTTTTTATTAGATTTCTTGTCATCAGTGTCACTTTCATGTCATATTTCTTATCAAACTATTCATAATAGTTTTATATAATTCTAAATTTATTTTTTTCTTTTTTCAATTGCATTGTAAGTGTAGACATTAGAGAAAACAGAAATTATGATAGAAAAATTGACCTTGTTACATATGTATATTTTTTTTCTCGCTCAAATCAATTTAAGTTATGCATCGTAGAAATTTGAAAGCAATCATAGCAGGGCAATTTTAAAAATTTCGATTCCGTCTTTCACCTTTTTTTTAGTGATTTGGAATATGTCAAAAAACTATAGTAAATGCACATCTGAGCTAAAAAAATTGGAGGTCTTTCAGAAAAGTTTTATGGTTTTTTTAAACATGTTAACCATCTAACTGTCATTTAAACCCTTTCGCTACATTGCACAGTGGGACAGTTTGAGAAAAAAATCCATTTCGATGCAGGCAAATTCTGTTAATCAACGGTCCACACCAAAAACCGATTTAAGTATAATTTTTTTTAAAATGTTAGAATAACAGTGGGTAGTCTAAAGTTTAAATAAAAAATTTTTTGTTCAAATATTTTAGAGTTACAGGGATGGGAGTTTTCATTTTTTTGCAAAAACATTTTAAAAAACATTTTTAAAAAAATGAAGCGAGAGTTCCTTACTGCGAAAATAATTTGTTGTTTATAAAATAACACTCAAAAAGTACCGCTTGTATACTTAAATAAATAAAAAGTTATTTTCGCAATAACGAACTCTCGCTCCATTTTTTAAAGAATGTTTTAAAATGTAAAAAGGTCATGCTTTCTAATAAACTTAGTCAAAAAATCTCAAAATATGCGCTTTATAAAATACTATTTTTTAAATAATTTGATCTTGAATTTTAAGGTCAAATTCATATTTAAAAAAAAAAAAAACACCAATGCCATTGAAAGAATATTCGACACTGTACTCAAGGACCTTAGACCGGAGCAAGCTGGCTTCCGTCCCCAAAAATCCTGTGTATACCCCATCAATAGTCTACGAATAATTATAGAACAATCTACAGAACTTCGCTCTCCGCTCTATCTGCTATTTATCGACTTTGAGAAAGCCTTGGATACACTTAACCAAAACGCAATATGGAGTGCTCTAGCTTGTAAAGGGGTTCCGCCAAAAATCATATGCCTCATTCAAACGCTGTATCGTGATGTTAAATGTCGTGTTGTCCACAATAATGCTCTGAGTAGCTGTTTCGATGTCGTATCTGGTGTCCGCCAGGGTTGTGTACTGTCACCCTTGTTGTTTAACATCGGTTTAGATGTTATAGTCCGTAATGCTACTGAAGCAAATAGAGGTATCAACTGGGGTCTCAACCAACAACTAGAGAGCCTAGAGTATGCAGATGATATCTGTCTCCTTTCGCACAGCTATAAAGATATGGAAGCTAAACTTAACTGCATCGAAACCGAAGCTGCAAAGGCTGGCTTAAGAATAAACACAGGCAAAAGTAAGGTAATGCGATGTAATACAGAAAATATTGATCTGGAGGAAGTCACATCATTTTGTTACCTAGGCAGCATCTTAACAAATACAGGTGGTTCTAGCAATGATGTTACGTACCGAATCTCAAAAGCCAACCAAGCATTTGGTACCCTACGATCAGTATGGAAATCTTCAGCCAAATCCAAAAACACGAAGATCCGCATTTTTAACTCTTGTGTCAAGTCTGTGCTCCTTTATGCATGTGAAACTTGGAATACAACAGAACACAACATAAACACCTTACAAGTGTTTGTTAATCGATGTCTTCGACGAATTTACAAGGTTTTCTGGCCGAACACAATATCGAATATTGAACTTTGGAGACAAACGAACCAGCGGCCAATTTACATTGACATCCTAAATCGTAAATGGCGCTGAATTGGTCATACGCTGCGTAGGCCCCCAGGCGACACAGCCAAAATCGCCATTGACTGGAACCCACAGGGTAGACCAAGAAGAGTAGGCAGACCATCCCACACCTGGCGTCGACAACTAAACATCGAAGTAAGACGTATCGATCTAAGCTGGGGAGAGATAAAACGAATCGCAACAAACCGGACTGAATGGAATAAATTCGTTGTGGTC
Organism: Pegoplata infirma; assembly: GCA_963921195.1. NCBI lineage: Eukaryota > Metazoa > Arthropoda > Insecta > Diptera > Anthomyiidae > Pegoplata > Pegoplata infirma. Next base: position 244,845,898 of record OY992537.1, on the reverse strand, counting down.
CTTTGTTCCGAATAGGAACCACAGGACATAATATATATATATCGTGAACCTATATTCAAAATATGCCAACTCAAATTTGACGGAAATGAGTTTCCGATGGCAAATAGCTCCCCTATGTAATACCTATCTGCCATAAAAATTTCAGAGCAAAAAAATAATTTGTTGTCGTTTTACATCCATTTTTGTTATTCTGCTAACTCAAAGTACGTATTTTTTTGGTAGAAATAAATGCCAACTCCCATTGTAAATTTCCAAAAATTTTTCAAAAATTTTTTTAAAAAAAATTACACCACATATTTTATTGCATTTGCCATGCTAAACACGAATCTTGTAAAGATTTTGATATCTAATGACTGGTTCTCGAGATATTGCCATTTTGAAAATATCGGTAAATAGTGTTTGCAAAAAAAAAAAATTGCTTATATTTATGTAACTTTCAAACTATTTATCAGATTGAAACATTATGAATGGGGCAAATAAAGTCAATGATATAAGATTTCAAAATAGCTAGTTTGGAGTGACCCTATTGCAATACAGCGTGAGTTACAGAGTGCCAAAGTTGACCACCCTGAGATTAAAAGGCTTTCGGAGCTAGTAACTTTTAAAAATATGCAAAGATTTTTAATTTTTTGTTCAGTTTTTGCAATTACCGTAATAAGGATAACAAAATCCAAAAAAAAAAAATTTAAAAATTTTTTAAAATTTTTCCAAAAAACATGTATTTTTATTTTCCGACAAAATATGCCAACTCTAAAAAAATATTTGTTTTTTGATATAGTAATAAATGCCATCTCTGAAAAATACGCAAACAAGTGCAAAATATGAAAATTTTTGCATAGGTAAAAATTGTTTAGAATATTTAAACCATGTTATGGATGGTACATTGTTAATTTTTACAATAATTAGCGAAATAACTAGTTTTTTAGCTCTCCTGAACAGTAAGCTTTTTCGAGTTGGCATTTATTGAATATAGTTCGACGATATATTGAAAAGGTCATCAAAAATACTTTAAAATCGCTTTTAAAAAATAAATTGTTATCACATCAAAGTGTCAATAAAAATTCATCCAAATATGATCTTTGCAAAAAAATGAAAACTTCCCATATCTGTAACTCTAAAAATATTTCAAGAATTTTTTTTTATTTGAACTTTAGACTACCTACTGCTGTCCTTACATTTTGGCAAAATTATACTTAAATCGGTTTTTTGGTGTGGGCCGATGACGCGTTTCGCCCCATATGTGTGATGTACTATTTTTTTTTGAGTGTACAAAAGTTAAAAAAATTGTTGGCATGTGTTGCTACAAATTAAGGTTTAGTACCTTTCTGTATTTTTTTTAATATTTCGTTAAAAAATTTTTAAAGGATATTGAAGGATAAACTTTTAAAAGGACATTATTCACATCCTTTTCTCCTGGTCTGGCAAAATAACAAAATGGAAAAATTAGCAGGGATCCACCTCTTTCATCTGCTATCAATAGTGGCATTCTAAAACTAATATTAAAAAATATTTTACAAAAATGTTATTCTCGAAAACTTTGAAGTCCTTTTAAAAGAAAACAGGATCACTAAATGAAAAACTGTAAATGTCTATATATTCAGATCTATGCATTCATTAAATCTCAAATTTAGTTTGTGTCTATTTAAAGATTTTCGGCAAGCTGTGGTGGCGAAAGGTCTTGACCGACTTTTATTTCCCTCTTCGTTTTTCTGTCGAAAAATCGTATACCCTGTTCTCATGTACAGCTAAAAACCGTTTTTAGCAAAAAAAATATTTTAGCACTTTCTTTATTCTATTACAGTATATTGACAGAAAATGTTGCTACAAACGGTTTTTAGCTGTACGTGAGAACAGGGTATTAAAGTCTGTAACTTATGGAAATTTTTTAAAATTCGAAAACCTTTATTTTTTTCAAAAGTTTCAATTTATTGTTTAGTTTCAATGAAATGTAGGTGTTTGTAAGTAAAGTTAAACTAAAATAAACAGTAGAAACCTTAGATATTGAAGCGTCATTTTCCTTAGCATTTTAGCCAATTATTGTTTGCAAAACGGAAATTGAAATATGTTTTAACCAAGGTTGGCAATCGAAACGAATAACGGTATCGATATCGGTATTGGTATCGTTTTTTTTATTTATTTCGGTATCGGTATCAGTTACGGTATTTGAGTTGAATCGGTTACGGTATTACCGATACCGAAACGTCGATACCGGTACGTACCGGTATTATCGAAAAAATGCTAAAAATATAAAAAACGCATAAAAACTAAAAAAAAAAAAAAATTTTCGATTTTAATACATACTATACACGTATTTACGCATTTATTTTTAGCATTTTTGCTAAAATGCTCATTAAAATGTGAGAAAAAAAAATTAAAATAGCGTTTTTTTAGGGGGTCAGCGGGGACGTTGCCGGACCACACCTACAAAAGGGGCCGGGCCGAGAAAACTGTAATTTTCTTATACCCTTGATCAAAGTGCAGGACTATGAAGTTATTCTGACATAAAATATTTCATTTGCTTAAGAAAAGTAAAAAAAAAAGTAGAAAAGTTAAATTCGACTTAAAAGGGAAGTCTCCATGGTGTCACCCTCCGATCTTCATGAAATTTGGACACGTTGTTCAGAACGAAAATTAATTCGACACGTCCTTGCTTTTAGCGGCCCAAATTCATTTTAAAGGGGTGGTCGATTTGTATGGGGAGAAGTTGACCTTTTTTAGTTTTTTACGATTTACGCCTATTTACTCAAAATTGATATAGGCACATTTGATATCAGATTAAAGGTATTTAAAATACCTATCTCGTAATGGTAACAACGTGCCAAAAAAGTAAATATTTTTCGACTTATTAACGAAAATGTCCTAAGATTTTGTAATTTTACTCAATATGATATGTAACATGGCTAGGTTTCTTTGCAAACTATAGGAGATAAACGCAAACAACTGAAAAATTACCGTTCCTTTATTTTTCCTGCTCTACAAAATAAAACCAATTCCATAAAGATCGACGTGTGACACCAGGGAGACTTCCTTTGTTGGCCGAATCCATGAAAACCCTCCACAGTGCCCTTTTAAAGTGATGGTTAGTTTTCTAAAATTAACAATTTAGGCCGCTGTTCCAAAAAAAGTAATTTACAGCTGCGGTCAAAAAAATAGCACCAGTATAAAACAAAATTTTCTTCGTTGGTTTTTTTTTAACAATTTAAACTTATGTCACTGAAAACGTGTCATAAGTTACTTACAAGAGTGTGAAACAATATTACATAAGAAAAGCCTAATATGGTTTTTTATTTCATTAACAATTTTCAGAGTTGTTAAAAAAACTTCAAAAAGACCCAGTCAAAAAAATAGCACCACAGTACTTTTTGTATTAAAATTAAATTCTTAAATTTAAAAAACGAATGGATTATGAATTCAGTATTGTTGTGATATCTTTAAATAATAAAAAAAAAAATTGTCGAGTGCTCATTGTTGACAATTACCTCTGTACAATGTTATTGTACCGAATTCACGAGATTTTGGGATCTTTATTTCAAAATTGAGTTCCAGATTTGCTCAACAGCCAACCAAAGGGCTTCATTACGAGTTGGTTGTATTCGAGACACTCCCTTCTCTATATCTGTCCATTAACTATCGATTTGATCTAGGTCTGGGGACTGACCAGGTCATTCCATCACGTGTACTTTATTGTCCAAAACCAATTTTTTGCCAATTTCCCGTCATGCTTTGGGTAATTGACGTGTTAAAAGACCTAAATTAGTGGCATTTGCTCAGAAACTTATAGCAACATTACTTTCTGCAGGATATAAACGTTAAGTGTATATCCACGATTGTCCTAGTCCAATATGTGAGCCATGGTCCAATATATGAACCCCACTCCACAGTAGAAAAATATCCCCCACAACATAAGCACCATTTTAAGTTATTTTTATTTCGAATTTTGGATTGAAATCCGCGTTATAGGGTCTTCTGACATAGGTATGTATCCCATATCTCCAAATAAAACAACAATGGATTCATTTGTCCATAGAACATTGATCCACTTTTAAGCTGGTCATTCTGAGTTACTGTTAGCAAACTTCAAACGACTTGCAGCATGCTTAAGTGAGAATAGGGGCACTTTTTCGAATCTACAAGCGTTAATGTTGTTGTTTTGTAATCTTCGACGAACATTTTCAGCATTTGCTGTCCTTTTTTAGCTCTAGAGCTGCCGTAAATGGGGCCTTCTTCCATTGTCTTTACGAACACCTAACCACTTATGGTGACAAACGTCGCTTGTGACTAAGTTTTTCAAGCTCTAAAGTTAATTTTGTTGAATTTTCAATCATTTTATAAGCGCATCCAACTAATTTTCCTGATTCAGAATATGGTTTATGTTCAGAAATTATATTTTTTACAAAAGCACGTTTTTGAGGAGTGTAATGCTTTCCACGTCTTATTTTTATGAAAATAAACATCAAATTCTGTAATGAATTAATTTTTTTATAAATAAAAACTATCTTCCTTTAGTATTTAACACTTTTATTTTAATAATTTAAACAATATTATTTTTTTTAATGAAATTTTGTCATTCGGTGCTATTTTATTGACTGCATTGATTCAGAGTTTTTTTAAAATATCGAACATTAAAAAAGAACCGTCCACAATTTTTGGAAAAAGTAAAAACATTTAAGGGGTATATACTTAGTATAAGAGTATAACATATTTACTTTAAACGAATACACACATAATATTTTGTTTTAATTGGATGAATAGAGATTTTGTCATTGGTGCTATTTTTTTGACCGGCACTGTACATAAAAAATAATTTTTGAACCACGAAGTCCTATAAATATCCAAAAAAAATCCTTGGGCAACCACATCGCGAATTAAATAAAAATCCATAAAAAACTAAACTATGCTAAGGGGTTCAGAAAGTTTCTATTGAGAGTCTAAATGACTTCAAAAAAATTTCGTCAAAATCAATAATTTTCTTCTGCTCTCGCATAGCGGTTGAAGTAAGACTTTCTTTTTTGGAAATTTTTACTTAATCCACGATGTGGGTGCCTAAAGATTTTTTTGAGATTTTTTTGAGACTTCGGGGAGGCATTTGGAGTACGATTTTTTATTTACAAAAACAAACAAAAAAAATCAAAAATTTTCTATTATTTTTTTTTTTTTTAAACATGGCTTTTTAGGAAAAACCGTTTCAATACCGGTACGTACCGGTACCGAAGGAAAAGGTTTTTGGATACCGGTATCCGATACCAAAACTGAGTTTCGGTATTGGTATTGATACCGGTATTCAATTTAAAGGGTTTTGAAACGGATAACGGTATTGAAAAGGTATCGATTGCCAACATTGGTTTTAACATTTCTAAAACATTTCAATAAATAGTACAATAGTGACGATATTAATATATGTATTTATGTAAAAGGGTGGCACTAAATTTTTAATTTGTACCTTTGTCGATGGAATATTCGATGAAAATTGGGTAACTTTAGAGCGCGTGGTATTAAGACTACAAAGATTCAATGTAAATTTTGTACGGAATAAGTTTGTTTTCATTAAGAAAAACTATTCTTTATATAATGCCGTGCCACCCTAATGTGTATGCATAACATGTAGTAATAGGGAACATTTCATCACAATGGAATACAAAACGAGTACTTACAAGGAGGCCTTTCACAGGGCACCCACCGATTGTCCTGAAACATGAATATACACTAACAATAAGAAAATTATGTCATTAACTGTTTGTAGGTTATTTTAAAAATTAATCAGTAAAGTTATTTTAAAAGAAAAATCATTAATTTTATTATAGATTTCTTGTTTTCTACTGTTTCTGTAGATTAAAAAAAATAATTTACTGTCTTAAAACTGAATTTTCTGTTACATTCAATTTCGGCAGTAAAAAATTTCTTCTATAGTTTTACTGTTTTTCAATACAAAATAAGTGAATATTCACTAGTTTTTAATGTTTTGGTTAGTCATTAAATTAACACTTAAAATTGACTGTAATATGTTTTTATTTTAAATGAAAAAACAGTTGAACTTTTTTAATAAAATTTCATTTGTTTTAAGTGAATATTCACTGGAATTTACCTACATAATTTTTTGAGTGTAGGAAAGAGGGGAACAAAATAATTACTTGTTTTTTGTAGTTGCCCTATAGCACATTTAGCAGGTCAAATGGGAGGAGGTAACGGGATTTTTTTCGTTTTTTGAGGATTTTTCACATTTCTTCAAAAGAAACTATATGAACATTTTATACAGGTCCAAAGGTTTTTTTAAGGAATATTCAATGGTATATCGGTCGTGCCCAAATTCGGGCACCACTTTTTGTCAAATTTTGTCAAAAATGTAAAAACGTTGGGGTAATTTATGTGGTGATGTATGTACGTACGGCCGCCAAAATCATGTATTCTAATCTCTATTAAAATTAAGCTGACCTGTTAGTTCGGGTTTTATTCAAATTTTCCCGAAAGTTTAAGTTTCAGGACAATCGGTGGGTGCGCTCTAAAAGACCTTCCTTGTAAGTAAGTAGCACAAAGTTTAAGTACCAGAATACAGGAGTCATTGTACACTAGGGTGTAGCGAATTTTCCTTTTTTTGATTTTTTAAATCATGAAGGTAGAAAATGCTAGAAATAGCATTTTTAGGTCAATATTAAGTCACAAACATATCGAGGGCCTATATTCAAAACCCTCTATCTTCCGTATTGTTACGATATTTAGAAATTTCTAAAACGGGCTTATGAAGGTCACGTACTCTATTTATGTAAATAAAAAGATTATTCCATAATTTTTTCCGACGTTTCGTTGGAGATTCCCATCAGAGATATTTTATTAGATCTGGTAACCATAAAATAAAAACACAATAGAAAACAATAACTTAATTACAAACAGGACAGGACAACATAGTTTTTTAAAAATAATTTAACTCACATAATCTTTTCGTCAGTTATTCACATCTTCTATTTTCACGAAAATTACTTTTTTTGTCAACAAAATTCCAGAACCACGATTTTGGTCCACTGAAAAATTTTAATCTTAAAAATCGCGATGCTGATCAGATCTGTGAACCAAAATCGCGTTTTTTTTTACTATTTTTACATAACATACTCAACAGTTTGTCAACTTTTGAGATGAATTCGATAAAAAAATATTTTTTGTCTTAAAATTCAGCACCTGTGGACCAAAACCGCGATTTCGGAATTTTATGCCGTATCATTAATAATATCGTTAAATATTTACCGATGCCGTAAATGAAATCATAATAATTATTTTTTATTAAAATGCAAAACCGGCTATCTCATCATTTTCATTCATATACTTAATATTTTTGAGAAACAAAACCCTCTATTATAGTTAATTTAAAAAAATATTGTAGAATATCGAATTTTAATTTTTGAATATAGGCTCTCGATATTGGTCCTGTGGACAATGTCATTGGGTTCCTTTTGTGACTTGAAAATCGAAAAGTTCCAAACAAAATTTGAACTTTTTCAATTTGCCTGACCTTTGACACCTGATTTATATGGATTTTAGTGTGCTGATTCCGAATCTGTTATCCATCAGCTCGCGTTCACGAGCAAATCGCTGTTAAAGAGTCGAAAAAGTGAGTTTTTTTTACCAATTTTGCTTGGCTATAATTTCCAAAAAAAAATTTAGTGCATCAGTTTTAAACACGAACTTAACTATATTGGATGCCAGGATTACAAAACTGGTATTAGGTTTTTTCTGACAGCTTTAGTTTTCGAGTTATTAAAAAGAGCATAAATATTTACACAAAATTACAGAGGTCATAAATTTAAAAATTTTATTTTAGCAGTATCCCAAAAACTAAATATGACTCAGCAAAAGTAAGAGCATTTTTAAAAATAGCATATCCAACATACCTAAAATCGTCATTCACTTTTTGGATGTAAGACTTATGTTGGTAAATATAGACTCACAAACATGCCAAAAATAGCCTATTTTCAAAATTTCCTTAGGCTATATCTCGAAAACTAGAGCTGACCAAAAAAAACGGTAGCCAGATTTGAAATCAGCGTACCCCTATTACCCAAAATTAGTTATCAGAACCCGGCCAAAAAAAAAAGTGTTGCCCTGTGTTATTTAATATTTTGTTTAAATTTTGAAATTAATAAAACTTATTTTCAAAGAAAAATTTTTAAGAAACTATTTATAAAGTTGTTTGGTTTAAATTGATTGGTTTGGTCATTTTGCAAAACTTACTCGACACGTGTTTCGGAATTCGAGTGTCGAGTAAGTCTTAGAATCGAATCTATTCTGGCGGCATCGTGGTTGACCGCAAAGCGATTTTTTTTTTGCTTTTCAAACAAAACATAAGAAAGCATTTTTTGGTAACCGAATGTTTTGCCAATTGTGACTCGGCTAAATATATAGTTTTATAGCAGTAGTAAGTAGTTATTCGGTAATTATTCGAAATATATTTACAGGCCTATTCACAGTTATGATTTAAACTTTATATTTCCTGTGTTTGATGTAAACATTCACAAAAAGTCACAAAATTCAAAATTATTTGTCAATTTATGACCGTCTGGGTAGCAGTTCTTTATTTTTTTTAAATTTTTAAACAAAATTTGAATTTTTCTATAATTGTTCTACAACAACCTCATGGGAAAAAAATTAAGTTATGACTTATTTATGACTTTATTCTGCAAATGGGCCCCTTACTATTGTATAAAAATTCTGAAACTGGGTGACAAAAACTAAAGTGTTGGGGGTTAATAGAAGATCTGAAGGGGGCAAGGGGAGAGTTTGCTATGGAGGCTTCTTTGTGTGTTTGTATGTGTAACATTAAACTTTTAAAATAGATTCACTTTGATTTATGTATGGAAAACAGTTGAAAATTGAATTGAATGAATTGTGTAAATAAAAAAAAAAATAGTTGCAGTAGTAGATGTAGCAGCGGAGCCATCCAGAGTAGTAGTAACAATCGTAGTATCATGTAGTAATCGAAATGACATCAAGAAAACGTACATACAAGTATGTACACAGTTAGTTTGTACATGTACCCGTACATGTTTGGCATTGAAATTGCTGTTAAGTAAAGCTGTTGAAAATTAATTAAAAAAAATTGATTTTAATTTTCTTTTCATAAAATCAATTTATAATAAAAAAAAAAGGTTTTCTTAACTTAATTGTTATAGTTTCTACAAACTGCAACAATCCAGCCAGGGTGGCTCAAACATTTGTGAATGCGTTTTTTTATGGAACTTTTCGGATACAGTTATCGAGTCAAAAAAATGCTATTTTGCTGCTGTTTTTGAGATAATTTAAAAATTATAGCTCGCAGAGCTTTAGAGCAGATTGCGGGGATATTGCTTGGTTAAAGCTTAACATATGTGCTTTAAGACTTTTTGAAGTATCGGCAGTATTTACTGAACTATTCGCGTTTCCGACGTTTATCAACACTCTAAAAAGGTGAGTCCAGTTTCCTACTATAAATTGGGTATATTTCAACAAATTCAAAAATTATACTACTAAAAATTGGGTAAATTTCCAATAATATTAAGTAGAATTACGCAGTGTGTGTAAATTTACCCAATTTATAGTAGGAAACTGAAATCATTTTAATCAGAGTGAAGTCAAAAAGTGCCATTTTATTGTTATTTTGAAGTTATGTACTCAAACTTTCAAGTTAGGGGAGCTTTAATTTCTTCGGTGGGCATGTCGGATGAATTCCAGGTTATATATTTTATTAACATTTTTCATTCTAATTTTAAAAAAATCTCAGCTTGTTTCCAAAGTCCCAAAATTTTGATTGCAGGGCGCCACGGGTCGACATAATCCGATTTGTTTCAAATTGAGCTTGACTGAATGTTTGTTTAGTGGTCTAGTAAAAAGTCAATGAAATCAAATTTCGAGTTTTTTTTAAATGTTCTTGATAAATTCTTAATAAATTTCAAACCTAATTCAAACAAATACATAGGTTAATAAATTAATCTGTATACGAATGAAAACATTATAAAATTAACTAAATTTAAAGAAATTATATAGACGGCTATAAAATCGACTTTTTGAATGATTATGGCTAAATAATGGATATACAGTACGTCGCCAAAATATTATTTTTTTTCTTAATTTATTATGACAGGCAGATTTTGTATAGACTTCTGCAACATACGAGGATTGAGAGCGAATCTCATTTCTGTACATTCTCACATTCGCTTTCATACCCCGGATGTGTTCGCATAATGTAAAACGCAGGTGTGCAAGAATGCTAATCTACAGAAATTTTCACATACCTGGATATCACCTCCTATCCCCATTTTCTCTACATGGGGGCTTTGCAATGTACATTCGCGATTTTGCTGTGTACCAGTATCTGCAACAGTTGAACTGTAATAACAAGGAATTTAGTTCTCTTTGGGTTTAATTTCAGATCAGGTCACACGTATTGCATTTCGGATTTCTATATATGGCTGAATCCCTTGATGGTTTCGATGCCTTTTCCGATTCAATTTCGAAAATCTTGAAGAGTTGTCCGAATAGTGAAGTCGTAGTTGCTAATGATTTTAATGTCCACAACTCATCCTGGATTTGTTATTCGAGCCATACAACTCCCAAAGGCCAATACGCAGAGCTTTTCGCCGCCCATAACGATCTTGCGCAAATTGTAAATGAGCCAAAACACAATTCGTGTGTTGAAGGGCAGTCGTGGAACACTCTCGACCTCTTCCTCACTTCCCCCCGTCAAAAGTACGAAGTGAAAATACTTGCACCTCTCAGAAATTCGGATCACGGTAGTATTTCTGCATCTTTTTCATATTCTACTCTTTGTAGCGGTTCTTACTTCTCGCCGAAACTATCTAACTAACTCTATTTTCCACTATGAAAAAGCTCGTTGGGCTGAGCTCAACGATTTCTTTCGGCATTTTAACTGAAAGCTTTGTTTCTCGACGACATATTATTATGCTAGGAATGAAACTTTTTGTTCCACCGAAGCATATTTCGGCTAAATCAAAACACAAGTGTTGGTTTAACCAGACGTGTAAAAATGCAGTCAAATCCAGACAGGAAGCGATTAGTAATTGGCGTTAGAATAAGAACGTCGTTACAGATCTGCATCGTAAAAAGGCGAGGACCGAGTGTGCTAATGTACTTAAATGCGAAAAGGTTCTATACAAACGGCGTCTACGTTCGAAAGTTCTTTCTGCTCCCCAGGGCAGTAGGACCTTTTGGTCGTTTTTAAAAGTGTAAAGGACAATGCTGTTCTTTTATTCCAACTCTTAATGGATGATCAATCATTCACCGGTTGATTAGGCCAATCTCTTTGCTAAACTTTTTGCAAGACATTCTTGCTGGCTTGAATGTAATCAACCACTGCCCGTTCTCGAAAGGGTATCCTATACTATGCCTTTGATTTTCTTTCGAGCAGTCAAAAGGGTTCTTGCTGATCTAAACGTAAACAAGTCACCGGGACCAAATGGCTTTTCAGCACTGGTGCTGAAACAGTGCTCTTCTAAATAGGCACATCCTAGAGTTGTGTCGTTCACGAACGAACTAGTTCAATTGAACTATTCACTTAACTGAGCGGTTTATCTAGTTCGTTCATTTCAGCTCTTTTAGGTCTTTTCGTTCATTCAGCTCAATTGGTCATTACTGCATTTTGATTTTTTAGTTCGGTCGTTGAATTTTTTTGTTAATTTTGTCAATAGGCGTTAGTTTTTTCTCCTCTTTTGGCACGCTTTCTCATCATTTATGTGTTTTTTTTTACAAAAATTTGATTTATTTATTTTTCTTTTTATTTAATTAATGTTTTTATTTAACATTTTTGTATTTTTTGAACGAAACAACAGACATGATCGAAATGATTCGATCACGAACTGTGAAACGAAAACCAAAATTGACCGATTTGAACTAGATGAACGACCAACAGACATGATCAAAATGATTCGTTCTCGAACTGTTGAACGAAAAAGCCAAAGAGCGATTGAACTAGATGAACGAACTAGGTCTTTTATCTGAAATGAACGAGAATGAGCGCTCACTTAATTGAACGATTAAGCACAAGTCTAGCACATCCGTTGACAAACCCTTTCAGATTTTCATGCCGTGCGGGAGTCTTCCCTCATGTTGGAAGGTGGCCAATGTCCAGTCAATCCCTAAATAGGATGCGGCTAACAACCCTGAACAACCGTTTAATCGTAATTTGCTCTGCGTTCTCCAAAGTGATGGGGGAGCATGGTTAACTACCATCTTATGAAATTTTTAGAGACCAATTCACTTTTAAATGATCGACAGTATGGCTTATATTGCGGTTGATCTACGGAAGACCAGTTGGCGTTTCTATCGGAACGGGTCCCTCCACCACTTTAGTGAGAGTAAAGTGGTTTCTTTAGATATTTCCAAGGCGTTCGATCGTGTGTAGAACGGGGAACTCGTGGCTAAACTAATTGCTTTTGGTGTCGGTAATGACTTCTCTCGATTTATAACGAGTTTTCTCAGATGGGGTCTGGAGAGAATGCGGCAGAATATGAATGACACACTGGACCAAGACCTTTCTACAATCTCCGAGTGGGGTCGCGTAAAAAAGGTCGATTGAATGCGCGCAAGACCAATGTTGTATGTTAAACCACATACAGGCTGTGCAATTACCATTGTTATCTGTAGCTATGGATTGTTTAGGTATTGAGGAATCGGATACTCTTGATGTCCTGGATATAAGAATACAATGTGATGTCCGTTGGAATAAGCTTGTATTTCAAGTGTCGAAAGAGGCATTCAAGTGTATTATTTTTTTGAAACGGTGCAAGACTTACTTCATTCCATCCGATCTTCATAGTCCGAAAATTTAATACAACTCTCATGGGCAGGGGCTGCAGTGTTTATTCTGAAGCTTCTGGACCTAGTTCAAGGGAGGTCGATGAAGCTTGTCAATGAAAGTGGTGTATCCAACTCTTTCGATTCACTGGAGCATCGTCGCAATGTGGGTTGTGTTACACTTTTCTATCGAGATAAGTGTACTTATTTCTTTGTTTTTTGGTCGAACAATTCGTATGTGGAACAAACTTTACGCAGAAGTTTTTCCTGTTTCTTATAACTTAAAAGGATTGAAATAAAATATCCACAAACACTACTCCCTCTTTCCTCCTTCCCATACCCTATTTTTCTGATTAATCCCAGCCGTTTGTGGAAAGGAATCCCGAGCAAGGGTCACATCCAAACCACCTCTATTCATGCATGATTCCCTAATCCGATGTCACAGTTGAGAGTGCTAGTTGGAAGCACTGAAAAAGCGCTCTTGAGATGCAGTAAAACCATGTCTCTTTTCGACGCTAATTGGAGCATTCTTCCGTATAATTTTTATTATACACAAAGAGTTTTATAGTAAAGTTAAAAAAAACTTAACCAAAAATTAAAAATTTTCGGCGACATGAAATAACTCCCACATAAAAAATGAATCAAGTCCCAAAAAAAACTCCATACAAAGTTGGGAGTTATTTTATATGAAAAAACTCCCAATTTTGTGGGACTTTTATCATTTTTGTTGGGAGTTATTTCATAATTTTTTCGGTGGGAGTTCTTTCATACGAAAGAACTCCCACTACAATAGCGATGAAATAACTCCCACTATTGTTTCATTGTTGGTGGAAGTATCTGGAACATTTTGACTTATAGAATGTTATTATTAATAAATTAAAATTCGTTGTGATTTTGGTACCAAATTTTAGGACTAAGTGCATTTTTAACAAATTTGTATGTTTTAGAAATTTTGCTACAAAAACTGGCAAGGATTTTTGAGGTAAGAGCGCACTGCAGCCGAAAATATTTTCGTTGGAATACAAAATTGTTATAAAAAAACGGAGAACGCGAAAGTTATCCAACGTGTTGTGTTTTCGATAACATAGAAAGTTTTTCGATAACATACAATATTGTTGAAAAAAGCACCACAGGTGAAAATTTAAAAGATTTAATTAGAACTTGTTGTAAAAAGCGCCTCAGGCGAAAATTTGGTACCAAAAATCGCGGCGATTTTTCGTACCAAATTTTCGCCTGAGGCGCTTTTTACAACGAGTTCTGATTAAAACTTTTAAATTTTCGGTAACATACAAATTTTTCGCAATTAGCGCCACATGCGAAAATTTGGTACACAAAAACCGAGGCGATTTACAACAAGTTCTGATTAAATCTTTTAAATTTTCGGTAACATACAAATTTGTCGCAATAAGCGCCGCATGCGAAAATTTGGTACCAAAAATCGCGGCGATTTTTGGTACCAAATTTTCGCATGCGGCGCTTTTTACAACAGATTGCAATTAAATTTTTTAAATTTTCGGTAACATACAAATTTGTCGCAAAAAGGACAGCACGCGAAAAATTGGTACCAAAAATTGTTGCAAAACATCGCCGCGATGTTTGAATGTATCCGAAGCAATTCAAATAGAACACTCAATGTATTTTTGCATGTTTTCGAAAAATTCTGAAAAAAAACAAGTTTGAAAAAATCAAGTTTCGTATTTGGCAGTTATTATAACTTGTTTGTATTGTACCGAAAGTAACATCAGGATCTTCGTTCTCGACTTAACTTAGAAATCTCAACAATAATTTTTGTTGAGATTTCTAAATTTTTTTTATTGGAACTTCTTTCATTATTAATGGGAGTTATTTCATTGGCACTTATTTCATTTTGTAGGTGGAAGTTATTTCATTGTGGTTGGGACTTATTTCATATTTTTCTCCATTGGGACATATTTCATTTTTGGTGGGATTTATTTCATTGGGAGTTATTTCGTGGGAGTTATTTCATGTGGGAGTTATTTCGTGTCGCCAAATTTTCCCCCTTTTTTTTACTGCATTCTAAAGATTCCAAAATCTCCATTTATTTCTGTTGGGATACAATGCGCTGCACGAGTAGAGGGCATCTCCTGAGTGTTGGTTTAATTAAAAAAAAAATTAAAAAGCCCCAAAACCAATTAAATTATGTATTTTCCAACCAACTTTTCTGAAAAATCTTATTGAAATACGTTTTGGCGCCCGAGCTGGGGCAAGCAGAAAGTAATTAGGTTAGGTCAGGTTGGATGGGCGCTCGCCATTTGGCGAGTTCACTCGGAGGTCATAAGGCCCATTGTGATTCCCCTAATCATATTTCCCCTCTCCCCCTCTGATACAAAGTTCTACTTTTTAAACCACCCCGTTTCCCTGAGGTATTCCGCTAGAGACGTCAATGAGACACCGCTTAGGCAGTCCAGGTCATCGAAAAATCTTTGCCCCAAATGCTTAAGGCGGCTCCCCATTAGACCCAGACATTCGCATGTCCGGGAAGTAATTAAATAAATAGTTTTTGCAAAAAACCTTACTCAAAAACAGGTGATTTGAAAATCAATCGTTTAAAAATTAAAATTTTTTTGATAAAAAGTTTCTAACTGGAGGTACAATTTTCAATATTTATTTTGAGCCTACGATTTTTCAATACTAAGCTCAAGCTAAATTTATATCCGATTAATCTGAACCATTTTTGCTCTACCCAATATTGAAAATCGGGAAAACCTAAAAATGTTAACATTTTAAATCTTAAAAATTTAAAGCTTTATTCATCATAATATTCCGTTTAGATTCTGTAGCTATAATAAAGTTAAAAATATGTTTTTGTATCAAAAACGAAAAAAAAAAAAAAAAAATAAAAATAATAAAAGAGGTTCTAAAACCAGCACATACTCAATTTTTTTTTCTACTTTTGTTATTATTATTAAAGTAGATAAGATTATTTGTTTATATTGTATGTTAAGTAAGTCTTTAGGAAAACAGTAACAGTTGTTGTACTCGTGTGTATTAGATACCGTTTCAACAGATTGCAGAACTAAACTATTACCCAGCACTTGTTTGTAAGAGAAATAGAGAATTATTAAATTTAAACTACAATTGAGATAAATTACAAAAAAAATTTGTTTATATTTGAAATAAATAGATTCCGCTACGAGTTTCTTGCTATAATAATTAAAAAAAAAAGTTCTGAAATTGACAATTCTAATTCCAAAATTAATAATACAATCTCTTAATGAATCACCCTGTATCTATTAACATGCAAGTACGATTGTGAATAGTTACTAGCACAGTACATAAGTAGTAGGTTAACACGGTTGTATTCAACACAGAAAAAAAAAATTTGTCAATACAATTAATTTCATTGTTAATACAATTAAACATTTAATTGAAACTGAGCCTACATTGGATTTTGTCAATACAACAATGACATTTGTAACTTTTGAAAAAAAAATCAACTTCATTCATTGTTACATTAACAACGAAATTAATTGAAAAATTTGTAAAATCTAAAAATAGAATAAAAAATAATCTGAAATCTAAAAATAGAATAAAAAATAATTTAAAAATAGAAAAAAAATAAAAAAAAAAAAATGTCTACCTCCATCTGGCATCGAACCCGCAACCTTCGTGCTACGCGTCTAGCACACTACCACTGTGCTATCCTTATACATATTTGTATTTGACTAAACGTCATATTTAAACCAGTCTACAATTAGAAAGATAAAAAAAAACTAAAATTGGAAATTAAAAAAAAAAAAAGTTCCGCCAACTGGCGGCGAACCCGAAACCTTCATGATTCAAAGCTAGCACACTACCACCGTGCTATTCCTCATGTGTATTTAAAGTTGACTAAATGCGTACATAAGGTGTCTGTGATTTCAATATCCACTTTTTGCGTTTTTAACAATAATAAAAAAAGTGGCATTATACATTAGGGGTGGGATAGTGCACGAGTTTTCGATTTCGAGACGTTAGAACCGCTTATTTTGTGAGGTTCGTAAAAAAAATGCATGGGCCAAAAAATGGGGCAGATCGGATAGGATCTAGGGGTCGCTCATCGGGGTCAAAGTTGGTCAAAGAGGGGAAAAAATCCACAAAAAGGCCCAAAACTCCCCTGGTTTTGCTCCTAGAGGGGTCAAATGTGAGACCGGCTCCCATTATTTTTTCCCCCTGAACACTTTTGCCAAACATACCTAAGCCCTATCTCCAATCCCCAAGGGGGGTCCCATACAAAGGTTCAATTTTTAAAAAATTTTGCTCCTACCGGTCTAGCTGTCCTAGAAGTCACCCTAGAGGAATCAAATGCAAACCTACCCCCAATATTTTTTCAACCCCAACATTTTCTTAGAACATACCTACCCCTTATCTTCAATCCTTAGGGTGGTCCCCATACATTTTTTTTTTATTTTTTCTTAAATTGTCATATTAAATCAGCTCCTACCGGTCCAATGTTGCCTCCTAGAGGGGTCATTATCAAGACCAACCCCCATTAATTTTTAGCCCCCAACACTTCTTCTGAACATACCAATTCCATATCTCCAATTCCTAAGGGGTCTCCCACACAAAATGACATTTTTGTAAAACTTGCTCTCACCGCTCTAACTATCGCAGGGGTGACCCTAGAGAAGTTAAATGTGTGACCGACCCCCAACATTTTTTCAGCCCCAAAATTTTTCCCAAACAAACCTGCCCTCTATTTTAAAGCCTTAAGGGTTTTTTTTATTTTTTTTATTTTTTAATTTTTTTTTTATAAAATCTGCGCCTACCGCTCCCATTCTGCCTTTTGGGAACGGTAAATGCAGACTGACCCCCATTAATTTTTGCCCCCTACATTTTTTCTGAACATATCTACGCCGTATTTCCACTTTGTAGGGGTGCTCCCCTGGGGAAAACTAAATTAGTAATGTATGTAGAGAAGTCAAATGTATGACCTGCCCATATATTTTTTTAGCCAAAACATTTTCTTCAAACATACCTACCCTCTATCTTCAAGGTGTTACTCCACAATTTTTTTATTTATTTTATCGAGAAATCCGAGGTCTTTAATTTATAATTTAATAGTAACTTTTGTTAAGCGTAAAAAAATATTTTTTTTTTAACTTGAAAATAATAAAAAATGATAAATAATATAACTATAAATCAAATTAATTTATTTTTATCGTGTGATGGATATTGTTTCCGATTTTCGGCCACGACCTGAAGCAAAACTATTTTTTCCTCCTCGTTACGGCACAACACGTTGTTATAGTCTTCTATTAATTTTACGCCTCTTTCGGCAGCGTCGTTGACAACATGTAATTTACGTAATATTTGCAGCGCTCGCTGGTAGTCCTGACGATTTTACCAAGTATTTGGATAGGAAGCAATGAAATTTGTTGTTATTCCGAAGCGTGCAAAATATTTTGGAGTCTCAGGTGTGACGTAGTGGCTTAAATCAGTTTTCATGAGTTCTTGATTCACTTGTTTCGATGCCATGTTAATTCTTTTCACACCTTCGAATCCAACAACATGTACTGGAGGATTACAATCCTTGTTGCCACTGTCGCCGCTATCCTCTGAGGCATCTTCTTCCCCGATATCATCGTTGTCTTCTTCCTCGCTGTCTTCGTTAGACGATTCGTCCATCTCATCGTCAGATAACTCTTCCTCCAATTCCTCTTTCTCTTCTTCAAATATACGAATTGCATTCGACATTTTTCGTTTTATTTCACAAGAGATATTCGGATCAAATAGTGCGAGAGCAACAGCTTCGCCACTGAGATACCAGAGATGTCCACAGAATCGTTGCGACAGAATCTTATCAATTGAAGCATAATTGGCAATCACTTTCAAAAAATTCAAATCATTATTTGGAGCCTCTATTGCTTTGGTTGCGCTTTTACGTAAATTGTTATGATGAAAACGGTCACATCAAGAAGTGCATTTAATTCTTTTTTGGCCAAACCGTTATATTTTCGGAACAAAAACATTTTTAGGCAATATATGCCTTTTGCCATACATCGAGCATGACTGATGGGTCCTGGTGGGCTAAAATGCTTATTAGGAATATTTTCGCCAAGGTATAATAAAACAATTTCAAGAAACTCCTTGTAGTCGTCTCTGGGTTGCTTTTCTTTTATTTGAGCCCAACAAAACAACTTGATGTCAGTTTGGACTTGAGCTGGTATGTTGCCTGCCACTTCCTCATCTTATATGCCAAGACTGTACAGTAGGGTGGGGCGATTTGAACATCTTAATGGGCGCTTCGCGTTTCTGATTCTTGGGATTGTACTGAGCAAAAAAGTCAACTAGACCATACGTCTACGGTGAAAATCGAGCCTCCCGATTTTGACTTGAAGTTTTTCTTCAGACTTTATTTTTTTGGAAAATTTTAAAATTTTCTTGGGCTCATATATCGTAAACTATTTGAAATTTTTACTTATTTCCAAAAGTAAAGTTGTAGCTATTGGCTTGGACTACAATTTCTCTAAACACATTACTTAGAAAGAACTTCGTTTTCATGGTCAAAAAGTCAAAAATGTAGAAAATTCACCACTTTTTGTAATTTTTTTTTGGATATTTTAGCCTATAACAGCCAAACCATTGAGATTTTCGATCCAATACTAAGACAAAAATTGTAGCCAAGACAATAGTTAAGAATTCTCTAGTACATCGCAAAAGCATTAGAACGCTCCTTCAGGCAGTTTTGGCCTTGTGAAAGGCCAAAACTGCGCTACGAACAACTGAAAATGGTAATTTATCAATATTTTCACAAAAAATTTGCACTTTCACAAAGCCAAAACTGCCTGAAGGAGCGTTCCAATGCTTTTGCGATGTACTAGAGAGTTCTTAACTATTGTCTTGGCTACAATTTCTGTCTTAGTATTGGATCGAAAATCTCAATGGTTTGGCTGTTATAGGCCAAAATATCCAAAAAAGTTACAAAAAGTGGTGAATTTTCTACATTTTGACCATTAAAACGAAGTTTTTTTTAAGTAATTTGTTCAGAGAAATTGTAGCCCGAGACAATAGCTACAACTTTACTTTTGAAAATAAGTCAAAATTTCAAGTAGTTTACGAAATATGAGCCCAAGAATGAGTCCAAATTTCCAAAAAAAATAAAGTCTGAGATAAAACTTCAAGTCAAAATCGGGAGGCTCGATTTTCACCGTAGACATATGGTCTAGTTGACTTTTTTGCTCAGTACAATCCCAAGAATCAGAAACGCGAAGCGCCCATTAAGATTTTTTTCCTTCCTTACTAATCGCCCCACCCTACTGTACAGTTTGTCTTTTATATTTTCCCACTGCTCTTTAAAACGCGCAAACATTAGCACTCCTGGTCCAGACGTTTTGCCGAATTTGGTTTCAAACACTTAGTTTTCCCCAGGGGAGCACCCCTACAAAGTGGAAATACGGCGTAGGTATGTTCAGAAAAAATGTAGGGGGCAAAAATTAATGGGGATCAGTCTGCATTTTCCGTCCCTAAAAGGCACAGTGGGAGCGGTAGGCGTAAATTTTATAAAAAAAAAATAAAAAAAATAAAAAATTGTGTGGGGACACCCTTAAGGGTTAAAAATAGAGAGTAGGTTTGTTTGGGGAAAATGTTGGGGCTGAAAAAATATTGGGGGTCGGTCACACATTTAACTTCTCTAGGGTCACCCCTGCGATAGTTAGAGCGGTGGGAGAAAGATTTACAAAAATGTCGTTTTGTGTGGGAGACCCCTTAGGAATTGGAGATATGGAATTGGTATGTTCAGAAGAAGTGTTGGGGGCTAAAAATTAATGGGGGTTGGTCTTGATAATGGCCCCTCTAGGAGGCACCATTGGACCGGTAGGAGCTGATTTAATATGAAAATTTAAGAAAAAATAAAAAAAAATGTATGGGGTCCACCCTAAGGATTGAAGATAGGGGGTAGGTATGTTCTAAGAAAATGTTGGGGTTGAAAAAATATTGGGGGTCGGTCATACATTTGATTCCTCTAGGGTGACTTTTAGGACAGCTAGAGCGGTAGAAGAAAGATTTTTTAAAAATTGAACCTTTGTATGGGACCCCCCTTAGGGATTGGAGATAGGGCTTAGGTATGTTTGGCAAAAGTGTTCAGGGGAAAAAAATAATGGGGGCCGGTCTCACATTTGACCCCTCTAGGAGCAAAACCAGGGGAGTTTTGGGGCTTTTTATGGATTTTTTCCCCTCTACGCCCAACTTTGACCCCGATGAGCGACCCCTAGATCCTATCCGACCTCCCCCATTTTTTGGCTCATACACTTTTTTTACCAACCTCACAAAATGAGCGGTTCTAGCGCTTCCAAATATTGCTGCTTAAAATCTCACACAACACTATCCCACCCTTATTATACATATGTATTTAAAAATAAATAATAATGATGCATCACACAAATTTAAAAAAATCTAAAAATAGGATAACAAAAAAATAATCTCAAATAAAAAAAAACAAAAAAAAAAACTGTTCCGCCAACTGGCAGCGAACCCGAAACCTTCATGATTCGAGTTTAGCACTCTACCACCGTGCTATCGTCGCATATATTTGTGCTTGATTAAATGAGTTTATAAATTGTTTGTGTTTTATTATGTGAATTATGTGGAATCTTTAACAATGATTTTAATTCATGCGTTTAATTGGAAATAAAACCGAATTTTTGTCACATTAACAATACACATTGTTGATACAATTAAAAACGTTGTTGAACTAGTATTTCGTTGGTAACAATTTGTTTTGTTACTCTTGATTTTGCGATATTTTTTTCTGTGAAGGTATTTTCCAATATGGTAGAAAATATGATTTCTCTTATTTTTTACATGTTCTGATTATAAAAAAATATTATATAAAATTTTAAACAAAATGTTACCATTTGCAACCACAAGAAAAGTTATAGTGTAGCTAATTACAAACATTTTTTATACCCTCCACTCTAGTGATAGAGGGTTTATATAAGTTTGTCATTCCGTTTGTAACACATCGAAATATTGGTCTAGGACCCCATAAAGTATATATATTCATGATTCTCGATCGATTTTAAGTCGATCTAACGATGTCCGTCTATCTGTCTGTCTGTACGTCCGTAGAAAACACCCTAACTTTTGAAAGGCTTTACAGAGGCTACTGAAGTTTGGCATATATGTTGGTCATTTACCTGGTCAGGTTGGTATTGCAATTCAGCCAAATCGGTCCAGTGGTTCAAAAGTTATGAGCAAAAGAGTAAATTTCGGCAAGGGTTTTTGCGAATTTACGAGATAAAAAACACGATAACTTTCGAAAGACAATAACGAGACTGCTAAAACTTGACATGTATCTTTGGCGTTCCCAGGTCTGTTTGGTATTGAATTTCAGCTCAATCGGTCCAGTGCACTATAGGGAATTTTCTGGTATTTTCTGGCCAAAACTCCAAAAGTTGGGATATTGCCTCAAAATTTGGCAAGTTTATTTGGCGGTAAGTCTTAAGGCTCTGTATAAAAAATTGGCATGATCTGGCCTAATAAATCGTGTTTTTAACGCAATTTTGTAATATAATTTTGTCAATAATTTTTACATCCACGCCCACAAAAGGGGGCGGGAAAAAAATAATTTTCCTAGTGCCTTTGGTCCAAGTGCAGGGCTTTGAACTTCTTGTGGCGTATTTTTTTTAATTTTTAAGCAAATGTACAAAAAAAAATGTAAAATATGGGATTTTGCGTAGCTAGACTAAGTTATTTAAGGGAGAGCTTTTTTTCACATGTTCCAATTTTGCCCATTTACGAACTTGAACATCGTAAGACTATAAGACATATTCGTGCCAAACATCATGTGGCTAGCTCTTTTGGTTTGGACAGCATCGTGCATTCCCCAGACAGTCAGACCGACAGACGGTCGGACGGACATCACTAAATATATTTTCCCCATGGAGCCACATGGCTTAGCGGATGAATACATCTTACTCACAAAGAGTTTCCCAATACCTCATAGAGATATGGGAGTATGCAATTATATGCAAAAAAAGTAGCAGTCCACAAATATATTTGGTTTAAAAAGAAAAAAATTAATTAAATAGAAAAATTAAAAAAATACATAAATCAACATTTTAAACCTGTACTTTGTACAAAATATATTTATTTGCTCTATTGATAATTGAAATTAATTTCAAATGATTTTAATACAGGATTTTAAGTACGTTAATTTTGTAATAAGTTATGTTCTCCAAAATTAAAAGAAAAATAATAAAAAATTAAATTTTGTTTTTGACGCCTCCGTACTAGCGGTAAAAGAGTTTGGTGTACAAAAATATGTGTGCTAGCTTACTTTTATATAGTTTACTGTATAATGGCATCCGAAAAAAATTTTTTTGAACACATCAAAAATGGACTTTTGGCCAACAATTCCTTATAAATTCCCTATAGTGCAGTGGTTCAAAAGTTATAAGCAAAATCCTGAACTTCCGATTGGATTCATCTTTAATGCCACGTGTTAAACAAGTTTTAAAAGCATGCTTTTCAAACTTGTTTAGTTTTAAAGCAATGCTTTTCAAGCTTGTTTAGTTTTAAAAGCATTGGTAACTTAAAAATTACACTCGAAAAAAATTATACACTCAAAAAAAATTTTACCCGGCTAAAAATAAAGTGTTCAAACGCATGTACGATTATATATGATAATTTATGTTAAGAATGGACCAATATATGATCGGATATTATCATATGTTCTTCCATATATGGTCATATATTGAATAAGCGCCAATTTTAATATATGTTAATATATGATCATATATGTTTCCGAATTAATGAAGTATGGTCAGATGTGTTCATATATGCTCATATACAATTCATTTTTAGCCGGGTAGACAAAAAAAAAAATAGTTTTTTAGACAATATTTTGTGTACACACGTACGTGCATTCACTCAGAAATATTTTGACAGTAAAAATAATATTACACTCGAAAAAATTTTACACTCAAAAAAAAAATTGTAATTTTTTTTTTTTAAATGACAGAAAAAGAGTTTTTTACTCAAAATAAAATATTTCGAATCAAAATTGTTAATTTTTTTCACGTTAAAAAATGTACTATCCTTTAAAAAATGCTTTGTCGAGGGTATTCATAGATTCGGCAAATCGAATTTAACTTTTCTACTTGTTTTTTGTATTTTTTTTGTAAACATCAAAAGTGCTGCCACTAATACCTGTGCACATTTCATGCAGCACTGATTGCATACTACTCTGTACAGTGGTTAGTAGGTAACTTTGTATAAATGTGTATGTATCCAGGTTTGTATAGCATTTACCTCTTACTTGGAAGCACTATTTGTATGAATTATCAATTTTTGCATTTTGTACTGTATTGTTAGTTAATAGGTACACATTATATACAATTATACATTTGTACATACATACATATATAGTCATTTTTGTTTTTATTTTTATCTAATCTGAAACGTTTAGATACAGTATTAAATATGAAATAGTTTTAATGGAGAATTTATTCATACATTGAATATCTATTCTTAATTATATTTTTAGATTGTCAGCAACTTGTTTTGGAAAATTATGAAAAAAAAATATTTTTAAAAGATAAACGGAATGGATGCTATTAAAGTAAAAATACTTGAGAGGTTTTTTATTAAACTCATTAACAGTAAACACTAATTACTAGTGTTCGACCGAATAGTTCAGTCAGAAAACGGTATTGGTCAGATATCGGTATTTGAAACTTTTTAAATATCTATTTCTGATGGCCTTTGTTGGGGACAAACTTCGCTCTCGTTCTTTAATTTGAAACTCCGAATCGTCTTTCATCGCCCCAAGAAGGATAGACTCAAAGAAAAATGCTTTATTATATTGATGAAACGGTTTTATCACATCAATTTTGATGAACAATTTTATCATATTAATAAAGCTTTTCTTTAATATGAAAGATGTCAACAAAATTTAAGCAACAATTGCTGCCCTGGCTTTTTCTTGAACCCACGGCCTCCCAGTTGTAGTGTTTACTGTCGACGCCTTAGCTACGAAAATTGATGTAACATTATCATATTGCTGTAACTTTTTATGAATATAAAGAAGCTTTTTCTTTAAGTATACCCCATCAAAAACAAATTGTTTAAAGTACATCCAAATTCTTATCAAATGCCATTTTTTGGCCGTACTGTTTGGGCGGGCACTACTAATTATCCATTAGATCTACAATCTATCAGATCAACATCTGACAGTTTGACAAGTCTACTTTAAAGTTCAGCTTGATCTATAATTGGCATTCTAAAAAAATCTCTTAAAATCTCTAGAAATATTTATAGAAATATTTTTTTATTAATTAAAAAAAACATAATTGAAATAAAATTTATTTTGTTTCCAAAAACAAAAATATGAACAATTCAGAGATCTTTGTAAAAAAATCTAAAAAGTTGTTTTTTACGAATAGAAGTTAAAATTAAACTCAATTATGACGTAATTGAAATAATTAAGAGGTTAATCACTGCCTTTAATGTAGTTGATTTTTTTTTCGTATCTCTACTTCAATTTACTTTAATATGATGTAGCACAACTGGTGCGTACGTACGTGTATGTAGACTGTGTAAATGATTTGTTGTTAAGACCAGCTTGGGAACAAGTGAGTGGGCTGAAGTGTGGCGACACAAAATACAACATACAGATTTCGCAAAACTTTTTTAAAGCTTTACGAAAATGTGTGAAATAATCATAACAACTCATACACTCAAAATAATCACTCTGTTAAATTACAGAGATACTCTGCTGAGCCAGCAGAAAATACCATAGATTTCCAACCAGCAAGATTTTTTGTTATTTTACGAAGAAAACTCTGTAAAATGCTTTCGATAAAAAAACTGTAAATTTACAGAATTATCTGTTAAATATTGATAAAACCGAAATGAATTTTACCAAAAAAACTCTATAAATTCACAAAGTTTTAGTTAAATGCATTTTATGAGTTCAAAATTTTACAAAAAAAACTTTGTAAATTAACAAAGTTTTTGTTAAATCCCTTTTATGAGTAAAACTTCTCTACTTCAAAACCATTTTTATTAAAATTAGAAAAATTAATTTATTAAAATTTAAATTTTGTGAAAACTACAAGTTTTTAACGAGTAACTCCAATTTTACAAAATTTTGTTTTTCGGACACAAGAAAATACAAAGTATTTTTTTAAAATCTGTATTTCGACAGATAACTTTGTCAAATATCTGTCGAATCAAGATTACAGTCATTTTACAGAGTATTTAACAGAGTAATTATTTTGAGTGTAGCCATGTCTCTGATTTGTATGTATTAGGGTCATGCATTACTGGAATTTTTTCAAAAACCGGGCTTCGAAAAGATCAGAAATCTGTATTTTAAAATAAAACAAGTAAAAGAGTCAAATTCGGCCTTGCCGATTGCATTGATACCCTCCACAATGTAAAAAAGATAATTGCAAAAAACTTTATTTAAAAAAGAAATTTTTTCATAAAAAAATGTTTGAAAAAAAAAATCTGAGGAAAAAAATTTTGTAAAAAAAATTGGCGATTTTTTCTTTCTTTTGTAAAAAAATATGTTCGTATTTTTTATTCGGTGTTCAATTTTGTTCACATATGTCAACCAGCAGCCGAATTTAAGCATTTTGTATTTTTAGGCTATGTTGAATGTTCCAAAATTTTCGAGGTGTCCTTAAACGTTCGTTCATAACTTTTGAACCGCTGAACCGATATCGCTTAAATGCAATACCAAACTTTTTGAGGCAATAACAAGTAAATATGTTTACTTTCAGTTATATCCGTGTAATATTTTGGCTGTATACTTAATGGGGTCCCAGACCTATATTTTTCTGAGTTACAAACGGAATGACAAACTATATGTACCCTCTACTACTAAGTGGAGGGCATACAAAAAATATAAACAAGAGTGTTAAATTCGGCTGTGCCAATTCTACAAACCCCCCAAATTGGCAGGGGCGTTTGGGACGTTATTTATAATGATTTTAAGACTTATATAATACAATTTTATTATTATCTAAATTACCATTTTTATATCATTGCCCGCAAATGTGGACGGGATACAAATTATTTTGCCAATCCCCTGGTTCTATTGCAAACGCAAACGTAAAATTGCGTTTTTCAGAGGTTGATTCTAGTTTTTCAGTACACTCAGAAAATTATGTAAATCACTACATGTCAGTTGTTCGTATATTTTACAGTAGTTAGTTGTTTTCAACTACAAATCCAGTTGTTTTTGTATGTAAAATATCAAACAACTATTTCTGTTAGTTATTTTTAGTCGTTGTTTTGAATAACTAACAAAAAAGTACTGTAATGTAGTAACAGTTATTTAAAGTAGTTAATTTTATTTTTTTTATCTCTGAAAAAATTTTCAAAGTTTTTTCCAAAAAATAAAAATAAATTTTCGTTTTTTTTTCACAACTTTTTTAAAAAAAAAAAAAACTTGGAAAAAATTTGATCTTTAATTTTTTTTCTGAAAATTTTTTGAAAAAAAAAAATTATATATTGATTATTTTATTTTTACTACATTTTAGTTGTTTTGACTACAAATGTAAGTAGTTTTTACTACATAAGTCAGTTGTTTTTTGTCAGTTAAAATAACTCACATTGTTAGTTGATTTAACTGAAAAAGTAGTTGATCACAAAACAACTAACAAAGTAGTCATTTTAACTGACATTTTCAGTTGATTTTACTAACATAATTTTTTGAGTGTATATCCCATTACTGTGGTTAAAGGGTATAATAAATCGCGTTAAAAAACTGTCAAACATATGCGCCATCTACTGGAGTTTTTTGGTGACTTTTTCATCTTTTGACATTCTTAGCGAAATATTTTATTCCCAAAAATCTGTTTCAGTTTAATCTTCAAATAATAATAAAACCGAATGTTGAAAAGTAAGAAAATCCGGTTTTGAAAAATCGTTCCGATCATCCTAGTTTTACGCACAGTAGTGTGTCCCGTTGGGCAAATTTTTATTAATTAATATAATATAAGTTAAACGACCCAAATTAACATTTTTTCAGAAGAACCTGTTCCGGAAAAGTTTATTTTGCGCTAAAACTGCTTTTTTGGTCAGAACATGTATTTGTTGAATCAGCTTTGTCCCAAACAATTTTTTTTTTTTAACAAAATATTTTTTAAATTACAAATTTTTTACATGCTCTTAAAAATTTTAACTAGCAAAGATCATGTTCTAAAACAAAAATAAAAATTAATAAAAAAAATTACCAAGACTGACGTTATAATATCCTACAACAGTGTTTCTTGCAATATTGGTCCTCAAATTCGGTCCGCCGCCATTCAAAAAACAAAATTTTCAACAAAAACAGAATAAAACAAGTAAGAGTGTTCAATTAATCTATAATACCTCCCAACATATAAAAAAAATTGCAGGGTCGTTTTTTTTGGGGGGGGGGGGGGGGGTCAGTAGTGTTTAAAAATTCATTTAATATGCTTTTTGAACTTAAGTAATACAATTTTATCATTATTTAAAAACATTTTTAATATCCACGTCCACAAAAGGGGGGGGGCGGTCAAAAACATGATTTTTTTTATTTCCTAAGTCCAAGTGCAGGACCTTGAACTTTTTCTGACATCAAATTGTTTCATTTGCTTAACAAAAATACAAAAAAACGTGTGAAAATATGGCGTTTGTCAGAGGTTATTTAAGTTCTTCAAGGGGGATCTTTTTCCCCCTGGTCCGATTTTGCCCATTTACGAACTTAAACTGCCTAGGACCTAAAGACATATTCCTGCCAAACTTAACGAGTCTATCTCTTTTATTTTGGACTGCATCGTGTCTTATACAGACGGACGGACGGACATACGGACATTCTAGAAAAGTCTTAGAATCGATCATTGATCAATAATATATATACTTTATGGGGTCTCCGACCGATATTTCGATGCGTTACAAACGGAATGACAAAGTGAGTATACCCCCATACTGTAGTTGGAGGGTATAAAAAGGTCATTCGACACTGACACAAAAACGGTCAGCCGACAGCAAGCAAAATTGGTCGCGCCGCCACTGCCGAAACTTTTGGATCGGCTTGGTTCCCTGCTTACAGCCGTGCGAATATTTAAAGCAAAATAAAAGTAAAAACGGCAATTTTCTCTGTAAAGCATAGGTAATCGATACAGTGCAAAACATTTACCGATTTTAAAGTTTCAATTTTGACTTAAGCGCCGCTAGATCAGTGATTTCGGTCACAGTGCAGCCTTGCGATTTTATTGCTACATGGGATAAACATTTTCTGATTTGAACAAAAAAATAAATTTTTGATCAAAATCGAAAAAGTGATTGATTGAAAAAGAATCAATTAATCACCTTCAATTTGATGATTGATATAACAATTTTCTTCATCGGAGAAGTTTAAATTAAAAAATTAATTGAATCCGCGTTTTTGTTGATTGAAATTAGTTTTCAATTCTTTCTGTGTAGTTTTTTCCCGTTTTTATACCCTACAATCTAGTGATAGAGGGTATATATAAGTTTGTCATTCCGTTTGTAACTCATCGAAATATCGCTCTGGAACCCCATAAAGTATATATATTCATGATCCCCGATCGATTTTACGACATTCTAGCGATGTCCGTCTGTCCATCTGCTTGTCTGTCTGTGGAAATGGCGATCAAAAAGAAAAAATTGCGATTTTTTTTTACCAATTTTTTTTTTCGCGGAATTTTTTTTTCAAAATTTTTTTTTTTTTCAAAAGTAATTTCCTTTTAAATAAAGTTTTTTTGCAATAACCTTTTAGAAATTGTGGTGGGTATCACTACATTCTACAAGGCCGAATTTAACTTTTTTACTTGTTTGCTGTAAAACTCTACTGTCGTGTAATAATCCTGTGCTGGTTAGGATCTGAAATGATATCGAGTACCCAAATGCCAAGATACCCTAGGATCTAGAGTGTTGTAAAGTAACTGAAATTAACAACTATATATTGATTAAATAAAATCAAGCTTAACAAAAATTATTTATAGGTATGTATTGTGATTAAATATAATCATCTCCCATTAGCAGCTTTAAAACAACACACTACCAATATGCATACGACAAATATGTACATACAGTTGTGGTCATGTGAATAGTACACAGAAAAACTTTGTGAAATCAAAAGTAACTAAACAAATTATTAGCAACTAGTTTCTAGTTCAACAACGTTTTTAATTGTATCAACAATGTATATTGTTAATGTGACAAAAATCCACTTTAATTTCCAATTACCTCTCGTTATGGCAGCAACGTTGAGTCTTATCTCACCAGTCAAAAGATGATTGTCGGTAAAGCCATCGGCTCAGTGCTGCCAACTTTTTTTTGGAGAAATCGTCATTTTTAAAAAAAAAAAATCGTCAAAATCGTCAAGTTGAAAAAAATTTGTCGTCAAAAAATCGTCATGACAAAAATACGCTTATAAATACTAAAAATGTTAATACCACATGCCACTCCATGGTCCAGAGTGTAATGAGTTTCCGTTGATGTTTGTAACTATCCAAAATATTGGTCCTCGACCTTTTTCAAGTCCCAATTATCAATTAATTGACCTGAAATTTGAAACTTAAGAAAAGGTTATTCATCCCGATATTGGAGCGCTGTAAATTTAACGCACCAATTAATTTATATTGACCACTTCTAATAACAAGTCTATTTTTCAACTAAAAAAACTTTTTTTTTAATGTTTTTTCTGGTGAATTTTTAACTTTTCCTGTCTTTTCCCGAAATTGTTAAGCCTTTTTCTTAAAAGTAACTACCGTTTTAAAAAAATATATAGGTTTTTCTCTTTTCTTTTCAAAAAACTAAGTGAACTTCAAAGAATTTGCTTACAAAAATTGAATT
This sequence comes from Pegoplata infirma, assembly GCA_963921195.1. NCBI lineage: Eukaryota > Metazoa > Arthropoda > Insecta > Diptera > Anthomyiidae > Pegoplata > Pegoplata infirma. The sequence continues at coordinate 244,815,328 of OY992537.1, read as the reverse complement.
TTTTGACAAAAGTTTACCATTTTTTCCTCATTTAATAAAATCGTCATTTTTGTTCCTGGCGAAAATGAAAAATCGTCAATCGTCATTTTAGTAAAATTGACTTCAAAAATCGTCAAAATGACGATAAATCGTCAAAGTTGGCAGCGCTGCATCGGCTCATCTTCTATTTTGTAAGAGAACCTCTCCATTTCCTACAGAATGAAAAGAGGTCAATTAAGTTTTCTGTACGATGGTCTGGTGTGACTAGTGTTTGGGAATTCCCGGACTTTTCAATTTCCCGGGAAACGGGAAAAAATAATTTATTTCCCGGGAATCCCGGGAAATATTTATTATTAATATAAATCATAAAAAACATTAAAATTTGACCAACTTTGTATTAAAAACAGTTTTATTATAGATAAACAATTAATTAAAACATAAAAAATCAAAAAATAAAAGTTAAAAATCCTAAAATACAATAAAACAAAACAAAAAAAATATTGCAACTTTTTTCACCACAAAAAATCGCAAAAAATAGCTAAAAATCACAAAAAAAAAATAAAACTGCGTTATTCGAGCAAAAACTAATATAGTAGGCAGCACTTTTAATATTTGTTCTGGAAATGTAAATTCTAGGTTCAAAATTTTTATATTTTTTTTTGACAGTCTTAGCAAAATTATCATTAATCGACGTATATTTTTTTACTTTTTAAGTTTTTTCATGATATTGTCATACTTTTTACACTTGCTCACTTTTCCTATGAATATATATTTGCACTGTTCTTCCAAATAGAAAAAATACAAAAAATAGCAAATGTAATTATGCCTGTATGTAAAAAAATATTAAAAATTTAATTTAAATAAAAGTTTTTATGTAAAATGGTTTATTTTATAAAATTCCCGGATTTCCCGGGAAAAATTAAAAAAATTCCCGGGAATTCCCGTCAGTCTTTTCCCGGGAATTCCCGGGAAATCCGACCCGGGAATTCCCGGACCCCAAACACTAGGTGTGACCCAAGATATCTTATGCAACCTTTTGTGTGGAAAATGTGTTGCCCCAATTACAAGATTGTTTTTACAGCACAACTCCACGGTTAAAAATTTTGGAAAATTTTAAAAGGCAAGTGTCGTTAAGTCAACATGAAATTGTTAAAAATTTTGGAAAATTTCAAAAGGCAATTGTCGTTAAGTCAACATAAAATTGATTGACAATCATTTGTTTATATACATTATGGATTTCTTAAACAAAATTTTCAACAGCCAACAAATTCGAAAACCACGACACGGATTTAAAATAACAAAACCAATTCAATTTCAGTTATCCAAAATTATAAACACAATTCATTATGGATTTTAAAAAGTGAGAGTTTTCTTTAGATAAACATAGAAATTTCACAAATATTCAGCTAACGGAATATTCAAGCACTTGCGGTTTTAATTGGTTTTGACAACTAAAAAATTTGTTCTAAAAAATGGCGCCCAAGCTGGGGCCGGAATAATTCCAAAAGAAAAATATTTAAAAATTCCATTTTTGAATCAACTTAACATCGATTGTCTATTATGAATTTAATCTTTACCAATTACCGACAAGTTCGAAAATCGATGTTTCGATTTTCAAAATGGCAAAACGTATTTGACTATTAATCGGTTTTAACAAATTAACACAGATAGAAATTTGCTCTAGGAAAACGAGGAAATTTAGAAAAGTTTACGAACAGATTTTTCAACCAAATGGCGCCCAAGCAAGGTCCCAACGCCGAAACCCCAACAAACGTTGGAAAGAAAACTTAACCTGACCAATTTGTTTCGACTTCTCAAAAATTACAAAACCCAATTCATTAAGATTTTTATAAATTAAAATTTACTTGAGATAAACATAAAAATTCACAAAAAAATTTTCGGTTGTAATTCGTTTTAGATTCAAAACCACTATTTTCATGACCACAGCTGTACATGGTATGTGGGAGGTACTTATTCAAGGTGTGAAATTCCCTATTTATTTATTTTTTGTTAAAATATTTGTTGTGATAGCTGAGATATCTTTTAACTCATTCTATCCTACACATTTACAGTACTTTTGTTAAAAAAAATATAGATTTTTTTTTGGGTTTGCTACCACTGTAGTTAAAAATATTTTGTTATTTTACTTAGTTTACCAAATATCAATATACAAACATATATTTATTTTATATGTATTTTCAACATGCAATCCATAACTTAATAATTTATAAATTGATATTTTTGAATTGGTAAAATATGAATAAACGGCGAGTCGGGGTAATTCGAAGCTGTTACATGCTACAAATATTTCAAGTTGCCTCGTTTTTTTTTTTTTTGAAAGCACAATACACAACAAAATAATTAATTAAATCAATTAGTTTTAGCAAATATTTAACTACAGCAAAAATATTTAGCTTTTTTGTGTGTTTTTTTTTTTGTGTTTAACTAATAAATAAAATCAATCCAATAGTATTAGGTCACGTAATTAATTGCCTTTCTTCTGGATACAAAATTAATGTATTTTTGTTTTGGTTGACATATTTTTTGACTATCAGTGTAATTTATAAGAATTAATAAAAAAAAGAAAGAACATGAACAAAATTAGTGACAAAGTATTATTAACATGGGACCGCAGGAATTTTGAATAAAAAAATAATTAACAATAATACATAAATTAACCCAAAAATATTTGTTATTCTTAATACTATATATCCCAGCAAACAAACTAACAATAAGTTTATATTAAGCTGTTTTAAATTACAAACAAGTTAAAATAGTTAAATTTGACTCGACTGAATTCAAGAATACCCCCCTCATTTAAATGTAACTACACAGAGCAAATGGTTCATTGTGACAACCGAATTTGTCACCAATCTATTGACTCAGTTGTGTTGACCGAATTTTTCGGCTATAAAAACTAAAATTCAGTTTTGACCATACGAATGTGGCAGTTACAAAGTAATTTTCTGTTGGCATCACAATCAAACAGTTAAGTTCTTGTTCTTGAACTATTCGATTAGCAACAACATCGGATGTTGCAGTAAATCGTTTTCCCTATGTACATTTTTAAACATTAATCGCAAGTGTGAGGTGGAAGAAAAGGATTCTTAAAAATATGATGGAGGGCACTTAAGATTCGGTACATCCGACTGTAACCTCAAAAATCTTAAACACCCGGTTAACATTTTTTCACCGGGCCTAAGCCTGAGGTACGCGCCTGTATAGTAGTTAGGGCTGACTAGTGTATGGGACCTGAAAATATTGAGCACCAGCCATAGAAACTTTGTGTTAGGATTCTAGGGGTGGATATAAGGACACAGTTCGTATACCACTTGCAGATATAAAATTTATAGGTGCATTCATCATAGTGGTTGATAAGCTTAAGTTGTCCCATTCGCGATTTTCTGCCTTTGGACGTAGGTTAGGTTAGGGGTGGCGGAGCTCAACATTTTGAACTCCTCGCATTGACTGGCTGGTCCATAGCAATACCACACGTTCCTTCAACGACGTGGATAAAACGCAGTAGTCCATGTTGCAAACAATTTAATGCGCATAAGGTCCATAACTGCGATTTCCTCCAGATTCTCGAGTTTAGCTTTGCCTAAAATTTGTTTCCGATGCCTGGCCAATGCGGGGCATTTGCACAGGATATGTTCAAATGAACCTAATATGTTCATATTAGGTTCATCACATCTTCTACAATTGGAATCAGAGATGAGTCCAATTGTTCTTGCGTGGAAAGCAATTAGGCAGTGTCCCGTGACCACTCCCGTGAGTAAACGACATTCTCTTCTGTTGAGAGAAAGTAGGTAGCGAGTTCTTTTGAGGTCGTAACGCGGCCAGATTATTCTGATAATTCTGCTTGTACTTAACTCTCGCCATTTCCTGTTCGCCATGGAAATACACTGACAATCACTTCTCGATCTGTAGTACTGCATTGGGGGATCAATATGAACAAAGTCCCCTACCCCATCTGCACCCAGTTTTGCAAGCTCATCAGCCTTCTCGTTCCCTTCTACTCCCTTATGTCCTGGAACCCATATTAGAGAGACGAGGTTATTGCTGGATAGTTTTTGAAGATTCTCGTAGCACTCAAAGACGACTTTTGATTTAATACAAAAGCCTCTTAGAGCTTTTAGTGCAGCTTGGCTGTCGACGTAAAAGTTTATTATTCTCTCCGATTCTCCAAGAAACTGTAAGGCTGCCTTATTAATACACTCAAAATAATACTACAGTAAAAGGTTTAGTAAGTGATTTTGTACCAAAATCTACTAATTATTTACTAATTTTAGTATCTTCCAAGTACTAAAATTAGTAATTTTTACTGATTTTCAATCATTTTAGTAAAAAATTTTAGTATTGGTTACCAATTTCTGCACTAGGTCCTTTTGGACTAAAATTTAGTTAAATTTTTAGTATTGAATACCCACGTTTTTTTTTTGGTGTAGCAACTATTTCAGCCTGGAATATGCTACAGCTCAGAGGTAGATTAAAAGATTTTCGTATATCACAGACGTCCGTAGTAAATCCCGCTCCCACTCCCGTCGATTGTTTGGATCTGTCTGTGAAAATATTTAAAGCGTCATTTGGAACGCAACGCCAGTTCGACCAAAATTCTCGAGTCGGAAATTCAATTTTAAATTTCCGATCGAAAAGTAGTTTGGGCACCCTGTAGTCAGTGACAACGTGTCGATGGATGCAGCTGATGTTGTTCTTAGGGCACCAGTGATACTCAGACCCATAAGCCGTTGGGCTTTTTGGAACTTACTACGAGTCACCACCCCCTCCAGCGCTCAGTGCCAGACCATAACTCCGTAAAGTAAGATTGGTCTTACGATGGAAGTATAGATCCAGTGCGTGATCCTTGGCTCAAGTCCCCATGTCTTGCCGAACATTTTTTTGCATGCATAATATGCATTATTCACCTTTCTCAATCGTTCATCGGTATTTTGTTTCCATGATAATTTGCTATCCAGAATAATTCCTAAAAATTTCGCATGATTTGAAAGTGGGATTTCAACCCCGTTAACCTTAACTTTTCTAAAATTTTCGATCTTATACTTTCGTGTAAACAATACCATCTCAGTTTTCCGCGGATTAACGTTAAGACCATTTTCATTAGCCCAATTCCATAACTGTTTCAGTGATCGCTCTAGCAACTCGGATATCGTGGTCAAAAATTTTCCAGTTGACATTATTACCACGTCATCAGCATAAGCAGCTACTGCCACTCCTTGCGTCTCCATTTTTTTGAGAATGGGATCCACGACCAAGAGCCAGAGTAATGGTGATAATACTCCTCCCTGTGGTGTTCCCCTGGATGTATATCTTATGACTCTTTCAAGCCCCCATTCGGCTGTAACTTCTCTACAAGACAGCAGACAGCCAATCCATCTTTTGATGGTTAGATTTATGCCAGCCCTGTCCATTGCGTTTACAATTGCATCCATGCTTACATTGTTAAATGCACCTTCTATGTCTAAAAAAGCGGCTAAGGTAAATTATCTATATTCCAGAGATCTCTTTAAAGTGTATACGAGGGAATGAAGAGTGGTTTCTATCGACTTGCCCTGCTGATAAGCATGTAGCCGACAAAAAGTTTCCACCTAGGTTCTCTCTTATATAAAGATCCAGAATTCTCTCCAAAGTTTTCAGAAGGAAGGACGATAAACTAATAGGACGATAATCCTTTGCAGTTGCGTGATTTATTTTGCCGCTTTTCGGTATGAAGACTACTTTAGATTTCCTCCAAGATCAAGGTATATAACAAAGCTCTAAACACGCTAAAAAAGACTATACTGTAATCTTTGATTTCAATTAGGCACTGGTCAATCCTATCCGATTTGCCTGAAATTTTGATGATTCTATTTGCACGAAATTCCATTGCTCCCGACAGTAGACCGAAGTAAACTCTCCGACAAAAATTTAAAAATCTACTTATTAAAATAAAAAATTGTTACATCACTGTAATTTTGGTTTCTGTAAATGTAAAATTTAAACTTTACAAAATTATTGATAAATATTTACAAATTGAATATTGTAAGTGTGATTTACGTCACTCTCAAAATACATAAATAAATAAAAAAAATCCTAAAAACAGAAGAATAGCAATTGTGTATCCATCCATATACCCCATTTACACATCGAACTGGGTTTCAAAAAAACAATGCAAAGAATAATACAAAAACGAAAAAAAAAAAAAAAATAAAAATGAATTGTATTTTCAATTGGTAACTAAAGCTGTGGCAATGCAAAATTTCAAGTTCTGAACGCTAACGTGTTTACATCTATTTGTGGTAGCAGGAAAGGCAAAAACTGCAACAACAATCGAGACAATGGGTTAGTCAGAGTTAGCCATATACTATATATACTACGTACACATATATAACGATGTAACTATTTCAAAGGAAATATATTTAAAACCACAAAATAAAAATTATTTTTTCTTTTTCAAATACTCGTACATACTACTGCTACAAAACTCACCAATACACAGGCACATGAAAGTACAGTGTCGATTAAAAATATGGATAAGACTCAACTGTTGTCCTCCATTTAAAAATAAAAAAAATTATTTATAATATTTAAAATTTAAACAAAAGAAGCGGTCCAAAAAAAATATATTTTCTAATCCCCTTGGTGTACCAACAGACCAGTCCTTTTTTACTTTGAACCAACACTCAGGAGATTCCCCTGCTAATGCAATGCATTGTGTTGATTTCAGGAAAGTAGATTATGAGGACGAGGTAAGAGGGAGGAGTGTTTGTGGCATTGGCGTATGCAGGATTGTTTTTTCAGGGCCCAACAACAACAACAAAAAAAATTTTTTGTTCTTTTCGTGAGATTTGTGTTTTCCAATACATATAAAAAAAAATAATTTTTGTTGTTGTTGTTGTTGGGCCCCCCCTCTGCATACGTCGTTGGTTTGTGGACACTTGACTTGAGTTTATCTACGTTGAAAGAAACTGGGAAGACTCTGCGGGAAGTTTATTCCACATATGGCTAGTACGACTGATAAACGAACTTTCTCTGTAATGCCATGTTCGATTAAATTGACAATCGACAACAAACGGATGTAATCTATTAGTGTTGCGAACTAAAAATGGGGCATGGGATTCACTTATCTCAGCAGAACACTTTCCATAGTAATATCGATAGAACAGAGGCACACATTCCGACGATATTCGGATTCGTCCGCCCTCCTTTGCACACGGTCCAAGTGCTCCAAAATAGACTTTGAAGCCCCTGGCAGTTATACTCCATATTCGGTCTGATGAAGGTGTTATAAACAGTAAGGGGTTCGGATGTAATGAAGTACTTTGCGACATTAGAACAGCAAGGTTCTGTTGTTCTGAGTTCACGACTTTTACACCGGTGTAAAAACCGATACACTTGAATGTTTCTTTCGACGCCTGAAAAACGGGCTCGTTCTAAGGGACATTACACTGAATTTTTATGTCCAGAACCCCAAGAGTGTCCGCTGCAGAGTGTCTGGGCGGAAAACTTTGTTATTACAGAGAATGCGATCTTAATCTTTGCGAGCGGATCAAAGATGGCGATGGCAATCTTTGCTGTTCTGTTGTTCTGAGTTCACGACTTTTTACACCGGTGTAAAAACCGATACACTTGAATGTTTCTTCCGACGCCTGAAAAACGGGCTCGTTCTAAGGGACATTACACTGAATTTTTATGACCAGAACACCAAGAGTGTCCGTTGCAGAGTGTCTGGGCGGAAAATTCTGTTATAACAGAGAATGCGATCTTAATCTTTGCGAGCGGATCAAAGATGGCGATAGGTACGGGAGTGTACTCTGAATGCCTCGAAATAAGGGCCTCACTGAGACTTCTGGAGAGGTGTAGTGTTTCCCAGGCTGGGGTTCTTCCAATTGACGAACCCGGGCAGATGGATATGATAATGGACCTTCGTCCTTGTGCCATTAACATTTTTGTGGATAGTCTCGCAGCTCTGGAGGCCTTAGAATCAAACAGTGTAAAATCGGGAATCGTTAGGAATTGTATACGATCCCTTCCTCGAATCAGTCAACACAGTTAAGCTAATCTGGGTCCCTGGGTATAGTGGGGCCGCCGGGAACGAACTGGCTGATGAATGTGCAAGAAAATACTCGGAAACTGTAGGGGAACGCGTAGAACCTGCCATCACGGTTACTACAGTGGAATTGATCTGAGAATAGAATGAGGGATGGGTGGACATCACTGAATACATGCAGGATATCGCGAACCATGTGGCCACTGCCAAATCCTGAGACGACAAAAAGTCTTCTTACTTTTGGCAAAAGGACGGTTAGTCTAGTAGTAGAAGTACTTACATGACACTGTATAAATTGCCGAATGGCCGTATTTTTGATAGGGACTATTGTAGAAGTTGCGGGAATGTGGAGGAGGAGGAGTCAGTGAAGCACTTGTTATGTGAATGTTCGGGTCTGATGAGAAGCCGCCTTAAGCATTTGGAGCAAAGATTTTTCGATGACCTAGATTGCCTAAACGGTGTCTAATTGACATCTCTACCCGAATATCTTAGAAAATCGGAGTGGTTCAAAAAGTAATAAAGTTTTTGTATCATAGGGTAGTAGGGAAATGATAATAAGGGGAATCACAATGGGAATTATGGCCTCCGAGAGAATTTGCCAAGTTGTCAGACACCCATCCAACCTTACCACCCATATGTACAGGTAAGCTATTGACTCCACATTCCTGTGGGTCAACACACAACACTGGGGCTTACGTGCTGACCCTTTTCGCAAGACCCTACTCGAAGATTGACGACCTTCAACCTCAAATGCTTGGCCTACGGTCAAAGTAAAATTAATGACAAAAGCTGTCATCTGCAAAAGAGTTGATAGGGTTTGAAGTTTCACTTCGAAGCTCTTTAAGAAAAATAAGAAAAAAGGTAAGAGAATGAACCGAACCTTGCGGTATCCCTGAATTGAGCTAAAACTCTTCTGATGAGAAGCCATCCATAACAACTAGTATAGGACAATCTTTAAAGAAGCTCGAAATAAATTAAAAGATGTCATTACCGACACCAAAGACAATAAGTTTAGATATGATCGAACAGTGCCACACACAATCAAACGCCTTGGAAATATCTAGACCAACCACTTTACTTTCTCCAAAATGATGAATCGAATGATCGAACAGGCCCCCGTAGAACGAGTTCTGTGAAAACCTGTCGTAAATTAAAAGAAAGTTAGCCTCCAGACCTCAGAGTCCACGTGTTCTAACGTAAAACGTCAGCAGCCACTTACAACCCAGCATCCAGATACTTTACAAATAGCAACTTACCATGCTCTTCATCGCCTTCGAAAACGCAGAGTATATCGCGATAAGGCAGTAATTATCGGGGTGGGTATCCGCACCCTTTTTAGGGATTGGCTGTACATGGGCAACGTTCCAAGAAGCGGGACAGGACCCCGCACGGTACGATGATATAAAAAAATGTGCCAGTGGACGTACAAACGTCGAATCGCACTGTTTCAGAACCCGTGCTAGTATACCATCGGGTTCCGGTGACTTATATACGTTAAGATCCGCAAGAACCCTTTTAACTGCACGAGTTCAAAAAAATATATAGAGGGCAGTGGTTGATTGTTTTTCGGCAAGAAAGAGTTTCTTGATAACAGGTTAGATTTATCAACCGGTTTAGTGAACACTTACTCACAGTTTCTGTAACACGAACGTTACAATAACAAAATACATGCAAATTCGTCGCGGACGAATAGGGTTCGTGTTACAGAAACTGGGGGTTAGTCGTCTTTTAAAAAAGTCAAGAAAGAGAAATTATCATTTTCCTTGACTCTTTTATTGAAAGACAAAAGTATAAAAAAACTTGTTGTATAAGTATAAAAAAATTTGTTGTTATGAGAGGTGGATTTAGTTTTTCAAGGGGGGACTTTTTCTTTCAAGTCCGATTTTACCCCATTTGCAAATTTAACAAGCCTTAAGGTTTGCTTTGCACCGTGTTTATCACAAATAGACGGCATCGCTAAAATGTCTTAGGTATCAAAAATATTTATACTGCATGGGATCTCAGACCAATGTTTCGATGCGACAAAGTATACTCCAATATTGCGTTTGGAGGGTAAACAAATTGTTATTTAACTTTTAGACGACACTGTAAATTGCATTCCAATACCTTCCTTATACAATATAAACATTTGCTAAATAAACATAATACATACAACCAACCGACTTCTACTGCAACTACTATGACGTCAATGGAGGTCAAAGGCAAGTGCAGGGAGTGCTAAATGAGAGTAGTAGCGACATCATCAACAACAAGTAAAAAAAAAATTGCAGCTTTACAAAGTATTTAACAGCAAATAATTCTGAAACGCAGAACATGAATAAATTTTAGCTGCGTAATATGAAGCTACTGTTAGTTAACCTTAACAACACCTTAAACACCTCACAGTTATAGTTATTATCATCGGTAGGCAGTCTCTGCATCATCATCATCATTATCTTTATCATCGACAGTTGGTAGCAGTGTTGCCATATATCAAGATTTCCCTTTTTTTGCAAGTTTTTTGAGGTGCTAAAAAGATTTCAAGATTTTTTCTAAAAAAACAAGTTTTTTGGAAAATAATAAAGTTTTTTCAAGTTTTTCTTAATTAGTAAAAAAATACAAAAAGCATCAGTTTTTTTTTTGTAAGTACCCAAAATATTGGTCCTAGACTAACCTTTTAGTATACCGACCGATTCAGAATCCCTATTTGAGTTGACTTAGCGTGTCCGTCTTTCAGTCTATGTAAACGGTTACAATTAAATATGACTTTATTTTATGAAAATATGAGATATTCGATTAAAATTTTGTTTTTAACTTGGTAACCTTATTAAATCCATTTAAAATCAGAACATTCTTTGACTTGGTCGCCATATGAAAATTCCACCCGATATTTACTCAAATCTGTATGTTGGCAACATAGAATAATTTTTCACTTAAATTGTATATTTGCTGCACTAATAAAAGATTTTACCACATATAGATCCAATCCCTCATATATTGTCGAGCATGCACCGGTGTTTGATATTTGCTTACTGTGTACAATTTTTTGAGCCTTAGGTTAGGTTAGAACGCTCGAAATGTGGAGTCCGCAAAGACTCGTATTTGACTCTTAATTATGGATATGTAAATATTCAAAATATTTTTTTAACTTTCATAAAAAGAGTCTAAAAAGACTCCAAAAAGAATATGAACACATAATTTTCAGAATATTTTATGAGTCATATAAGAGCGCTGGGTTCGATTCCCAAGAGCATTTTTAAGTTTTAATTTCAAATACCAAATCTGGGTTTAAAAATTGGAACATTTTGGGCATGTTTCAAGCACTATTATCGACACAAACTACGCTACTTTAAAAGTTGATATATATTAGAACAACGGAAATATCGGATGAAAACCATTGATGTTGTAATTGCGTTTTGCAAAAATACATTTTACTCCAAGCATATGTCGAGATATGCAGTTATGTATCCCTGTAAAATACATTTTAGCGTCTTCAAAGATTGCAGATTTTAAAATAAGGAATAAAAACATAACTCAGATGTGCAGTTACGATTTTTATTTTTCCTTAAAAAAAAAATGAGTTGTGGAGTTCTGAAATCAATATCTCAGAAAGTAATGGTCCGATTTTCTTTAAAATTTGATACAATACGAAAATGGATAAGGAGATTCCGAAAATGCAAAAACACGTTTTGGACATAACTCGACTTATGTTGTTATGGGTTTTTGCCACAGATAGGAAAAACATCATATCATTATGTTTTCTGATCGTCTAAGGACTCTTTTATGAGTTTTTTCGAGCTCCAAATGAACGCTGGGTTGTTTTTTATTCTTTTTTTCAATGACCTAAGAATCTCAATGACCTAAGCATTGAGACATTCGTTTTTTTTTCATGTAAAATGCCAATGAAATAGCAGGCATTGGCATTGTTTTTTTCATACACAAGTAATGCCAGGGCCTAAGTATGCTTGATATAAAAATTGAATTGAAAATACATAAATTTGTATTAATTTTTAATTATTTCAATACTTTTGTAAAAAAAAAAGATTTTTTTCACAAAAAAAAGATTTTTTTTCAGAAAAAAAAAGTTTTTTCAAAAAAATATATGGCAACACTGGTTGGTAGTCAGCTATGATGTTGATGATGAAGATGATGATGGCCAACACAAACCAACCAAACAGCAACAGTAATGATGGCAGGCTTTAAAACAATTTTTACGTACACTTTTTTTATTTCTTTTGCCATTCACTCTGTGATTAAATAAATTTTGTCACTCCGTTCGTAACTCATCGAATAAGGGGTCTAGGACCCCATTAATTAAATATAATTAATTTTATGTTAAGCTACCGATTTACGTCTGTCTATCCGAAATGTCTTTTGATATTCTGCTATCAAGGACCCTCTTACATACAAAAAACACAAAACAAATATGCAGGGACGTTTTTTGGGGGAGTGGGGGGGGGGGGGGGGGGAGGATGTTGAGAGACTTTCCGCTTCGCGGTAAATGTTGGCAAATAGGTTAGTTAAGGGTTTTGCACTTAATTAAAACAATTTTGTCATTATTTAAATAATTTTTTATATCCATGCCCTCAAGAAGGGGCGGGCCGAAAAAAAAAATTAGATTTTCCGATCCCCTTGGCCTAAGTGCAGGTCAATAAACTGTATTGCATAAAAATATTTCATTTGTTGAACAAATATACAAAAAAAAATATGTTAAAAATTGTGTGTTTCAGGGGGAACTTTCTTCCTCCTGGTCCGATTTTGCCCATATGCAAACTTTACCAGCCTATGACTATAACACATATTCGTGTCAAACATCAGGGAAGCTCTTTTGGTTGGACCTGCGTCATGGCAGACGGTCATTTATAGAATGTCTCAGCATCTGTCAAGGATAAATAATATATGTACTTTAAAGGGTCCCATACCGATATTTCGATGTGTTACCCGCGAAATGGACATACTGTGGAGTGTATTTGTTGATTCGACACAGCTTAATATAGGAGCATTTTAAAATTATTTTTTAAAGCGCTTGCCTTGTAAATTTAAAAACGAGTAAATATACTCCTCCTTTTACATGAACCTTTGGTGTTATACTATTATTGTTGGCATTACTTGCATTGGTAGTAGTGACAGTACTGATGATGATGATGGTGTACTATTTCCAAGGTTACCGTTACCAATGTTTGTATGCTATTGCTCTAAAAACATTTGTAAAATGTTTTTTTTTTTTAAATACTGCTAACCGAGTCAACAAAAATGCATGTTTTTGCATGCATATTCGGGTAGAGCGGTTTTTAGCTTTTTATTTCGATTTCACTTAATGTCGGGTCAGTAAAGTTGCCTTTTAGGGTCAATATTAACAAAAAAATATTGGATTGCAATGTCTTTGCACTCAAAGAGAAATATGAATTTTGATTTATTTATAACTTTTTTCATTTTCCATTTCACCCTTGTACTAGTGTGGCCCATCAACATATTGAAAAATACCAAGTTTAACGCACAACTCAACGTACCTCAAAATATAATAGATGGCATCGTAATGAACAATTTGCGCCAAATTTCAGCACCCTACAGCGATTGGAAGAGGATGCTAACTGATCGTATGAGTTTGGAACCTGATCATAAAAATAACCATTTGGAATGGTAGCGTAACATAGGCATATAATTCACATATGGCTATTTTGTTCCAAGTTTGTACTTAAACAAAAAAAAAAAAAATAGATATTTAAAAAAGCGAAATTTCACTAAAACCGATATAACTCAAAAACTATGAGGACCATTAAGTTGCTATAAAGTTCATTTGAAAGGTAAAAAAATGTCTTTAAAATGAGTATAATTTCCAAGCATTTTTTTTTGGTTTTTTCCTAATCGAAAGTAAAAAGTCCTTATTGTCCTTTGTGCTCTTGTTACGCTACCATTCCATGTAGTCATTTTTAGGATTGCAAAAAATATTTTTTTTTGATTTCTTCGGAGGTTGCAAACACATGTGATCAGTTAGCATCCCCTTTAACACTTTGCAACAAATTTGGGGTCTTTGAGTGTATCTTGGACGGGACCAAAAAAATATAAGTATACCAACGAAGACCAAAACCACCAAAGGGTTTTGAAAACTTAGTGAAATTTGATGCAGTAAATTTTTGTAGAACATTTTAACCCTTTAAACGCATGTTTTATTGGTGTTCTATGAGGGTATTTGGAAAAAGGACAAAATAGAGCCCTAAGAATGGAAGATAGAGGGTTAATATGTCATAAGAGAAGAACTGCCATCAAATTTCACTGAAGCCATCCATTATCGTAATTTAGCTCAGAAGCAGATTTATAACATTTTTTCGACTTATTTCACACGTCTTTGATGAAAAACAAATTAAAAGTATGTGATGATTTACAATTTTTCTTTTTTAAGCCTTTTGCGTTTTTCGCACGAACTTTTGATCTTCAACAACCCCCAGTGAAATATGATGTAGAAAATTTTTGTAAAACATTTTAACTCTTTAAACTCACGTTTTATTGGTGTTCTATGAGGGTATTTGGAAAAAGGACAAAAATGACCCCTAAAAATGGGAGATAGAGGGTTAATATGTTTTAAGAAAAGAAGCGCCATCAAATTTCCCTGAAGCCATGTATTATCGTAATTTAGCTCAAAAGCAGATTTATAAATTTTTTTCGACTTATTTCACACGGCTTTGATGAAAAACAATTTAAAAGTATGTGATTACTAGCTGTTTTGCACCCGGCGTTGCCCGGGTTGAAAAACATATATAATCAATGAGTCATTTATTAGTCAGTTTAATTACTGCTTCGTGACATGGTATGTATGTGTTCCTCCGTCATGGGAACAATCCTAATATTAATGTATTTCTTTAATGGCTTTTAAAAGGAACCAACAGTTCCCTCCTCGGTTAGCACTTTATGTGGTGAAAACTTCAATAAAGACATAACTTTCACTGAAGTTCAAGTGGGAGTGGCATTTAACGCATTTAGTTAAATTTTGGTCTCATGTGACCTATAGTTCCCCTATTGGTTAGCTCGTGAAAAAAATTGCAATTAAATTTGCTCAGCAGTTTTTCCACGTTCGCGGAACAGGCAGACATAACTCTCACTAAAGTACAAAGTGCCATTATATGCCTTTTTATCAGTCGCTGTTTAATATTGCCTACAAAGTGGCGTGCCATTATACAGAAAAAAATATTTTTTAATTTAATACAAAGGGGTGCTGCATTTTAAGCCCCTTGGCCCGATCGACACGGTAAATACCATCTATGGTGAAAATTGTTTTTAAATTTGTTTCACCGTCAACGCGTGTGTACGGATCAGACAAAAATAAATTGTCTATAGTTTCCGCCTCAATAAGTACTAAATAGCTGTGGTAAAAATTATAATAACATCGAGTTCGCCGTTTAAGCGTGATTACGTAAAGGCAGAATAAACTTTCAGTACATTGCTAAAGACGTTGCAGTTGATACAGACTAAAGTTCCCGCCTTTGTTAGTACTGTCTTTGGAAAATGTTTTGTTAAAATCGGCTTAGTAGTTTAAGCGTTTTTAAGGAACAGACCTAATCTAATAAAATAAAAAGGGGCGTGTTATATTATTTTTTATTTAAATCGGTATAGTCGTTTAAGCATGATTACGGAACATTCCGAAAAACGTTCAGTATAGTACAAAGGGGCGTGTCAAAGAGGCGTGACATTTTCCGCCTCTTTGTGCAAATGCGCTCTATTTATAATCTATAGTTTTCTCTTCGGTTAGTACTATCATTGGTAAAAATTTCACTAAAATCGGTTCAGCCGTTTATGCGCGATTACGGAACAGGAAGAAATAACGTTCAATGTAATACAAAGGGGCGTCCCATTTTACGCCTTCTTTTTTGATCGCCCTCTATTGTTGCTCATAGTTTTCGCTTCGGTTAATACCATCTGTGGTGAAAATTTCATGAAAAACAGCTCAGCCGTTTAAGCGTAATTACGGAAAAGCAAGAAATAACTTGCAGTGTAATAAAAAGGGGCGTGACATTTTACGCCCCTTGTTTCCATCGCCCTCTATTGTGGCTCATAGTTTCCGCCTCGGTTAGTACTATCTGTGGTAAAAATTTCAGTGAAATCGGTAAAATCGCTTTTCAGTGATTGCGGAACAGGCAGACATAGTTTCTGTATAGTACAAAGGGGCGTGGAATTTTACCTCCATTTTTTCCGATCGCGGATTTTTCTATCTCTGGTGAAAATTTCATGAAAATCGATTCAGCCGTTTTTCTGTTGTTGTCGGACAGGCAGATATAGCTTTAACATGGTACAAAGGGGCGTGGCATTTTACGCCCCTTTGTCCGATCGCGGTCGCTTATGGCCTATAGTTCCGGCCTCGGTTAGTACTATATGTGGTGAAAATTTCAGGAAAATGGGTTAAGCCGTTTTTTACTTATTGCGGAACAGGCAGATATAGCTTCAGCATGGTACAAAGGGGCGTGGCATTTTACCTTCATTTTTTCCGATCGCGGATTTTTCTATCTCTGGTGAAAATTTCATGAAAATCGATTCAGCCGTTTTTCCGTTGTTGCCGGACAGGCAGATATAGCTTTAACATGGTACAAAGGGGCGTGGCAATTTACGCCCCTTTGTCCGATCGCGGTTGCTTATGGCTAATAGCTCCCGCCTCGGTTAGTACTATCTGTGGTGAAAATTTCATGAAAATGGGTTAAGCCGTTCTTTACTTATTGCGGAACAGGCAGATATAGCTTCAGCATGGTACAAAAGGGCGTGACATTTTACGCCCCTTGTCCGATCGCTGTCGCTTACTGCCTATAGTTCCCGCCTCGGTTAGTACTATCTGTGGTGAAAATTTCATGAAAATGGGTGAAGCCGTTCTTTACTTATTGCGGAACAGGCAGATACAGCTTCAGCATGGAACAAAGGGGCGTGGCATTTTACGCCCCTTTGTCCGATCGCTGTCGCTTACTGCCTATAGTTCCCGCCTCGGTTAGTACTATCTGTGGTGAAAATTTCATGAAAATGGGTGAAGCCGTTCTTTACTTATTGCGGAACAGGCAGAACAGTCTTCAGCATGATACAAAGGGGCGTGGCATTTTACGCCCCTTTGTCCGATGGCGGTCGCTTATGGCCTATAGTTCCCGCCTCGGTTAATACTATCTGTGGTGAAAATTTCATGAAAATCGGTTAAGCCGTTTTTCTGTTATTGCCGGACAGGCAGATATAGCTTCAGCATGGTACAAAGGGGCGTGGCATTTTACGCCCCTTTATCCGATCGCTGTCGCTTACGGCCTATAGTTCCCGCCTCGGTTAGTACTATCTGTGGTGAAAATTTCATGAAAATGGGTTAAGCCGTTCTTTACTTATTGCGGAACAGGCAGATATAGCTTCAGCATGGTACAAAGGGGCGTGGCATTTTACGCCCCTTTGTCCGATCGTGGTCGCTTATGACCTATAGTTCCCGCCTCGGTTAATACCATCAGGGGTGAAAATTTCATGAAAATCGGTTAAGCCGTTTTTTTCTGTTATTGCCGGACAGGCGGATATAGCTTCAGCATGGTACAAAGGGGCGTGGCATTTTACGCCCCTTTGTCCGATCGCGGTCTCTTATGGCCTATAGTTCCCGCCTCGGTTAGTACTATCTGTGGTGAAAATTTCATGAAAATCGGTTAAGCCCTTCTTTACTTATTGCGGAACAGACAGACAGACAGACAGACAGACAGACAGACAGACAGACAGACAGACAGACAGACAGACAGACAGACAGACAGACAGACAGACAGACAGACAGACAGACAGACAGACAGACAGACAGACAGACAGACAGACAGACAGACAGACAGACAGACAGACAGACAGACAGACAGACAGACAGACAGACAGACAGACAGACAGACAGACAGACAGACAGACAGACAGACAGACAGACAGACAGACAGACAGACAGACAGACAGACAGACAGACAGACAGACAGACAGACAGACAGACAGACAGACAGACAGACAGACAGACAGACAGACAGACAGACAGACAGACAGACAGACAGACAGACAGACAGACAGACAGACAGACAGACAGACAGACAGACAGACAGACAGACAGACAGACAGACAGACAGACAGACAGACAGACAGACAGACAGACAGACAGACAGACAGACAGACAGACAGACAGACAGACAGACAGACAGACAGACAGACAGACAGACAGACAGACAGACAGACAGACAGACAGACAGACAGACAGACAGACAGACAGACAGACAGACAGACAGACAGACAGACAGACAGACAGACAGACAGACAGACAGACAGACAGACAGACAGACAGACAGACAGACAGACAGACAGACAGACAGACAGACAGACAGACAGACAGACAGACAGACAGACAGACAGACAGACAGACAGACAGACAGACAGACAGACAGACAGACAGACAGACAGACAGACAGACAGACAGACAGACAGACAGACAGACAGACAGACAGACAGACAGACAGACAGACAGACAGACAGACAGACAGACAGACAGACAGACAGACAGACAGACAGACAGACAGACAGACAGACAGACAGACAGACAGACAGACAGACAGACAGACAGACAGACAGACAGACAGACAGACAGACAGACAGACAGACAGACAGACAGACAGACAGACAGACAGACAGACAGACAGACAGACAGACAGACAGACAGACAGACAGACAGACAGACAGACAGACAGACAGACAGACAGACAGACAGACAGACAGACAGACAGACAGACAGACAGACAGACAGACAGACAGACAGACAGACAGACAGACAGACAGACAGACAGACAGACAGACAGACAGACAGACAGACAGACAGACAGACAGACAGACAGACAGACAGACAGACAGACAGACAGACAGACAGACAGACAGACAGACAGACAGACAGACAGACAGACAGACAGACAGACAGACAGACAGACAGACAGACAGACAGACAGACAGACAGACAGACAGACAGACAGACAGACAGACAGACAGACAGACAGACAGACAGACAGACAGACAGACAGACAGACAGACAGACAGACAGACAGACAGACAGACAGACAGACAGACAGACAGACAGACAGACAGACAGACAGACAGACAGACAGACAGACAGACAGACAGACAGACAGACAGACAGACAGACAGACAGACAGACAGACAGACAGACAGACAGACAGACAGACAGACAGACAGACAGACAGACAGACAGACAGACAGACAGACAGACAGACAGACAGACAGACAGACAGACAGACAGACAGACAGACAGACAGACAGACAGACAGACAGACAGACAGACAGACAGACAGACAGACAGACAGACAGACAGACAGACAGACAGACAGACAGACAGACAGACAGACAGACAGACAGACAGACAGACAGACAGACAGACAGACAGACAGACAGACAGACAGACAGACAGACAGACAGACAGACAGACAGACAGACAGACAGACAGACAGACAGACAGACAGACAGACAGACAGACAGACAGACAGACAGACAGACAGACAGACAGACAGACAGACAGACAGACAGACAGACAGACAGACAGACAGACAGACAGACAGACAGACAGACAGACAGACAGACAGACAGACAGACAGACAGACAGACAGACAGACAGACAGACAGACAGACAGACAGACAGACAGACAGACAGACAGACAGACAGACAGACAGACAGACAGACAGACAGACAGACAGACAGACAGACAGACAGACAGACAGACAGACAGACAGACAGACAGACAGACAGACAGACAGACAGACAGACAGACAGACAGACAGACAGACAGACAGACAGACAGACAGACAGACAGACAGACAGACAGACAGACAGACAGACAGACAGACAGACAGACAGACAGACAGACAGACAGACAGACAGACAGACAGACAGACAGACAGACAGACAGACAGACAGACAGACAGACAGACAGACAGACAGACAGACAGACAGACAGACAGACAGACAGACAGACAGACAGACAGACAGACAGACAGACAGACAGACAGACAGACAGACAGACAGACAGACAGACAGACAGACAGACAGACAGACAGACAGACAGACAGACAGACAGACAGACAGACAGACAGACAGACAGACAGACAGACAGACAGACAGACAGACAGACAGACAGACAGACAGACAGACAGACAGACAGACAGACAGACAGACAGACAGACAGACAGACAGACAGACAGACAGACAGACAGACAGACAGACAGACAGACAGACAGACAGACAGACAGACAGACAGACAGACAGACAGACAGACAGACAGACAGACAGACAGACAGACAGACAGACAGACAGACAGACAGAAAGACAGACAGACAAACCAACAATCAGATTTATAATATTAATAGGGATTTACAATTTTTTATTTTTTAGGCATTTTGCACTTTTCGCACGATTTTTTGATCTTTAACAACCCCTAGTGAAAATTGAAACAGAAAATTTTAGTAGAACATTTTAACCCTTTACACGCACGTTTTTTTGGCGTTCTATGGGGATATTTGAAAAAAGGAACAAAATGACCCCTAAAATTGGGAGATAGAGGGTTAATATATTCTGAGAAAAGAACCGCCATCAAATTTCACTGAAGACATGTCTTAACAATATTTATCTCAGAACTAGATTTAATACTTTTTTTGAGTTATTTACAACGCGTTTGAAAAAAACTAAAAAACTTCAGTGGGCCATGAAAAAAGAACTTGAGTTAAGTTTTCAAAACTCTTCAGGGGTTTTGTTCTACTATTGGTAAACTTTAATTGTTTTTGGTCCCATCCAAGATACAAAATCGTGTTGCACAGTGTAATCGTCGTAGGGTGCTACAATTTGGCGTAAAATATTAGCTACGATGAAATCTTTCATTTTTTGAGGTACGTTGATCTATAGCGAAGCAAATGGAATTTTGGGCCACTCTACCCTATACTGTGGTTACAAGGTATAAAAAATAAGCGATTAAAAAAAAAGTTTTAGGGACTAAAAAAATTATTTGATCATCATAGAAAATTTTTCCAGGAATGTCCTAATATTTAATAATATTTTCAGCAAAAAAAAAATATTTATTGTTTTGCTTTGTTTGGAACTTCCTGATTTTCCAGTCAAAAAAGGAACCCATAGACATTGCACAACAGGTCCAATATTGGTTGTGTTCATATTGGTCCTAAAAGGCAACAGTTTCGAACCCGGCGTTAAACGAAATCGAAAACCAAGAAATCGCTCCACTCTAATACATATATACTCTATGTTTAATAGGGTAAACGACTCGGTTTTTAAAAATGGGTTAGAACAGTGTTTTCCAAGATTAAACAGATAACTAACACTCGATCTGGCTGAAGTAGTTTTAACCGAATATTTTATTACAAAGCTTCGCCTCGCAGAGATATACAAACGTACGTTTAAAGCTTTAATACTTTAACACTCTCTAACTTCTAAATGGGCAACTATTTTTTAAAAATAAAAATTTTGTATTTTGGAAAGCTACACAGAAAAAAACATATTTGCCAATGAACGAAATTCATAGTATTTATGAACAAATACATAAAAATCATGAACTTTTTCATTAAGTTTTTGAAATTTTTCATAGTATTTATGAATAATGATAAATGTTATGATTTATTCATAAATACTATGAAAAGGTTTATAAGTATTATGAAAAAGTTAATAAATTGTATGAATTTGTTCATAAATTCTATGAAAGTCGTTCATTGGAAATTTGTTTTTTGTGTTTTGTCGTAAAAGGGTTACAATATTCGAGTTTTGAGATCTTTTAATATTTTTCTTTTTAACTTTATTTCAAAATTTTTAATTTCAACAATAAAAATTTAAGCTGGAATTCAATTTAATATAAAAAAAAATCTCAAAAAAATGGTTTGCGTTCAGATTTAAAAATTGTATAATTGATAACCCTAATGTTTACAAATTGGTTTTAAAATCCATACAAACTCTGACCCACTAAATTTAGTTTTCCGGCTAAATACAAATTACATGGTAGTGTCTGACGACCAAAATACATACATATTTATACATACATACAAACATACATACGTACAAAAAAACATATAATTTAAAGAATAGGTTCAACAGTACACAAAAAGCTTTTAGCAATTTTATATTTTTGTTTAGAAAAGGAAAACTTGGGTTCATGTACATTAGGGTGATGTAGGACGAAATAATATTTTTTGGTCTTTTAGCTAAAAAAAAAGTAGTTTAATTAACTGAAACAGTGAGAATAGTTAATTTGGCCCTGTCGAATCTTTTGAACGCCTCCAAAATGTAAAAAAAGTATTGACAAAGACGTTTGCGATCGGGTGTCAACTTCTCCCTTGATAATTTTTTACAAATTCTCTTATTATGTTTAACAAAATAGCATTTTTTTTTAGAAGTTCTTTTAGGGACAATTTTTTTTCAGAAGCTTGATTTTTCCCAATTACGAATTTTACCATCCTTTAAGACTCTTAAACTATTTGAGCCAAACTTCAGCAGTCTTTTTAACTTTACAAAAGCACATATTTTTTTGCATTGTTGTCTCATTTTGTATTAAAACGTTGTTGTGTTAACAAACATTTTAATTGTATTGACAAAGAAATAATTATTTTTTTTATTCAACAACACAAATTGTTAATCCAATTAAATTGTTTGTTACTACAACAACGTTTTAATACAAAATGAGACAACAATACAAAAAAAAATCTATGTGCTTTGTAAAAAAAAAAATCTTGTTCATATTCGTACTCCGGTTTCAATTTATACTACTATGTATAGTGATTTCGACCGTGTATCATTTTAAATCACCCTAATACACACACATACAATCGAACACTCAGTTTGCACAAACTTTGTGAATGTGTTTTTTTGTGTATTTTAAACTTTGTGAATGTGTTTTTTTGTGTATTTTCAATGTCATTTTCTTGCACACACACACAAACTCACACAAATAATACTACTTACCAACAGAAACTGTATTATGATACTCATACGCCTTCGTGCTTATGAGTTTTACGACAAAAATAAACGTGTTTTTTTTTAAGAAATGCATATGTGCCTACTTATGTATCAAAAGTATACATTACACATCAGCAGCCTGATATTAGCTAATTCTTTACAGGGAATATCAGAATTTTTCAACAAATAAATTATAAAAATTCTTATGATGTTTTCTTTTTTGGCAAAAAATTGGATATTTTGTGTTTTTGTGTTCTGAAACTTGAATATTGGGATTAGGGGAAAAAATAAGTGTTACCTGTTTTTCTTTATCTGCCAAATCTGAAATTTAAAAATGGGTTGCCACCTTATGAAAAAGTATGGGCTCTCGTGAAAATCTGAATAAAACCCGAACTAGCAGAAGTTTCGCCAAACGCAAAAATACGGGTCAGCTTAATTTTAATAGAGATTATTATATATGATTTTGGGGGTCGTACGCGTACACATCTTCATAAAAACTACCCGAATGTTTACAAATTTTTGACAATAATGAACTTAAGGAACCGAACCTATACACGACCGACACGCCATTAGATAGGCCTTCAAAAAAACCTTTCAATCTGTTTTAAATGTTCATAGTTTCTTTTAAAGAAATGGGAAAAATCCTCAAAAAACGAAAAAAAAAAATCCCATTTCCCCCTCCCCTTTGACCCGCAAATATGAGATTGGGCAGCTAAATAAACCAGCAACTCTTATTGTGCTTCCCTGTTTCCAATATGCAAGTTTCAGGACAATCGGTGATTACTGGATCTAAAAAAAAAAATGTTTTGTAAAAAAAATATCTTAATGTTTGAGAAGAAGAATCTCCCGGGTGAAAATGACCATGTATGTTCATATATGATGCATATATGGATGTCCATACAAGTGCATATCCGTAATTTGAGGGTACCCGAGTAAAAAAGTTTTCATATAATCATATAGTTTTTTATATAATTGTATATAAATAGATCCATCATTTGATTCCAAAAATGGAGGATCTAAAAATATATGATTATATCTTATTAGATAAAATTTGATATAATTAGATATAATTAGATCCCAAAAATGGAACGGTAAATTTCATCTGATTTGATGTTAAAGATATTATAAATCTTATAAGATATAATTATATATTATTAGATCTTATTAAATCTAATTTTTCATAATATCAAATTAGATAATATTTACCGTTCCATTTTTGGGATCTAATTATATCTTATTATCTAAATTTTGATCTAATAATATATAATCATATATTTTTGGATCCTCCATTTTTGGGATCAAATGTTATATGGCACCGCATTATTTTTTTTTAGTCGGGTACATGTACATTAATGATCATACATTGTCATACATGAATTTGTATGTAAAATTTTTTTTTGTATTTTTTTTCATAAAACGTCTATTAACTGAAATTTTTTCAAATAATTTGTACTAATTTATGACACTGATTTTTTAATAAAAACTAACGAATATTCATGAGATTTAAAAATCGAATTTATAAAACCTTACGCATTCAATTTCAAAGTCGAATGATTCGAATTTTAAAATCAAATGTAAATTCATTCGATAAATTGTGATTGGGGAATGCAATCATTAAAGTTTAATTCAGAACACCAAATCTTATTAAGGGATAAAATCCTTCGCAGCTCTGACAGTAATACCGTCAAAGTGTTCGAATTTTCTTCTAAATTTGGTTGTTTACGTTAGTGCCGTCCATATTTGTCTATAGAATACAAAAATTATAACCAATGTTGATGATGTATGATCATTTTTGTCCAACCGAACGACTTTTTCAGACTGAACATATACATGAACTTCGTCCAATTTTGCAAAGTTCTGCCGAACCCAACCTTTAAAAGAATTGTTTTTAAGACATGTATGCTATGCAGATGCATAGCATATATGAAGGAGTATGACATATACCTATCCACACATAGTTGCATACATTTACATATATGGAATATTACATTACTTGTGTATGTTCATATATGCTCCCATATATGACATACATTTCCATATATCATATACTATCATATATGGAATCATGTATGAGCATGTATGAACATTAGAGTGTCCCTTATTTTGGAAATGTTGGAAATCTTGAGACGGTACCCGCTCATTTTTTTCCTTTTGACTTAAAAATAACTCAGGAAAAATTTTACGCCCCTAGGACCACGCCTTCCCTACGCGACGGGGCCTTAAAGAGCGGGGCCTAAAAAATCATTTTTCCATACAAACCAAAAAAATTTTTTTTTGATTTTTAATTTTTTTGTTATTAATTATTATATTACTTGGTTTGCTTATTCACGACAAAAAATTTGATTTTGGAGGGATAAGTCTTTCAGCGCTAAAAAATTTTTCGCAAAAAAAAAATTTGGGCGGCCGGGGTCCTACAGTAAAAAATTTTTAAAAAATATTTTTTTTTAGTTTTGACCAGCAACGGTTTTAGCTGCTATGTTGCTTTAAATGATATATATTCCAAAAAAAAAATTATTCATATCTGTGACATCTTTATCTTTTTCGAAAAAAAAAATTTTGAGCCGTAGGAATCCTACGGTAAAAAATTTTTAAAAAATATTTTTTTTTAGTTTTGAAAAGCAATGGTTTTAGTTTTTATGTTGTTTTTAATGATATATATTCCAAAAAAAATATTATTCATATTTGTGACATTTTTATCGTGTATCGAAAAAAATCATCAATGCATTTTTTACCCTTTTTTAGAACACGATTAAGATGTCACAGATACAAAAAATATTTTTTTATGAATATATATCATTTAAAGCAACATAGCAGCTAAAACCGTTGCTGGTCAAAACTAAAAAAAATATTTTTTAAAAATTTTTTACTGTAGGACCCCGGCGGCTCAAAATTTTTTTTTGCGAAAAATTTTTTAGCGCTGAAAGACTTATCCCACCAAAATCAAATTTTTTGTTGTGAATAAGCAAACCAAGTAATATAATAAATAATAACAAAAAAATTAAAAATCAAAAAAAAAATTTTTTGGTTTGTATGGAAAAATGATTTTTTAGGCCCCGCTCTTTAAGGGCCCGTCGCGTAGGGAAGGCGTGGTCCTAGGGGCGTAAAATTTTTCCTGAGTTATTTTTAAGTCAAAAGGAAAAAAATGAGCGGGTACCGTCTCAAGATTTCCAACATTTCCAAAATAAGGGACACTCTAATGAACATGCATGGTCATTTTCACCCGGGCTGTTAGAAAAATTCTTTTGAATCTGGGAATATTAGTATAATTAACTATATCCAGAGAATTTTTTTAAAATAGGAACTGA
The DNA here is from genome assembly GCA_963921195.1 of Pegoplata infirma. Taxonomy (NCBI): domain Eukaryota; kingdom Metazoa; phylum Arthropoda; class Insecta; order Diptera; family Anthomyiidae; genus Pegoplata; species Pegoplata infirma. The sequence goes on along the minus strand of OY992537.1, from coordinate 244,789,047 downwards.
AAAATGTTTTAGAATCGATCACTTTTCCTATACGAAAAATGTTTCAAAAATTTTCATTGTACTAAATAAAACCTATTTTTGCTAGGTTTATTCATATGCCAGCAAAACCTTAAAATTACCATGCAAAAAAATGCATTATTTTTCCCCTTCCGCTTACCAAAGGCATTACTTTTTTGTATTTTTCATGTATTATGTAAAATTCATGTAAAAAACATTGTAAGGTAATATTACCTTACTTTACTCTTTAAACTGGATTGATGATTTTTGTTTGGAATGAGACTTAAAGTAATGCATGAGGTTTACATAATTCATGAAAAATACAAAAAGTAATGCCTATGGTAAGTGGTAGGGAAAAGGAATAGATATTTTTAATTTGTTTGGCTATGCATTACAATGCAATGCATTACATTTAAAAAGCTTTGCTGGGATGTAAAGTATTATTAGAAAACCACTGTCCTCGAAAGTTTATTTAAAATAATATTTTCTCTTGACTAAAATATAAGGAGTGTATCGAAAAGTATAGGGTGGGGCCAATAAATTTATGAATTACAAAAGTTATAAAATAATCAATAAATTTAAACGAACTTGTATCAGAAAACAAGTGATTGAAAATTAGTAAAATATTAAAAAATAAAACTCAAGGGGAATTTAATAATTTGAATAAGGATAATTAAATGAAAATTGATTGAAAAATTGTATTTTATAAATAAAAAAGGAGCCGCTAAGGTTTGAAATGGCTGCTTACGCTTAACGTCAACACACATTGAATCTGAGTTCCTTTGTAAACCGTAGTCACACGAATTTCGAGTTGTACACAGAAAAAATTTGAAACAAGTTTCAATCAACAAACACGCGGATGCAATCAATTTTTTGATGGAAATTCCTCCAATTAAAAAAATTGTTATACCAATCATCAAATTGCAGGTGATTGATTGAACATTTTTTCAATCAAACATTTTTCCGATTTTGATCAAAAGATTGATCAATTTTTTTATTTAAAGTCAATCAAAATAATGATTGATTTAACAAATGAATTGAAAGCTTATGACAAAATTATCAAAAAATTTATATTTTTTGCTTTCCCATATTTTCCCAACAATAAAAAAAAGTAAAACTCGATTATTTTGTATATATTTTTATTTCATCTATTCAAATAAATTAAAGCGAAAAAAGTCTGGCATGTTGAAAATTTGTAATTCGACAGTTAACGAAATAACAAAAATTTTAATCAAAACATTGATTGACTCATTTAAACTTTGTTGATCAATAGATTAAATTGAACATTTTTAGCCAATAATTTTTTGTCTGTAGTTTCTAAAAAAAAATATTTCTGAAGTTCTATTTCCAAATTTTTGTAATTTCAATACATAACTTCATTTTTCTTTCTACACACTTGCAACCAAAGTGTTTTTATTTATGAGACTTAAATTATTTTCTTAATTTAAAGAATTTTAAATTCACTTTCAATCAAGAATGCTTATTATATTTTGTAGTTTTTATACGAGGGTCGATGCGTAAATTATGAGAAACAAATATAATTCATGTTAAAATTTTATGCATATTTTGATTTAAAATGTATATTTTTGCGCATTTATAACTTATAAATGCATATTTTGGTTTAAATTTGCATAAAAAATAAGTAAGAAAATTAAAGTCGTGAAATTCCAACCTCCATTTTAGACAAATTAAAAAAAAAAATCAGGGAAAAAGCTGGAGACTTTAAAAAAATAATAAAAAAAAAAAAAATTTTGAAAAATTCAAAAAAATTTCAGAAGAACTGAACTAAAGAAACAATAGAAAAAAATTAGAAAAACTAAAGAAAGATGGGAAAAATGTATAGCGTTATATGTTTTAAATTTTTTAAGTCGTTCTACAGACGAACACCAGTCTGTATCTTCTAATGACTAAGACTACATAAGTATGAAACATGACTGTGCAAAAAATATAATTTCTTGTCGATGCTTTGAGCAGTTTGGTATCGCATTTAAATGATATCGGTTTAGCGGTTCAAAATAAAAATCTAAAATGTAAGGACAAAAAATTTTGGTACCTAGATTCCACATAATTATGTTAAGGTTAACCTAAAAATACAAAATGCTTTATTTCTGCTTCCCCGAGTAAAAATAATTTAATATGATCTTATATACTTTTATATAGTCATATTATTTGATATATGATCATGTGTGACACTATGTATTGCAAGATAAATTTATATAATAAATTTTGATGTGGGATTTTTTTAAGATATCGCCATACATAACTATATGTTGTAACATCTGGTCCCATACATCATTTTAAATTTCTAAGTGTTTTATATAAAATTTTATATGCCTCCATTATTTTTTAATTTTTTTAAGTGTTTTCCAAGAACATATTTTTATCGCAAATATTTTCAAAGTGTTTTATATAAAATTTCATATGACTTCATATTTTTTTATTTTTCTAAGATTTTTCCAAGCACCACTTTTTTATCACGAATATTTTCTAAGTGTTTTATATAAAATTTTATATGACTCCATCTTTTAAATTTTTTCTAAGTTTTTTCCAAGGACAAATTTTTTTGAAAATATTTTCTAAGTTTTTTTCAAAGAACAACTTATTTTTATTATTTTAATTTTTCAACTTTTTATTAAAAACTAAAAAAAAACATCCGATTTCTAAAATTGTATAAATTTTAATATAATTGGATATAATTTTATATCATTGGATTAGACCAAAACTCGTATCAAAGTCGATATAAAGTTATATAAAGTGATATTATTAGATAATATTCGATCAAATCTTATGAAACCATTTTTCGTATAAGATTATATCAAAATAGACACGAACCCATATTAAATTATATATTGTGTCATATCAATTTTTTTACTCGGGTCTTTATAAAATTTTCTTTTACCATTTTTTTTTTCAAAACTATTGTTTTATTAGATGTTTTTTAAATAATCTCTTTTCCAAAAATCTTTTTTATGCAGTTGATAGTGGCATTATGTATTTCGGACCAAATTTAAAATTTCTTTTAAAATTTTATTTGCAAGAAATGATTTTTAATATCATACCAATTAAACATGCGTTTAATGGGTTAAAATTTGCTAGGAGGCACGGGTATTTTATTTTCAGGCCCACTCTCATTATTTTTTGTTCCGGTTTATATGTTGAAAAATTTGAAATGTGTCGGACGGTATAAATAGTATTTTCCCAGACATATTTAACACCCCTCGTATATTTAATTGTAATTGTAAATGTGTGTGTTTCTTTTTTTTTTATGGAATGCTATAAAATGTTTCAATACTAAATTCGATACCATACGATTTGATAAATTTACTTTTCTAATATACACAAACAAACAAACGTACACTTAAACATTCATTCACATTTATTTCCAATCACGTTTTTCCTTTTTCTATATATTTATATATTTTTGCTGTTGCTGTATTTGTTGTATGTATACATATCGAGTAGGGCTTCCAATTGGAATTGGTTTTTCTGAATCTCGGGATTTGGGATTAAAGAAAAATTTTCAGGATTCCGGTATTTTCGGAATATTTTGAATCCTGGGATTCGCAAGAGAAAATCTTAAGGATTTTTTTTAATTTTCAGGATTTTTGGCATTTTGGCACTTCAAATCCACGAGTTCGTAAAGATGTGCGAAGTTCTGTTAAAGTTGAGAACTTCGAAAAAGGAAAACCCTCCAAAGCTAACATTCGGGCAATTACTGCAAGTAAAGTGTCCTCCTGTGCAGGATATCCGTACACACAAAAAATTATTGGCTAAAAATTTTCAATTAAATCTATTGATCAACAAAATCTTAATTAGTCAATCAATGTTTTGATTAAAATTTTTGTTATTTTCTTTAACTGCCGAATTACAAATTTTCAACATACCAAATTTTTCCGCTTTAACTTATATAGATTAATTCAAAAATATACAAAATAGCCGGGTTTTACTTTTTTTATTGTTGGTAACATATTGGAAAGCAAAAAAGATTAATTTTTTGATAATTTTGTCTTAGGCTTACAATTCATTTGATAAATCAATCATTATTTCGATTGACTATAAATAAAAAAATTATCAAATTTTTGATCAAAATCGAAAAAATTTTCAATCAATTACCTACAATTTGATGATTGATAAAAAAATTTTTTTAATTGGAGGAATTTCAATCACAAAATTTATTGAATCCGCGTTTTTGTTGATTGAAATTCGTTTAAAATTTTTTCTAAGTAATCAGTTGTCATTCTTACCTTTCGTCGTGACTCATTGTTATCAAATATTTTCAGCTTTACCATATGAACCTTTAAAAAAGGTTGTATTAGAATAACATAAAATTATAAACGTTTTCTTAAGGAGTTAAGATGTGTGAAAAGCCCGTTCGTCATATCACCATTAGTATTGAGATTCATTGTATTTTAAACAAATTATTGAAAAAATATTAAAAAATCGAGATCCCGACAATTCGTGTTCTCAAAGAAATTCCGAGATAAGATTCACCTTATTACCAAAATCCCGGGATTTCCGGGATCGGGATTTCGGGATTGGTAACCCTTATATCGAGTACATATTATTTTGATGATGATATGTTATTCTACTGTTGTTGTCGATGATTTTTCTTTTACTTTTATTTTTTTTTGGAACAAAATCTAAAAATGTAAAACTAGAATTCTATCGTTGCCTTCTACTTTTCTACTTATTTTTTTTGATATTTTATTTCTTAAACAACTGTTTGTCCCTAACTAACCTCCATTTCACCTACAAAAAAAGGAAGCACTCAAATACAGACATACATAAATATTTTTAAGGACTTCGGCGTGTCTGTGTATTTAAGTGTGCACATACACACACACATACACATCTTTACAAAAAGTGTAAAGTGTTACTGAGAAGCAAGTCTACCCACAAAACACGAAAAAAGAAAACACACACCAACATAAAATCAATAAAATTCAATAAAATTTAACGAAAAAAGGAATGAGTATCTAGAACAAGAATTTCAGTGTTTTGACAATTATTGTCTTCAATTTAATTTAGTTTAGTTTGTGACAGAAATGGAACAAATGGAGGGTCAATTAAAAAAAGTTGTCTGTCTGCTTGTATTTTCTTCATTTATTCGTTCATTTTGTATGTTAAAAAACCATTTTAAGCCGCCTTTAGTTTTAGTTTGTCTGGGGGGCAACATGGATTTGGGATTTTGTTTACAATTCCATTTCATTACATTTACCAGTAATTGTATTTCTTGACATTGCAATGCACTGCTTGTGTGTGTGTGTGTGTATAGATGCTAAGGATTTGTAATTTACACATGTACTTCAAACAGGGTTGCCAAAAGCTAAAATTGTAAATTTGTTATATTGCAAACGAAAGAAAATTATAAATTGTTCTTTATCAGTTTAGGAGTTATATTGTGTTGAAACTTTAAATTTACGTTCACATATCTCCCTCCATTTGTTCCATTTCTGTATTGGGCGTTCTCTATATTGCGTAAACTGATTTTGTTTCTGCAAATTTCCCATGAAACGTTACGTCAATACCAATGTTTTTATGGAAATACGATCTTTGTATGAAAATACGATCTTTGGTATTCTAAATATATATAAATAAGTTGCATTATGTTTGTAATGCGTGTTCTCTGAAATGCGTGAACCGATTTTGTTTCTGCAAATTTCCCTTGAAAGATGACGTGCCATGGTTTTTAGGTGTATACGTTCTTGGTATGTGAATTGGTTCATGAATAAAATGCATTATGATCAAAATGCATCCTACAGGGGTTAGTTGGTGCTAGATTTAGCACCAAAATACTAACAAGGCAAGCCTGATTAAGCTTTCAACTGCACTAAATTAGAGATGGACTTGTAAGTAAATTTCAACTTAGTCAACTCACTTAAGATTCACATGAGTAAATGTTAATATCAATGAGTCGTGACATGCAAAACAAAAAAAAGTCCCAAGAATTAGTAGTTTGTCTCACTTTGGTAAAGTCTCACTTTAAAATAAAGAGCAATAAATAAAGAATTATAAAATATTACACTCTCTCCGGAATCACTTACGAAATTTTTGTTTCAACTCACGATTTTATACTTATCACGTAAGAAACCGGAGTTTCACTCTAACGTTAGTCACGCATAATTCACGTGGAAAGCACAAATCATGTGACCAACACCCATCTAAACACAAAATGTATACGAAAATAAGATTTATCTTACTATCCATTTACCACATCTATATATATAAAAGAGTAGCGTGACTGACTGACTGACTGACTGACTGACTCATCATCGCCCAGCCCAAACCGCTGAAGCTAGAGACTTGAAATTTGGACTGTAGGTTCACCTCCCGGAATATAGATCCACTAAGGCTGGATTTTTGCCAATGTTGATTCTAAGGCGGTAAAAAGGGTAAAAAACTGTACTTTTGGTACTTTTTATATCTCATGAAATAACGGTCATAGAGACTTGAAATTTGGACTGTATGTTCACCTCCCAGAATGTAGATCCTGTAAGGCTGGACTTTTGCCAATGTTGATTCTAAGGGGGTAAAAAGGGTAAAAAACTGTACTTTTGGTACTTTTTATATCTCCTGAAATAATGGTCACAGAGACTTGAAATTTGGGCTGTATGTTAAACTCCTGGAATATAAATCCAGTAAGGCCGGATTTTTGCCAATGTTGATTCTAAGGGGGTAAAAAGGGTAAAACACTGTACTTTTGGTACTTTTTATATCTCCTGAAATAATGGTCACAGAAACTTGAAATTTGGACTGTATGTTCAAATCCCGGAATATAGATCCAGTAAGGCTGGATTTTTGCCAATGTTGATTCTAAGGGGGTAAAAAGGGTAAACAAATGTACCTTTGGTACCTTTTATATTTCCTTAAATAATGGTCCTAGACACTTGAAATTTTGAATGTAGGTTCAGCTAGCGGAATATAAATCTACTGAGGCTGGATTTTGCCAATGGTGATTTTAGGGGGTAAAAAGGGTAAAAAACTGTACTTTTGGTACCTTTTATATTTTCTTAAATAATGGTCTTAGAAACTTAAAATTTTCAAAGTAGGTTCACCTCCCGGAAAAAATATTCACCAAGGCTGGGTTTTTGCCAATGTTGACTCTACGGGGGTAAAATGGAAAAAAGTGTACTTTTGGTACTTTTTTTAATTTACTGAAATAATGGTACCTTTTATAAAAAGTACCTTTTTTATAAAAAGTACCTTTTATAAAAGTACTTTTTATAAAAAGTACCTTTTTTTATAAAAAGTACCTTTTATAAAAAATACTTTTTATAAAAGGTACTTTTTATAAAAGTTACTTTTTATAAAAGGTAGTTTTTATAAAAGGTTCTTTTTATAAAAGCTACTTTGTATAAAATGTACCTTTTATAAAAAGTACCTTTTATAAAAAGTACCTTTTATAAAAAGTACCTTTTATAAAAAGTACCTTTTATAAAAAGTACCTTTTATAAAAAGTACCTTTTATAAAAAGTACCTTTTATAAAAAGTACCTTTTATAAAAAGTACCTTTTATAAAAAGTACCTTTTATAAAAAGTACCTTTTATAAAAAGTACCTTTTATAAAAAGTACCTTTTATAAAAAGTACCTTTTATAAAAAGTACCTTTTATAAAAAGTACCTTTTATAAAAAGTACCTTTTATAAAAAGTACCTTTTATAAAAAGTACCTTTTATAAAAAGTACCTTTTATAAAAAGTACCTATTATAAAAAGTACCTTTTATAAAAAGTACCTTTTATAAAAAGTACCTTTTATAAAAAGTATCTTTTATAAAAAGTACCGTTTATAAAAAGTACTTTTTATAAAAAGTACCTTTTATAAAAAGAACCTTTTATAAAAACTACCTTTTATAAAAAGTAACTTTTATAAAAAGTACCTTTTATAAAAAGTACCTTTAAAAAAGTACCTTTTACAAAAAGTACCTTTTACAAAAAGTACCATTTATAAAAAGCACCATTTATAAAAAGTACCTTTTATAAAAAGTACCCTTATAAAAAGTACCTTGTATAAAAAGTACCTTTTATTAAAAGTACCTTTTATAAAAAGTACCTTTTACAAAAAGTACCTTTTACAAAAAGTACCTTTTATAAAAAGTACCTTTTATAAAAAGTACCTTTTATAAAAAGTACCTTTTATAAAAAGTACCTTTTATAAAAAGTACCTTTAATACAAAGTATCTCTTATAAAACGTACCTTTTATAAAAACTACCTTTTGTAAAAAGTACCTGCTATAAAAGTACACTTTTTGGTACTTTTTTATTTCCTGAAATAATAATCATAGAAACTTGAAATTGGAAAAGGTTCCAAAAAATATAATGGTCACAAAAACTTAAAATTTGGAATGAAAAAGCCTTCGGTGAAAAAAAAAGATGTGGAAAAGTACTTTATGGAAATTCCGTTTCTTAACGGGGATAAAATGTGCTTTTAATATTTGCTGAAACAATGATCCTATATAATTGAAATATGGAGTATAGGATACTTCGGTGAAGAAAAAACATTCTGGAAGAGGTACTTTTTGGAAAATCCGTTTCTAATGGGGGTAATAAAGTGTTCTTTTGGTACTTTTTTTGTTTCTATAATAATGACGTTAGAAGAAGGAGATGGAATTGAAAATGAAATGGAGTAGAACGGCGAACAAAATGGAATAGAGCAGGGAACAATATGGAATGATATTTTTGACTAAAATTTTTCGTGTTTTAGCTTTTTTCTCCATATTTTTTCCCTCTATATATTTTTTCACTCAAACTTATTTTTTTATTCCAATTTCTTTTTTCACTGAAATATTTATTCACTCAAAATCAAAAATCCCGACATAAGGGCTCGAAAATTGTCAATATATTTTTCCCCCGGAACGAACATGATAACATACCAGCGAAGTTATTTTAATTTTATTGTTTAAATTATTCATTCAAATATTTTTTTATGGAAGACTTAAACGTCCACAAGTAAATAAAACAAAGACTACGTAGGGGGATTTTTTGGAAATCGATAGAGTAATCCTGATTCTTCTATTATCCAGTATTCAACACAACCGGTAACGAAGTACCGGGATGGTAAGCTAGTACATATGTATGAAGTTAAATCAATTTGTATTTTGATTGTACTGTAACATACGACGAAATAAAGCTAATAGACTTGCATCCTTGTTATGCCATTTTTTTGGCATATAAGTTTGTCATTCCGTTTGCAACACATTATAATATTGTACTAGAATCTCATACATAAACTATATTTTTTGTTATTCTTAGTTTTTTAGATAGATCTGGAGATGTTTATATCTGTACACGCGGAGAAGAAACATGATGGCGACAAACATAATGGAGGGGGCAACATAGTATGATAAATAATATAATAATAATATTATAATTGTTGATGATCATACCCGAGTAAAAATTTTTATATGATACAATATATAATGATATGTAACACAATATATATTTATACCCAATTTGATCCGAATAATGGTGGATGTTTTTGCATTAAAAAAGATCAACTTGTATAAAATATGATTTAATTTCATCCGAGTTTTGACCAGACATTGCCATATATTAGTGGATCTAATTAGATCTAATTGCATAAAAACATGTAAAATCCTGGTGTTTTTGGTTTGGGTTGAGTTACACCACAGGTCAACGATACATTCACCAAACATATAATTTTCTTAAACAAAAAAATGTTCGGGTACGCTTCGAACCAGATAGGTGATATACATAACCCTAACAAGGAAATGTTTAGGAACATTTTAAAAAGTTTCTTATACTTTGCCTTAAAAACTTAGAAAATTGTTGGTTAAATGGAAACATATAGTGTTATATATGGAACAGAATATGACATATATAATTTTATATTAAATTATACAGAAAAACAAATTTTGTATTGACCCTCATATAATTTTATATAATTATATCAACCGTACACCTTTTAATCCGAATCATGATTCAATTATTTATAACTACATATGACTGCATTTAAAAAATTTTGAAAATATCTCACGCGATGTATAATCATATATGATTTATTATGTTTGCATCAAGTTTTATATTGTCATATATGTTTATTTTTACTCGGGTAGTATGGTTGTCATAATTATCAAATGGATCAACACTAGGTTAGGTTGAATGGGTGTCCAAAAATTTGATGGTGGGCATAAATGCCCATTGTGATTCCCTTACCTACCATATGATACCCTACACCAGTGTTTTCCGGAAAATGGGTCCCAAGTCCAAACATGGACCGATTGTATCTGTCTTTTGTTAGATCTAGTGCAGAAAACACACACAGATCAAATTTTAGTTGAATTGGTTTATTTTTTGTCAATAAACCAATTTAACTAAATATCGGTCGAAATTTTTATATGGGGGACTAAGTCCAAAAATGGTACAATTATATTCCGATTTGATATGGTTACTGAAGTACACGTTTAACACCTAAAAATAAAATTTTTATCAAATATTTCCATTTTTATGAATTTTGCGGGAATTATGTGAATATCGGGAAGGTGGTTTGTATGGGGACTACCAAAAGGACTGGCTTGATTCCTTTGAAATTTGAAATGGTAATTTGTGCATATAAAATTTGATTACCTGATGAATTTAAACGCGATATGTATTTTAATACGGTTATAAGAGTCATTTAAGCCGTATCCAAAGCGGGCGTTTGTATGGGGGCTAGGTCTTAACATGGTCCGATTTTCTCCAATTTCAATAAGCTTCGTCCTTGGACCAAAAGATGCTTAAGTTTTAAATTTCAAGTCAATTGATGAAAAATTGCGACCTGTAATGTGCTTAAACCGATAGATGGACAGACGGACGGACATCGCTAAATCGCCTCAAAAAGTAATTCTGAATCGATCGGTATGCTTGAAGATAGGTTTAGGACCAATATTTCGGGTAGTTACAAACATCAACACAAACTCATTATACCCTGTACCACAAAGTGGTGTAGGGTATAAATATATTCATGAAGATCGGAGCGTATCACAATAGAGACTTCTCTTGTTAGTAATAAAGGAAAAAAAAAATCTGAAAATTTAAAATATGTAAATCAGAAAATTCAGAATAAATCTCAAAACTTCGAAAATTTGGCAAAACGTTTGAAAATTAGATAATACTATATTAAATATTAAGGAAAATTCAGTAATAATCATAAAAACTCAAAAATATACGCAAAAATTCATAAAAATGTTGCAAAATTCATATAAAATTAAAAAATATTCTGGCAAATTAAAAAAAAAAAAAATAAGAAGGGATCAGAAAAAAATAACCAAAATCGGACGAAAATTCAGAAATGTTAATCAAATTTAGAAATATCAAAAACAAAATCAATAAAATTAAAAAAATATTTCGAAAAGTACTTAAGAAATATGGATGGTATTTTTGATTCGCAACAGCCGAATGTAACAATTTACTTGTTTTTGTTCATCATAAATATCAGAAGTACGGAAGCAAAACGTTTGTGTAGGTTTATTTCTTCTTTTTTAAAGGGTAAATTTCAACAACGTGTATGGAAAAATATACTGTTTGTCTAAGAGCACGTGTAGACAAATTTAAAGCAACTGTAATAGAGAAGGTGTTGTATGGATTTGTTAGGTTCCTTTATACAAGTGCTTCTTACAGGAAGCTTTTATGTAATTTGGATATATTGTTAAGGATGAAAAAAGCTATGAAGTAGATTGTTTTATGCATGATTTGATGTTTGACTGATGAAAAATGATTCTCTTAAATCTGTTGAAGTTCGATGTTTGATTGACCAAACATGATTCTTTAAAATCTGCTGAAGATCCCTTAGTAAGGGTGAAACGGATCTGTACAGATGTACTATGTGATGAGTAACTTTTTTGAAGCAATAAATAATCTATTATGAAAATATAAATAAAATTTTTGGTCCTCGAACTAGAGTAAAGTTCTAAGCTAATTTGTTAAAATAAGTTTAAGAAATTTTATGTTAGAAAATCTTTTCTTTTAAGTGTATAAACCACCATGTGAGAAGCTTTTCTCTATACACATTTACATTTAACTTATTACAGTTTTTACTTAAAAATATGTCGACACTGTAATCCAAAAATATGATAAAGCCTGTTTATGCTATTTTAGAAACCTCTTTGTTTATTAGGGTAACACTTTATTGTTAACTAAAAAGTTTTTGGGGAAAAATACCTTATTAAAAGACAATTGGACCCCTGTAGGCTAGTTGGTAGCGTGCTAGCCTATGAAACAGGGGGTCGTGGGTTCGATTCCCACCAAAGCCCTTGGTCGATTTCGCTACAACGAGACGACGGTCATTGTTACCAGTTCTCGGTTAGGTTAAAATTATTTAAAATGAGTTGTAAATAAAAATTGGAAAAATAAATAAAAAAAATAAAAACTGATCATTGGATCATTGGTGCTCCAACGGTTAAAGTGACTCATCAAATGAGTTATACATCTTAAAGAGCAATGTTTTAGCTTTACCCTTAACTTATTTTGAAGGCGTTAATGGAAAAGTTTGGAGACAGAATTTGTGACCAGGAGAACAATTGTAATCATGTGAATAAGGTGGAGTTCAATTTGCATTACGTTTTTTTTTCATGATATGTTGCGGAAAAATCGGGTTTTTTTTTGAATAAGACATCATTGAGAGACAGTTGGTGCCTTAAGGGTTAAGGCGACTGACCAAATGAGTTCTGCATCCTTAAAAGCAATGTTAAAGCTTTACCCTCGACTTATTTTGAAGTCGCTATTACATCGGGTTCATCCGCTATGAGTTGTCAAAAATGGCCAAAACGGCGACTTTTTTAAACTTTGACCTCAATTTTCCCAAAAACCTGATGTGATGGAAAAGTTTGGAGAACAGATTTTTGATCACTAGAACAATTGCAATTAACTTCCCAGTTGGCAAAATAAAGTCACACCTGACATACTGCTGACTCTCCCTTTATAAAATTGCTGACATCTTCATACAATTTTTCAAAATGTCATCAATGACATGTCAGCAGTTGGTCAGCAGTGTCCACCAGTATCGGTGGCCACTTACAATTCGTTTAAACAACCGCTGACCAACTGCTGACATGTCATTGATGACATTTTGAAAAATTGTATGAAGATGTCAGCAATTTTATAAAGGGAGAGTCAGCAGTATGTCAGGTGTGATTTTTTTTGCCGACTGGGTTTGTAAGGTCGCGTACCAGTCGCGTCAAGTGTTTTTTCAAAATGTTCTGTAGTGTTATTTTTTGTTCTGAAGAACATATTTAAATTTCATGAAGATCGGTGAGTGACACCAGAAGACTTCCCTTGTAAGTTTGATTCTCAACAAACGTCAAAAACTAATTTGTGACCATACTATGATCAATTATAATCATACTATGATCGTCGCAGTCCACCGCATGACCCCTTTCATTATAATTGCCACAATAATGTTTTCTCACTGCATGTATTCAATTACAAAAATAAAAAATAAAAATGTATTCCAGGGACTTTCTAATATAAAGCCTGCCTGCATCGTCATTATTATCAACATCATTGCCGTGGTTTTAATTTAGATTATGAAAGTTATTTGGTGCGGAAATTGTTTGTTCGCTCTCGTGTGGCACTCCTGTTTTCGAATTTAATATTTTGTAAAGATATTTATACTATAAACAACATACCCTGTATGTATGTGTATTAGGGATATAACCATTTGCGTTTTTTTGCAAATATCAAAAAGGACCTATCATATTTAGAAAGTACATGAAAAATCAAGAAGAAATGTGTGTTCTTTTTTTCGCGAATGTTAAAAAAGGTTCGGCACCGATCGCGATGAAGTTTTCGCTAATATTTTTTTTTATTATTCGGAAAACCCGTATTTCTAGTGTCGAAAACCATTTTACAAATGTGTTATTGTTTTATTTTTGTTGTAAAACGACAAAAAGCCAAGAAACGGTGGATGGGAAGGAACCCCACCATAAAACATAAAAAAATGTAAATTTATGGTGTTTTAGAAATTGCAATCGGTGCCGAAGGTTTTTGGACCAAAATGTCCCCGGATAACGTTTTTTCTTATCAGTATAAAATTGCCCATACGATTATGATAGGTTCCTATTTTGGTTATATCCCTAATGTGTATATTTTTTTTTTATAAACGTTCATACGAGTATTCCATCCTTGTTTAGATTTTACTACTATAGTACAGGTCTATTGGCACAAAACACACTCTATGCATGGATGTATGTATGCACTGTAAATAATCGTACATACAGTGCCGGTGAAAAGTATTCACACCGAGCTATAGTAGATGGAATTTGTTACAAGACAAAATTTAAAATGCCAGACCTTTTTTTAGCAAACGAGTATTTTTCTTATAATGTGTAATTTAATTAAGCTTTAATTTAAGCTTTATAGCGTCCAGATTGAGTTAATAATAAATGCACTACGAGGGTTGCAGTGGAAAATTATAATTTTTATAGACATTTAAAAAAAATAAAAAATTAAAAAATATGAAAATTTACCACGAAGGAGTTTTCGAAGGCTACTAAAAACTGTAAACAAATTGGGAAAATCTAAAAAAAAAAAATTTCAAAGTGTGTGATTTCACATGAAATGCCCCATATATACTTTATGGGTTCCCAGACCGAAATTTCGATGAGTTACTATCGCTATGTGGATGGTATAAAAATATTTGACAAAATAAGTGGATTTTTTTGAAATTTTTTATGTTTGAACTAGGGCTGTCAATCCCGAAATCCCGGGATTTTTGTCATAAAATGAATCCCGAATCCCGGGATTTTTAAGCTCAAATCCCGGGATTTTTGAAATATTAAAAATTTATGAGAATTTATTTTTAAAAATACAACTTTGTTCAATTATTGTTACATTTACATAAACAAATTAAAACTAAAACTTTGTTTAATTTTCAACGTAACGGACCACGAATTTGGCTGAGCTGAGAATTCTACCCAGGCTTGCCGAATAATAGTCCAACGCACTAACCATTAAGCCACAGTCACGGAGCCCTTTGACCAAAGTTTGCAGGTTTTGACGAAAATTTTCCGAAACTTTGATCGAAGGGCGTCACGGGTAAATTTAATCCGATTGGCCTCAAATTTGTACCACATAAGTTTAAGGCGTAGGAGAATAAAAATTTTCCCGGACGTTCAAAATTGGAAGAAAAACTTTTTTTATACAAAAAAATGCAAGTCTAATGTATAATATTACTAGCTGTTTTGCACCCGGCGTTGCCCGGGTTGAAAAAATATTATACAATGAATGATAGTTAGTAATGCCCTATGGTTCCATCCTCGGTTAGCACTACACTGGTGAAAATTTCAATTTCGCATCATTTTACAACACCTCTGTCCGATCGCGCGCTGATATGGCCCATTGTTCCCGCCTCGGTTAGTACTCGACTTTTAAGCGTGATTACCCAATAGGCAGAAATAACTTTCAATATATTACAGAGGCGTGTGGTAATTTACGTCCCTTTGTTCAATCGCATGCTGATATGGCCCCGCATCGGTTAGTCAGTTGTAAAAATCGGTTCAGCCATTTTTGCGTGATTGCGGAACTGTCAAAAATAATTTTCAAATAGTGCAAGGGGGTGCAGCATTCTACAACGACTTTGCCCAATCAAGCGCTAATATGGCATACTGTTACCGCCTCTGTTAGTACTATATGTTGTGGAAGTTTTGTTAAAATCAGTTTAGGCGCTTAAGCGTTATTACGGAACAGACAGAAAAATATTTTAGTGTGGTGCAAAGGGGCGCGGCAATTTACGCCTCGCCATCTATTATGGTTTATAGTTCCCGCTTCGGAAGTACTATATGTGATGAATATTCCATTAAAATCGGTAAAGGCGTTTTAGCATGATTATGGAACAGGCAGAAATAACTTTCAATGTAGTACAAAAGAGCGTGGGATTTTACTCCCCTTTGTCAAATCGCACTCATTTACGGCCTATAGTTCCCGCCTCGGTTAGTACTATCTGTGTGTGGAAATTTTTTCTAAACCAGTTTAGCCGAAAAAGCGTGATTGTGAAAAAGGCGAAAAGAACGTGCAATAAGTTTAACAGGGGTGTCATTTTATGCCTCTTTTTCTGATCGCTCATTTTATGTCCTATAGTTCCCGCCTCGTTTACTATTTGTTGCAAAAATTTTGTGTTAATTGGTTCAGCCGTTGATGCGTCATTGAGGAACTGACAGAAACAACTTTTAGTATAGTACAAAGAAGCGTTGCAACTAATGCCTCTTTGTCCAAACGCGCTTTATTATAGCAGCAATAGTAATTTTGAATTAGTACAACGCCTTTGCCCAATCACGTGCTGAAATGGCATATTGTTCCCGCTTCGGTTAGTACTATCTGTGTTAAAAATTTCAATAAAATCTGTTCAGACGTTTGAGAGAGATTACGGAATATGCAGAAATAACTTCCAATGTAGAACAAAGGGGAGTGGACTTATACGCCCATCCGTCAGAGCACCCTCCTATTATACCCTATAGTGCCCGCCTGGGTTAGTACTATATGTGGTGAAATTTTCATTAAAACCGGTTCAGACGTTTAAGCGTGATTACGGAACAGGTAGAAATAGCTTTCCATGTAATATAAATGGGCGTGGCATTTCCAACCCTATGTCTGTCCCCGTCTTATTATGAACTATATTTCCCGTTTGGATTAGTACTATATGTGGTGAAAATTTCTTTAAAATCGGTTCAGCCGTTTAAACGTAATTGCTGAAAAGACAGACATAACGTTCAATGTAATACAAAGAGGCGTGGCATTTTATGCCCACTTGGCCGATCGGTCTCTCTTTTGACCTATAGTTCCCGCCTTAGTTAGTACTATCTGTGGTTAAAATTTCATGTAAATCGGTTTAGCCGTTTATACGTGGTTGTGAACCAGATAGAAAGAAAAACCAAAGGATGCCACGCCCCTTTGTGAGGATATTATATTTACAAAAAGTGGGCGTAAAAGGAGGCGTGGCTTCCAATCAAGATGCGGGATTTCCTTGCAAAAAACACCATATTACTATGCCAAATTTCATGCTAATCTGTAACAAACATCCAAATACAGTAACAAACAACCAAATATATTGAAAAATCTGAAATTCACAAAAAGTGGGCGTAAAAGGGGGCGGGGCATCCAATCGAGATGCCATTGGTCGCATTTTTCATTCCAGAAAATTCTCTATCTACATGCCAAATTTCATTTCAATCGGTTCAGTAGTTTTCTTCTGAAAGCGACACAAACAAACAAACAAACAAACTAACATGTCATTTTTATATATATATAAGGATTACTTTTCTCCTTTAAATGTTTTTATTATTTTAAAATTTCTTTAAATTAGTTTTAAAATTATACAGTGCAACAACCAAAATCGGAATGGGGTGAAACCAAAAGCAAATAAAAGTTGTAATTTTCCATAACAAACCCCTCAAGGCTTTTTGAGTTCATTGCCAAATATTTAATAATAATTACTTGAAAACTGCATAAGTGCAACTTATGATAAGTGGAGTATACTTAATTTTTTAATTGCCCTTAAATAACAATCAGAATAATTAGAAATAATTTTTTTAATAATTTCGTTGTAGCGAAATCGACCCAAGGGTTTTCGTGGGAATCAAACCCACGACTCCCTGCTTATTAGGCTAGCACGCTACCAACTAACCCACAGTAGCCTTCTTAATATGCACAATAAAATTGAAACATTAAGTCAACTATTTTTTTACTTTTATAATCAAAGAAATTTAATCCCAAAAAATCCCGAAATCCCGAAAAATCCCAGGATCCCGAAAAATCCCGTGATCCCGGAAATTCCCGGGATCCCGGGATTTCGATTTTAAAATCCCGAATCCCGGGATTTTAAAAAACCGATCCCGTTTGACAGCCCTAGTTTGAACTTGGAAAAAAATTTGAGAAATATTTTAAAATTTTTTTTTTTTTAAATGTCTGTAAAAATTATAATTTTCCATTTCTACCCTCGTAGTAAATTTCTGATTAACTCAATATGGACGCTATAAAGCTTAAATAAAAATTTTTATATTTTTTTTTAAATGTCTATAAAAATTATCTTTTTCCAGTTCGACCCTCGTAGTACATTTATTATTAACTCAATCTGAACGCTATAAAGCTTAAATTAAAGCTTAATGAATTTCCTACAAAAAACCTTTTTTAAAAATACTCGTTTGCAAAAAAGGTCGGTATTTTAAATTTTGTCTTTTACAAATTTCATCTACTATACCTCTGTGTGAATACTTTTGACCGGCACTGTATATATTTGTATACATATACTAAAGCTTAAGCTGTGTGGAGTAGTAGATATTGTTGTTGACATGTGTCATATCGTTTCTTTGTTCGGATAAAGTCAGTCAGGTGTAAAAAATATTGATTTGTTTACTAAAAATATCCCCATTTAAGAAACAGCTAGATAGATCTTGCATTTTAGAGAAGGAGTGTACAAAATAAAAAAAAAATTAAACAAAATATATTTATTTTAAAATTTATATATATATAGAGAATGTATACGTTTGTGTTCCTACGTATGTGTTCCTACGTATACATATTTGAGGTTCTAAATCTGTTTGAAACTGTCGCTCTGGGGTATCTAGCTTAAAAAAGTTGTCTCAATACACAGAAAACAAATTTGACACAATTAAATATCATTAGCCATAACTGAGTTTGGTTAATATAACTGGCTACAATATTTGGTTGTCACAACCGATTATTGCAGCAGTAACCGTATTTTTGGTTCACACAGAGAAAAAACATATTTGGAACATAATTGCAGCACACCAAATCACACATAATAACGACCATGGTATGGTCGTTTCATTTGATCATAGATATGATTGTGACAATCATAGTATGATCATCAACCACTTTAAAATGACAATTTTGTATCATACTATGATCAGCGAAGATCATAATATGATCGCTACATTGATCTTATAAGAAAGTTACTCCGTCCAACAGCCAAACCAGATGATATACGTCGTAATATAGAGATAAAATGGAGTAAAACTGCATTTACACTTTTTCATTTCGTGATCCTGTTTTCTTTTAAAAGGACTTCAAAGTTTTAAAGGACTAAATTTTGTAAAATATTTTTTAAATATTTGTAATTGTCCTAGGATGCCACTAGAAATTGCAAATGAAAGAAGAGGACCTCCTATAATTTTTTGGTTTTTTATTTCGCCAAATTAGGAAAAAGGATATAAATAATTCCCTTTCAAATCTTTATCAAAATATTTTGTTGAAAATTTAAAATGATTATGGGGGATAAAGATTTGAAAGGACGTTACTAACCTCGATTTTTCCTAATATGTAAAAACAATAAAATGGGAAAATTAGGGGAGATCCTCTTCTTTCATTTTTGCCATCACTTGTGTCATCCTAGGACATTTTCAAATACTTAAAAAATATTTTCTAAAATGCAATTCCCTAAAACTTTGAAGTCCTTTCAAAAGAAAACAGGATCAAGAAATGAAAAACGAGTTTTACTACATTTAGTCTCTAGTTTTAAACGTATATTATCGAGTTCGTGTTCAACGATTTTTTTTGTCTAACCGTGTTATCAATCAAACTATGTTGACCCTCCATTATAGTTCACTCAAAAAATTATGTTAGTAAAATCAACTGAAAATGCCAGTTAAAATAACTTCTTTGGAAGTTGTTTCTATAAATAATTTTTTTTTTCCAAAAAAATTTTCAGAAAACAAATTGAAGACCAAATTTTTTCAAAGTTTTTTTTTTTTTTTTCAAAAAAGTTGTGAAAAATAAAAAATATTTTTTTTTTATTTTTTGGAAAAAACTTTGAAAATTTTTCAATAAAATTAACTACTTTAAATAACTGTTACTACATCACAGTACTTTTCTGTTAGTTATTCAAAAAAACTACTTAAAATAACTATCAGAAATAGTTGTTTGATATTTTTCATACAAAAACAACTGACTTAGTAGTTGAAAATAACTAACTACTGTAAAATATACAAACAACTAACATGTAGTAACTTACATAATTTTCTGAGTGTTGTCGCAATCATGTTTATTTTCTGCATGTTGTTACAACCGAAAAAAATCAATTTGAAATTTTTTTTTCTGTGTGTAAATATGAGTTTTTAAAAATTTCCGAACCGCTTTAACCTCTTTCCCTTTCATACCTTTTATTTTTAGAATTGTCTTAGAAACAGGTACGTACGAACTACTTATGTATTTGTCGTCCTTTGAAGTCATTGTAAAAATGTAACAATAAAGACGCATGAAAAAATATTTCTTGAGTAATAACTTAACCTTGACATCTTTGCATACTCAAGGAAGCTTTAATGTTCGAAGTTGCCAAAAAACATTTTTATATGTATGTATAAAATCAATGAGTTTGAAAGGGACTAACATCCACACTCTTTAGATTTTACATACAATTGCTGTGTTTTTTTTTAACATTTACAATTACTTTTTCTTGTCTTTTTTGTAGATTCGGCTGATCTGAATCTTTTATACCAAAGAAATAAAAAGAAATCAGGGGCGTTTAATTTTTTTTTATTATTTAAACTATTTTTTTTTTATATACACTCCCACAAAAAGGGGCGGTCCGAAAAAAATAAATTTTTTAATCACCTGACTGCAAGTGACGAACTTTTTACTTCTTTAAGCATAAAAATGTTGCATTTGTTTAACAAAAATACAAAAAGAGATGTTAAAACAGTTTCGTTTTCCAGAGGTTGCTTTAGTTCTTCCCATTTACGAACTTAACCTGCCTAGGACCCTAAGAAATAATCATGCCAAACTTAAGCTCTTTTTTTGGACTGCGTCGTGTTAACTGCAGACAGACGGACGGGCGGAAGGAAGGAAGGACGGATATACATTTATAGAATTTCTTAAAATCGATCATGGATCAATAATATATATATTTTATAGGGTCTCCGACCGATATTTCGATGCATTACACACGGAATGACAAAGTAAGTATACCTCCATACTGTGGTTAAAGTGTGTAAAAATAACGTCATACGGCCTTTGTTTTTTTTTTTGACGTAAATTTTTTGCATACAATAAATTAATTTTACTGTAGATAAAATTATTTTCCTTTACGAAATGTGAGTGTAAGTCGTGTATCCATTTTCTAATCAACATTGTGTAACTAAATTATTAAATTCTTCCGTTTCCTGATCATTTTCTAGAAAACCAATAATTTTCCAGTAGTTTACTCTTCATTAAACTTAAAAGGGTTGTAAATATTGTTACTTGATAAGTCTGCTAGTTAGTGTTACCAGTATGTTTACAGTGGCGGTCAAAGAAATAGCACCAATCTTTTTATTTAAGGTATTTAATCGTGCTTATCATTAGCTTAACGGCCACAATTTAAACAAGTTAAAGAGCTTAATTTTACTTGGCCGAATCGATGAATTTTCCAAGATGCCTTTTAAAACGTGTTTTTCAACTTGTGAATTCCAGCTGAAACTCATTTTATTTTTATTGCACTAAGAAAATGTTTGCAGTAAAAACAACTGTAGTATTTTTTACTATAATTTGAAGTTGAAAATTTGTAGTTGACACCTCAACAACTACATTCAGTCGTTTAACCGAGAAAATATTTGTGTACTGAAGATTTCATAACTATCGATAGCAAGAAAAATTTTATAAGAAATTTCATAATTATCTATTGCAAAAATTTTTTTAATGGGAAATTTTATAGTTATCTGTAGGGATGAGATTTTCGAAAATATGCGCTGAAAAATATGCACTAAAAACTCTAAAAATATGCACTAAAAAATAAAATGTGTGCAATAACAATCTTGTTTTCACAGAAAAAAACATAGGAAATTAAGACAATTTAAAAAAATATTTTTCTTATTTTGAAAATAAATTTGAAACAAATAAATTTCGATTAGTGGTTTTGCTAATATATTCCAAAATATGCAAAAATATGCACTTAAAAGTTGGAAATATGCACAAAATATGCATTTTAAACCAAAATATGCAAAAATATGCATTTTCACCAAAATATGCAAAAATATGCAAACACAAATCGATGCCATTTTTAAGCAAATTTCTTGATTGGGAAAGATAATTGGTCGATATAGTTTTTAGACAATCGACAAAAAACATGCATTTTAATGGAAATCTTATCCCTAGTTATCTATAATAATTTTTTTGTTATCTATAACAACAAATTTTCTATAAAAAATTTAAAGTTATCGATTACAAAAAAATTTCAATTAAAACTTTCATAGATATCGACAACCAAAATTATCGATAACAAAAAAATTTTATAATTATCGATAACAAAAATATTCTAAAAAAAATTTCATAATTATCGATAACAAAAAATTTCTATATAATATTTCATAATTACTCTCTGGTAGTCGCAAATTTGAAGAAGCTGGCAACCTTGCTGGTTAAGATATTTCGAGTACGCTGAATTTAGTGGTGTTTGCCGTTTTCAGAAGTTCGAATTAGAATATCGCTCGTATTTGGGATATTCGCGATTTAAAATTCCAATGCTAAAGAACCACAAAAATTAAATTTTTATACTTTTGGCATAATTTTTAAATTTAATTTAAGAAATGCTTTGATTTTTCGCAAAAAAAAAATCACGAAAAAAAATCCGCGGAAAATATTTTTTTCGAAAACTTGTTTTTTCACAAAAAAAAAAAATAAGACTTCGCGAACAAAAAATATTTTTTGCGAAAAAAACTCTCAGCAGAATGAATGAGTTTAAGTTTAAAAATGATCGCAAAAGTATAAAAATATTATTTTTATTGTACTTGAGCATTAAAATTTTTAATTGCGAATACGAGCGCTAACTTTGAAAAACGGCAAGCAAACGGCAAATTTAGCGCACTTTAACAGTAGGGTGCCCAGCCTCTTAAAAAAGTGTCAAATTCGAGCACAGTGTTATCCATAACAAACAATTTTCTATAGAAAATTTCAAAATTATCGATAACAAAATTAAAAAAATCAATCGAAAATTAACAAGCTGGGCACCCTGCTGGTAAAGCTAATTCGGGTAAGCTGAATTCAATGGTGCTAGCCGTTTTCCGAAGTTAGCGCTCGTAATCGCGATATTCGCGATTTAAAATTGTAAAGCCTAGATACTACAAAAGTTAAATTTGTATGCTTTTGGGATAGTTTTTAAATAAAAATTTAAATATAAACTTTATTTTCCACGAAAAAAAAAACAAAAAATGCACGAACAAAAAATTTTTTTTCGAAAATTTTTGTGTCTGTAATGTATCGTATTCTACTCATTTTTATAAATTAATAGCAAAATAAATAAAAAATTTGGAAAAAAAATTACGCGAAAAAAAATCGCGAATAAATTTTTTTTTTTGGTAATTTAATAGAGTTTAGATGATAAAAATTCGAAAATTGTCTAAATAATATAAAAAAATTGTTTTTTTTACTTAAAAATAAAAAAAAATAAATAATCGCGAATATCGCTTATACATACGCTGTCTTTGAAAAAAGTGATATTACAATGGGATTTAGTGTACACGAAGAAGCTTTACCAGATTGCTGTCGTAAATTCAAATCAAACTAAAAATATTTGTATTAAACCAATTTTTTTACGAAAATAAAAATTTTTCATGAGCAAAAAATGATTTTCGCGAAAAAATTCACGGTTTTATAGAATGTTATGTTAGTTTAACAGACTTGAATGGTTTTAAATTTAAAAACTATCGCAAAAGTTTAAGAATATCGTTTTTATTGTGCTTGAGTATCAAAATTTGAAATCGCGAATATCGCGAATACGAGCGCTAACTTCGAAAAACGGCTACCGTCGTTGAATTCAATGTACTCGAATTAACTTTACGAGTAGGGTGCCCAGCTTGTTAAAAAAAAGTGTCAAATTCGAGCACAGTGTAGTTATCGATACAAAAAAAATTATAGAAAATGTCGTTGTTATCGATACCAAAAAAAAAAAATAAAAAAAAACAAAAAATGTTCTACAAAAAAATTTCATAGTTATCGATGTACAACACAACACAAAATTTTCAATTTTAAATTTAATAGTTATCGATGTTTCGTCAACACACATTTTTCTATAAATAAAACATTCAAACCCAGCAAAACTTTGGTAATGGGTAGTGATTATATAACACATTACCAGGTAATGTATATACCTTATTTGTAGCATTATTTTAGGATGTCTTACCAAACATTTGTTCCACAACGTATTATTTTCAAGTGAAAAATAATGCATTACTAATAATTTGCTACGTAATGCATGATTATTGGAAAAAATGTATTTCATATTTATTATTTCTAAACATTAAATCATGGATGACTTATATTTGGTTACATTATGTATTATTTGAAAGTTTGAAATAATGCATTATTTATAATTGGATGCATAATGCATTACAATAACATAAAAAATAATTATTTTATAAAAAAATTCATAAGTTTAAACTAGAGATGGGCTCACGACAGGAAATTTCTAACGACACACCCTCACGAGCATATTTTATCTACTTACACTCACTTACAATCACGTGAGTAAATTTAATACAAAATTACTTTTTCAGTACTTGTAACACCTTATATCGTCGCTGCTCCGTCGTAATTTGGTATGTGTTTTTAATGAAGTTTTCAGGAGAGCAAAAAAACCGTTTAATTTTGCCATTTTGCCATATTTTATAAAAGTCAAGCGTCTTTAAAATACATAAAGATGTTTTATAGATGTGTACCACAAAATAAAGAATGATTTTTTAGCTAAAACGAAGATATTAACGAATTACATAAAAAACTACACATAACACATTTTGTTGGAACATTTTTGGTATTAATTTTTTTATTTTTGGACATTTTTATACACATGACCGTTTTTGTTCATAGAACTTAAGTTATAAAATTTAATAATAGTGCAAAAAATTGTCATATTCATTAAAGTGATAGTAAATACACTTTTAAATCCCATATTTTGTACAAATCTGCATCCAAGTGCTGTTGCTTCAATGAATTTTGTTTTTTTTTTAGCGAAAAAATTTTACTCAAAAAAATGTTCCTGAAATTTGTGCCATGAGATCTGACCATCATTTCTATATAATTGGGGCATGCTTATTTCAATGGTGAAGTCCGTTTTTGAATCAATGGAACAGTTTTCATGGAAATCATCGTTAAAGCTATGCACATTTTGTTGCAGTTTTTTTATTATAAAAATTCTTCTTTTACAAATGCAAATTTGTTTGGTATGGCAAATGGGAATTAGACTCATAACGATATAATAGTACAAATTTGGATAAAAATGTTTGCGTTAAAATGTTGAAAATCGCGATTTTTCTCATATTTTAATGATTTTGCGTTTTTTTTTGCAACCCTATAATTAATTTTCCGAATTGATTTCATGTGTATGAAAAGACTAATGTATGTAATTAATTTCTGCAAAAAAACTTTTTAGATACATATAACTTTTTTTTGAAAATCGCGAAAAATCGTTTTTTTATAATGGCAGCATCCCTTTAAAATGTGATCTCATACTTCATTTTTTAGTATAGTATGTAAGCATGCCTAAAACCGTTATGTTAAAAATTTTAAGCAAAAATGTTTATATTTGCAAAAGTTTTCTTAACAAAAACTTGTTTTTAACTACACATACCATTTTTTTTTGGAACATTTTCATATGGATTTCACATAGCTATTTTTGCTAACTTCCAAACCATTCAAGATATCGCTAAACGGTTTAGTGGGCAGACGGATGCCCTATAGAGGTTTCATATTATGCAATAAAAAAAAAATCCAAAAATGTCACATACCAAATCACGACGGAGCAGCGACGATATATTACGTTCTGGTATGCTATATTATATACCTTACTCGTAACCTATAAAATATCATATATTTTACACCTTACTCGTATTCTTCGTTATAAATTTATGACTTATTTTATACCTTACTGGTATTCTTTGTGATAATGTGGATGCATTACTTTGAGTCTCATCGCCTGTTAAAATCATCAATGCTGCAATGTATAAAATAAGAGATCCTATACCTTATTTTATACCTTATTTGGTAATCTAAGTTTTGCTGGGAAGTTATCGATGTATTAAACACACAAAATTTTTTATAGAAAATTTCATAGTTGTCAATAAGTCTAAAATAATATTTTAGACTTATTGATGCTTCGGTAACACAAAAATTTCCATAGAAAACTTTAGAGATATCGACGTATCGATAGAACAACATTTTCCATAAAAAAATTATATTTATTGATGAATCGATAAGACAAAGCTTTTTGAAGTTTTGGTTTATTTGGTTTCTAAAAATCTGATCAATCGGCGCTATTTTCTTAAACAGCACTGTCTAACCTGCTTTTGTATTTAAATAAAAATATAAAAATATTAAGGACTTAAAGTGTTAGTCTTTATTTTCTCTTAGCTGACATAGGGTAGTATTGGTCGCAGTTCATTTTGGCATACTGGGTGGGTGGGGTCCAAAAGCTATTTTTATAAAATTAAAATATAAAAATCTACGTGGGCGTCTATTTCAAAGACTTTCATATGTGTTGTTTAAAACTAAAATAAAATTTTTGTTTTGAAAAACAAACGACAATTTATGTTAACAAATCATTGAACAATAATTAATTTAGTATTAATAATATCTTAAATATTTCAATACCCTTCATCCTCATTAAGTCCTCCTAATTGTGACTTAATTGGTAAGGGTGAAAAATAAAAGAAAAGGGGTAGTTGTTTCAACAACTAATTCTAATAGTCCTAAAAACATGTTTTTTGTTGACATTTTTTTTGAAATTTATGAGTGGAATTTAGTACCTTTTAACAGTAGGTGTCTAAAATGGTTCTATCTTGGCGTAAAGCTGTCAAAATGATATGATTGTATTGTTAACATGTACATCTTACTTATTTTTTGTATATGTATTCGACCTAATTACACACATAAATATTGCAACAGTTTATCAAGGGATCTTTACTGTTCTATTTTAGGCGTAACGAGACCAACTGCATATACAAACATATTTTTTTAAGGAAAAATATCTCAGAATCTGAGACTTTTTCTATAGGAAAAATGTTTTAGAATCTGAGACTTTTTCTATAGGAAAAATGTCTCAGAATCTGAGACTTTTTCTTTAGGAAAAATGTCTCAGAATCTGAGACTTTTTCTATAGGAAAATGTCTCAGAATCTTAGACTTTTTCTATAGGAAAAATGTCTCAGCATCTGAGACATTTTCTGTAGGAAAAATTTCTTAGAATCTAAGACATTTTCCTAAGGAAAAAATGTCTAAGAATCTGAGACTTTTTCTGTATAAAAAATTTCTCAGAATTTGAGACTTTTGCTATAGGGAAAATGTCTCAGAATCTGAGACTTTTTCTATAGGAAAAATGTCTCAGAATCTGAGACTTTTTCTATAGGAAAAATGTCTCAGAATCTGAGACTTTTTCTATAGGAAAAATGTCTCAGAATCTGAGACTTTTTCTATAGGAAAAATGTCTCAGAATCTGAGACTTTTCTATAGGAAAAATGTCTCAGAATCTGAGACTTTTTCTATTGGAAAAATGTCTCAGAATCTGAGACTTTTTCTTTAGGAAAAATGTCTCAGAATCTGAGACTTTTTCTATAGGAAAAATGTCTCAGCCTCTGAGACATTTTCTGTAGGAAAAATTTCTCAGAATCTGAGACATTTTCCTAAGGAAAAACTGTCTAAGAATCTGAGACTTTTTCTGTATAAAAAATTTCTCAGAATTTGAGACTTTTTCTATAGGAAAAATGTCTTAGAATCTGAGACTTTTTCTATAGGAAAAATGTCTCAGAATCTGAGAATTTTTCTATAGAAAAAATTGTCTCAGAATCTAAGACTTTTTCTATGGGAAAAATGTCTCAGAATCTAAGACTTTTTCTATGGAAAAAAATTTCTCAGAATCTGGGACATTTTCTATAGAAAAAATGTCTTAGAATTTGAGACTTTTTCCATAAAAAATTTCTCAGAATCTGAGACTTTTTCCTATAGAAAAAGTTTTTGTGGGAATCGAACACACGATCCCCACATTCAAAGTCTACCAACTAAGCTACAAGGACCCTTTTTGGTCACAAATATATGTCTATTTCAGTCAATTTTAGCTTGTATGTATTTTCTAAACTAATAAAAGAATATTGATCCGATCGGTCTATGCATAGAAAAAAAAATATTTGCCAATGAACGAAATTCTTAGTATTTATGAACAAATACATAACTTTTTCATTAAATTTTTGAACTTTTTCATAGTATTTATAAAAAAATATTAAATAAGGCCGCTGTTCCAAAAAAAGTAATTCACATAAAAAATGTGAAAATGAAAATTTCCGAATTTTTTTGGTGTTCTAGATTTCACAACTGAATTTCGTTTTCGTTTTGTTTCACATAAATAAAATTTGGTGGAAGTAAAACGAATGCACTTTTTTCCTTATAATTTTTTAAATTTTAATTATTTGATTTCAACTTCGAATGAAAACGTGATCAGCAAAACACTAAACTTGATTTCATGTGATTCGGAAATTTTCATGTGAATTGAAAAGTTGTGAAAGACAGAACAGATTCCTAGTTCTAAAATTTCACATATTATGATAAATCTATAAATACTATGAAAAAGTTTATAAGTATTGTGAAAAAGTTAATAAATTTTATGAATTTGTTCATAAATACTATGAAAGTTGTTCATTGGAAATTTTTTTTGTGTGTTTGGAGTAAAAGGCCAATTTGTCGGGAATTTTTTAACCGACTTTAATTTTCTTACTTATTTTTCTACCGTGTTGTCAAGAGGCGAACAAAAAAATAAGGGAGGACTTTGCCAAATTGTCTTAAAATCGACTAAAGCTGACATGCTTATGTAATGGCAAAGTTATACATACCTAGAATATCGCCAGATTATCTTAAAATTGATAAAGAAACATTTCTAAACCTACATTTAGAATTTACAGAGTGTCAAATTGAATACACCCCCTATTTTTTAGTAAATAGCTGGTGTTGTTATTCCATAAATCACATTGACATATTTAACAGGTCAACTTTGGGTTTTAGTTTTAAAAAAAGAAATAACATAAAACTAAAATCCTTGTTGTCACAAATCTTTAGCTACAGTAATAAATATTTACTTGAATTCATGTACTTACTTCTTCTTATGGTCCTTATTTCATATATACATCCTTAAGAGGAAAAACGTTGACAATCGATGAAAATTGAGTGTCCAAAGTTTAACGAACCTTTTTTTCAATTACATTCATATTACACAAAAACTCTTACACACACAATAATATTCAAACGTGTATGTATAGATGTGTTTAAATTTTACGACCCCATTAGATACACACACACTAAATACTTAAATTTATATTTCCGTCCAGTATAAATAAAGCTTTTTATGAAGCTTCGACAAAAGCTCTTATTTAAGTTTTGTAAAAATATTTTTTTCAAAAAAAGCTTTATCAAAACGGTAAATGTTCATGTCTTTGCTACACCAAACATAAATAAGCTTTAAAAAAGCTTTACACTTATATATTAAAAATAAAAAGCTTTTTAACATTTACAAAAAAAAAAACTGTTAAAACTTTTACATTTTTATTCTCATGTATCATAAGATTTCGTATAACAAAAAGTATAAAATTCCAAACACATACATACTTATAAAAAATTCAACTTAATAACTAATTGGCAATAAAGACAGATGCTGCATAAAATTCTTTCCCTCTCTCTCTCTATCTTTTTTTGTTAAGTCTTACGAGTCCATTTCATTATCTTCATCATCCCATTCCCATCCATTAAATGTAAAATCCTAGAAGAACAAGAAAAAAATTTGAAAAAAATATTTAAAAAAAAACAATTAAAAAACCAGTGAGAGTGTTAAATTCGGCTGTGCCGAATTTAACACGTTAAAAAAAGACAGGGGCGTCTTTTTTTTGGTGGGGGGGGGGGGGGGCGATTACGTCGGTGGGAGACAACCTTCCTGGATACAACTGCAAGATTTTGAAACTTTTTTCCCCCTGATCCGATTTTGCCCATGTTCGAACTTAACCAGCCCAACACCATAAGACATATTTGTGCCAAATTTCAGGAGTCTAGCTCTTTTACTTTGGACTGTATTGTGTCTTCCACAGACGGACAGACGGACGGACGGACGGACATACGGACATCGCTAGAATGTCTTAGAATGGATCACTGATCAATAATATATATACTTTATGGGGTCCTAGACCGATATTTCGATGCGTTACACACGGAATAACAAAGTGAGTATACCCCCATACTGTGGTTGGAGGGTATAAAAACTTAATTCGACTTTGCCGAATACACAGAATTCAGTTATATCAACGGACCCCTAACTGCGCTTAATATGAAATGACATTTCAATAAAACAAAAAGAGTCCCTAATTTTATTCACATTCTTTTAAAATCTGAACCTTTTCTGTGTAGTTTCCCTATATGGCAATACTTACATAATCATCTAAATCGACATTTTCCACGGGATATGTAATGGGAGTACATGCCATGTAAGATACTCCCGTATTATGACCCGAGCATTCACATGTTTGGTTGCTTGTGGGAGCCGCACTTTTAGCTACTCTCTTGGCAAATATAGTAGCAAATCTCTTAATTGGATATTTTCGTTCCGGCATTAATTTGCGTGCACTAAACACTGCACCATTTGTTTCCAAAGCCAAAGGAGTACATATACCCAAATTACTCTTGGGTATATGCAACTGACGTCGTGTCTCTGCATCGCCCTCTGGGAAACGTTTTGAATACACCAATTCCCGATCCATGCCAAAGAAGTGTCTCAGTTTACGAGTCTTTTCAAATTCAAACTCAGTATCAGCCAAAATATGTAGATTAACACCTTCTTCCATCATAAATTGCAAAATGGAACTGTAGTCAAAACGCATACTGCGTGCAGCACAGTCACTGCAAGATAAGAGAATAAAGGTTTTCGAAACGCCTGGACGGAAATTTAAACGGGATGCTGTAGATATGGCTTGAAGAATATCATTGTTGGTGCCATTCGTTGTATCAATATGGGCAAAATATTTGGCCAAATTATTGTAGTCATTAGTGAACACAGAGTTTTCATAATAAATACTGCGAGGTTTGTCGAAAGGAGCTACTCCACCGAAAGTTACCACAGCATAACTGAAAACAAATATGGATTAACTTTGAGAATATACTTGTTGTTAGCTAAAATCTTACCGGTTGTTTGTGATTCTTTGGGCCAAAAGTTGCTCTTCCAAAGTAGCCACAATGGACATCATGCTCTTGTTTTCAGTCAAATTGGTATTGCACGGTTTAGCTTCTACTATGAATACAACATCAGTACTGCGAGGGACATCATTACCACTTACTTCCACAAATGTACCCTCAGGTACAAATGAGCCGTTTGTTAATTGACAACTGGAAAAGTTGGGAAATATTAGAATATGTCTGACAAGATCGGTATTTGCAATTAAAATTTAAGTACACTGAAAGAATTATTGTATATAATATCTATGAACAAATTTCATAAAACCAAATTCATAGAATTTATGAAACTGAATCTATGAAATTCATTGCCTAAATGAATATACATTAGAATTATGAAATATTTAGTAGAATTTTTTGGCGACATGACATAATCCCCACGGACATAACCCCCATTTCCGTTATGAGGATTATGACCAAAACGAATTCGGTCATAATCCCCATAACGTCAGTGGGGACTATGACCGAAATAAATTTGGACATAATCCCAATAAAAAATGGACATAATTCCCAGTTTTATGGGGACAATGACCACGTAAAAAGTAGACATAACCCCCATTACAGGGATTATGTCTACTATACTAATAGGTCATAATCCCAATAATGATGTAAAATTTTTTTTTTGTCTTAAAAGTTTTTCTGCGTAGCCGGCCTTCCGCCGGGCTTAGGGATTACAAACTCCATGCATTAAACCCACCCTCTCGGCAAAATAAAGGGATTATGACCGAAATTGTTTTAGACTTAGTCCCCATAATATGAATGGGAGTTATGACCGAAAAACTTTCGGTCGTAATCCCAACAGGGAAGGGACATAATCCCCATTGGGATTATGACCGTTTTTGAAATGGTCATAGTCCCTACAGCTGATATAGGGATTATGTCCGTAATGCATTGGGTCATAATCCCCATTTCCGTTATGGGGATAACGTCCGTGGGGATTATGTCCTGTCACAGAATTTTTTTTTTATAGATTTTGTTAGATTCATAGAAAAAATTCATCTCCTAAGGGAAGACTTTCCTTGTAAGTCTTAAACAAAGGTTCGAAAGAATTAATTCTTTAATTCAATTTCCTAATTCGAATTAAAAAAATAGAATTTGGCATTCCCTAAAATCATTCAACTTTCATAATCATTGAATTAATTCTTCAAGAATTCATTCCTTAAGAATGATCATTCTTTAGGAATGAACTATTTTTTTTATCCAAATCAATCTACTACAAATTGAATGGTGAAATTTTCTTATCATTCAATTTAAAACAGTGAAGCGCAACACACTCACACACACATTTATGCTTGTGTGACGAGACGTCAACAAAACAACAACCGATCGTTTACACACGAAGATGCTTAAAATGCACACAAGCAACACATTTTTGAAAATACAAAGGGAATGAAATAAAAAAATCATCGTTCAATTTGTAATAGATTTGAATGATGAAAAATTTTGATCATTCAATCGAATGATTGCTTGCAAGGAATTAATTCTCTTGGGAATTAATTCAATTTGATTTAAGCTTTGAGAATTAAGCCTTTGAATTAATTCGTGTTGAATGCTGGTAAGGAATGATAATTCAAAACTTATTAAAACAGAATTAAACTTTTGGTGAATTAATTCTCAATAGAATTAATTCGTTCGAAGCTCTGGTCTTAAATAATGACTGCTAAATACAACTACTTACTAAACACAATGATCGGGTACTCTCATAGGTATTTTGGCACTCGTGCACGCTTCAATATAAGCCAAAGCTGCTGTACAAGCGCCCTTGTTTGCTGGATGTCCAGGACGTATAGCATTCGAATTGCTACCCAAATCCAAACATATATCATAGAATGGTTTAGTATCAACCGTATCTGCACAGGCTGACAACATGCCCGATCTAAAGTAATAATCACAAACTTTGCTAACTTCTTCTGGTACTGCCGGCGTCACCGATGTAGGTTTCATTTTCTGCTTGCAACTGTCGACACTCCATGAATCAGTAAATTCACTTGGATTTGAAGTTATATGATTGTTGGAGGTAGTAAATTCATCGAAATCTTCATTATTCATGGTTCCCAAAACACCAGCGGTTTTACCGAAATACCAGCCACTCACTTCGAACCAACACAAATCAAATTGAACATTACAATTTAAACTGAATTCAGTATCGGAAGTTATAGACAATATATCAAGATCCCGGGCGATAGTAACATCGTTTAGTTTCAGAGGTAACAGTGTTTTTTGGTCACCATTAATTGTAATACGCTGAAAATAAAAAAAAAACAGAAACCACAAATCATTAAAAAATCTACAATATTTCTTAATCCCAACTTACATCACTTCCTAAATCAATTTCTATCAATTCACCATTGGCTATGAAATTTAATTTTCTCGTAGCCACATTATCACTATTAGTAACACTGGTCTGGAAATAAAAAAATAAAAATATTTCGGTTAGTAGGAAGTTTTTAACCTAAGCAAAAATTTTATTGATTTACCGATGGTTCTAACATTAAAGTGAAATTACTTTGGAAGAAATCATGCGTCAATAGGTAAGAACATTGTCTGTTGCGTTGGCTACCCGAAATTTCCTCAAATCGCAAGTTCAAACCAATAAAACGTTTATCGAAAGTCATATAATGACGTGAGTCAATCAATAATGCTCGAGCTACACAAAAGAAAAACACATCGATTTAACAGTATTTTACTTTTAAAATATTAATCTAAAGAATACTTACAGTAATAGGGAGGTAACCAAGTCTTTGGATCTAAATGTTGTCTCATATTAAAGATATTACGTATCATGGAGGAATTCGTGGTTGTTAGCAGATTTTGAGCCTTGGCCAGTAATTGATATTCTGGTATTTCGTCAAATTTGGGTGTTTCATTAAAAGCATGCCAAGACATTGGTAACTTTTGTTCCAAATCAATTATACCAGTCTCCGGATCAAATATGAACTTAGTCTTAGCTTCACGATACATGTCAGCTGTTTCCAGTGCATTGGTAGCATAATTGCGCAGTTTATTGGCAATTAAGGCATACATTTGATGCAAACGAGTCTCAAATTGTAATTCCTCTGCCACCCATTCTATTTTAGCTACAATTTCTTTATATTTTTGTATCACCACCTCCACTTGTTCGATTTTTTGCAATTCCTTTATCTCTTCCCAGATTTCAGTAAGAACTTCATTGAGTTCAGCTCCAAATGGTACAAGTTTAAAGTATTTCTCTTTTATAAAACTCCAGGCTATTAATGAGTATTTCTTAATATTAGTTATAGCATCATGCGATTTGATATCCTTGTATAGACGATCCACATCTTGCGTTAAACTGGACACCTTATTGAAGTAAGGAGATTCGGCCAATTCGTTTGTTCTCTTATAAATAAAATCAAATAATTCTTTGCTCAAATCCCAGGCAGCCGATTCAATATAGCTAATAAACTTGAATATATGGGGTTCCAAACGTTTAAGAACACCCTTCCAATAATTCGACATCATATTCCAGAATTTATTCCACAAATTCTCGACATATTTGATAAAGGATATATGTAAATCCTTAACAAATCGATCGTATTTGTGAACACCCTTCTCTAGCAGATCGGAAAGATAATGCAAAGAGTCACCATGGAAGAAACGACTAACAGCATCGAGCACATTGTTGTAGGTTTTCTTGATGGCCTCAATCAACCAAACTACACTGTTACGCAAAGCTTTACCGGAATCTCCCATTGCCTGCCATATTTCGGAGAATATCTTGGGTAATGATTCAATATGATCTCTTATAGCCAGTTCATCAATTATTGTCAAAGTAAAGTTTACTACAGTTTTGATATAAAAATCATTGGATTCGTAGGACTGATTGACAAACAAGCGTAAATCTTCTAAATCTTCTTCCAAGACACTCAATTCACCTATATCATCGAAGAATTGTTGATTGTAAGACTTGGAAGTATCCCAAATAACTCCAATAGCTTCAACTGTTTCGGTGTATAATGATTTAATCCA
Organism: Pegoplata infirma; assembly: GCA_963921195.1. Classification (NCBI taxonomy): domain Eukaryota; kingdom Metazoa; phylum Arthropoda; class Insecta; order Diptera; family Anthomyiidae; genus Pegoplata; species Pegoplata infirma. The sequence continues at coordinate 244,753,897 of OY992537.1, read as the reverse complement.
AAAATCAATTCCTTCCGAAAATGAATTGTACACAGAGGAGCCAATTGCATTAATCTTTTCCTTAACTTCCTCCTTGATTGTTGGTCTCCAGTGGAAGCGTCCCGTAATCAAACGAGAATGATTCATTTTCAAATAGGAACTAACATCAATTATGCGTATCTCTTCATAGTTACGCCAAATATCTAAGTAGCCACTGCGAACGTCAGGTATAGAGCCAATCAGCTGTAGATTTTGACTAGCATCCTCAGTTAGATTGACTTCGGCTCGGGCAAATTTATTTAAAATATCTAAATAAATATAACCCGTATTGTTTGTATCTGGAGTATCCCAAACAGTAGCATTAAGGCCGTATACCGGATGATTAATTGTGGGTATAGCCCAAACTCTTACCGAACGATATGGTGAATTGCGCTATTTAATACAAAGTGTTAACTAAATTTCTTAGATTATTTTCAATACTAATACTTACTATGTATTCAACTTCCTTGCGATTTAAATCTAATAATGCCAAAAACTTGCCATGTTTTTCGGGATAATATGATCGTTTGTAGTTGGCATATGATTCCGTTTTATAGTACGAAGATTTAGCAGCAACTGTACCATTGACCACAACATCTAGCTCAGAGGCGACGTGATTGGCAAAGAATTTGAATGTATAGTTCGTGTGACCCAACTCTTGATACCAGTCCTTAAGTACTGCTCCAAGAATAATGGAATGATCTTTATCGTCTGAATAGTCGATAACCAAATCGGTCTTTATTAATTCCACATTTCCACGGTAGTATTTCGCTTTCAGTGTTACATCCTTTTCTAAATATGGATGACCAACGGTTATGAGAATCGACTGACGGTCTTTGTCTCCTCGAACTAATGGTTCGTCTTGCCAAAGTAAAGCTGTGCGTACTACTTTCAACTCATCGTTAAACGACTCTGGATTGGTCCATTTGAATTCAATGTCTGAGAAGAATTTACTTTCCGTTATGTAATACCAACCCTCTGTAGACAATGTACGTTTGGGATATGATAGATCAATAACGAATTTACGCGAATCATTGCCGACCTAAATAAAGAAAAATAAAATCATTTTCTTGAAACCAGACTATGATTAGAAAATACTTACAACAGTGTAATTACTCAATTCCAAATTATAACCAATCCAAGCAGTCGAGGATAGTTCTAGCTTACTTCGATGTTTAACAATTCTTTCCGTTTCTTCCTCATAATTGGTAGTTAAGACCACCGTGCGATTTGGATGTATGGCAACTATTTTGAATTCTTGTCCACTTGGTTTTGTAGTTGTGTATAGTTCACCGGTCAAGTTAAAGTTTTCGACATTTCTTAACTCAAATATTTCAATATGCTTTACGTCCAACGACTCTCCTGGCCTAGCGATATCTTTTTTGTTAACATAATGTATTCCCAAAGGTTTCATTTCATTTTCGATAGTTACATCAGTGGTTATAACGTGAATTGGTGTATGTTCCTCGACACTTTTGTAGACACCATTAACTATCTGGTTTTCATTGTAGTTAATCTTAAGGTAACCATTATCCAAGTCTGGTTCTTCTTTTAAACCATATTTAATGTTGGCTTTGTGGCGACTAGCCAGAGGAACTTCCATGTCTATGGTTCCCTGTAGATTATGAACGAATTCTTTGCTATTGTAAATGCTGTGCAATTTAAAGAATGCCGTGTCTGTGGGCCAAGTACCTTGACAGAAGCGATACGTCTCAGGTCTAGATAAAATTAATATTAGAATAAATATTAGTTTATGACATTTATATAACTCACCCATCAGTTGTAAAGTTAAAGCCTGCTTTAAACCAGGTAACATTCAGGAAGGGTGTGGTACTATTTATCAAGCCATACATATTTGTAATAGACTTAAATGATACATCCATATCAGCGATGGGGTTAGACGCAGGATAGCCGATAGAACACCTGAAACAAAATATAATATTATTAAAGGAAACAGCAAATCATTACAATTTATCATTAAACTCACGCCATGTTATGATATTCATCTGTTCGCAAATCGTAGTTACCCTTCATGTAGAAGGTATCTTCATCCTTAAATTTCGGTGTTATTAATTTGGCATAAAACTCACGTCTGGCCTTATCTTTTCTAAGCATTTGGAAATCTCCTTCCACTGTCGCAACATTTGTATCTACACCCCATTCAACGTGTCCCAAACCTTGCAGATCTGTTGTGTTTCGGAAAGACACTCGACCTAAATATTTCTTTTTAGCATCTTGAGATCCATATTTTCCCTCAAAGAAAACATCTGGCTGAGCACCCTGCTTACTAATCAAATTACCGCGATAACGCATGTCAAACTGATGTACATCACCGATTGGCTCAGGCAATACGGTGATTAAGGTTCCTTGTAAATCGTCGGAAGAACGGTACGTCAAAGATCCATTTACTGCTAGCTTCCATTTGGAATCCACATCCAATTTGGCCCCTGTTACAAGGTTCAAAAAATTCTTTCCTGGGTTTTGGTATTTAGCACTGGCATGTACGATTCTAGGATTAGCATCTGGGCGTTCCATGTAGCTCTCAAGCACAAGTTGCATATTTTCTGCCAAAATCCAGGACCACACACAATTACCACGTCCAATATTTGGACCTATGCGATATTCACCACCAATGTTTCCACTATCTTTACGTACAGCAATGTCAGAGTGTAGTATAACAGATTCAATACCCAACTCTTTCCAAGGTGTTTCCAGAGAAATGTCACCAATAATATGACCCTTTTCACGGGGTCTTAGTTTTCCATTGAAATTAATACGTTTAATTTCCGGCAGAGTAGATTGTACTAAAACTGAAAAATCCATACCAGATTCATCGCTGTTCGAATAACCACCAGATATTTGACACATTTTGCCATCCTCTATGGCACTAAATTGGAAGTTGTAGCCCTTTTGATTGCCTTCGGATTCTGTAATACTTAGTTCAATTACGCCATCACGACCTCCAGCTGTAGGTTGTATGCGTAAACGAGTGTCCGTTGGATAGTAGTCAGCCATTTTGATAATACCGTTAAGGCTATATGTAACCATATTACGATATAGATTTCCGCTAACGCGATATTCTCTAGGATTGTTTGTCGATTGAATAAGTGATCCATGCATAGATATATTACGGAAATTTTCAATTGGTGTCCAAAGTTCCACATTAAATATATCGTTTTTCTTGCTGGCGCGTGTACCATACTCAATGCGGTATCCTTTCTGACTTACAAAGCCCAAATCGAAACTTAGTTGTGGATTTGGACCCTTGGTAACTTGAAGAGCAGTCTCTACCAATTTCAATGGCAGCATTGTTGTACGTACTCTGCCATCAACATTTACCAAGTGTTCTGAATCTTTATGCCAAGCTGTTTCTATCTGCAGTTCGTTGATCACATCATTATCGGTAACAACAAATTGGACTTCAACAGAATTATCAATTTGAGAGAAATCCTTTTTGAAGTAAGCTCTACAACCATAATGAGGAATAACATTGGTGTTTAGTAAGATACCCACTGAAGTCTCAAGGAAATTTTCTTCAACCTGAAAGAATTCTTGAATGTTAACAAAAACTTTGTCTCATTTTTAAATGGATATACATACCTCGACTGCAGCTGCTAAAGACAAGAATGTAGTTGCCGTTCGTGACGATATATTTCCTCTGTATATATTACCCATTTCCATTTCCAATTTACCCCAAATATCCATGTCAGGCAAAACTTCGAAAGGTGTTTTTATATTTATTTGCAAATTATGTTCTCTTGGTTTGACGGAATCATCAATCTTAGTATAATTAAGTTCTAATCCAGCTATTTTCGGTTGATCAATACCATTACCGACAATAAACTGTATTTTGTCGTATAAGAAATTGTACTGCAAATCTATGTGATATTCTACAATAGATTTAATTTCTCTGGCAACTTCAAATGGTGTGGTGACAGTCAATACATTAAGCACATTAATATAGTCCGGATAGTATAAACGGTCTTTAAGATCGATACGACCTTGAGGTAATTGTAGATTACCAACAACTAAATAATAGTCCATTATTTCTTGAACATCTACGAAACCATCAACTGTAGGCCAAACTATAGAGTCAACTTCGAATTCCACAAAGTACGACAAGAATTCATCGTAATCGATTTCATCTATCTCATAGTCCTCAGAATCCGTTCTAGGAGGTTGAAAATCATCATCATATAGAAGCTCCAATTCAATCTTATTGCTTCCCAATTGTGTCAAAAGTTTAGATTTAGGATGACCATTAATTTTAAAACCTAACCTGTACTTGGACAGTTTTCCGTGTAAATACAAGACAAACACATCTTTCTTAATAAACTTGACAATGAAGCCGTTCTCTTCGAAACCATGCAATGGGGTAAATACTGTGTACGAATACTCAAAATCGGTAATGTTCTCCATACGCCAAACGCCAGTAAAACCAATTGTAGCATTATTCCACATGCCTCGAAAATCGACCGTCTCCGATTTAATTTTGGCAAACAAGGCAGCCTGTTGGAAAGTTTCTATGGGCGTGGCAATACTTAACTTTATATCAAAGTTCATGAGTGATATAATATCAAATAACACTTCTGCCCCCAGAGCTGCCTTAGGCGCACGTACCTCTGCCACAGCATGATGTCTCTTTTCATTTAAACCAAAACGACCATTTATTGTACGGAATTTTTCCAAGGGAGTAGTTACATTGATGGTCAACATATTGTCAGTGAATTTTCTAACATAGCCATCTATAGCTAGCGTAAACTCTCGTATTTCAAAGTCCAGGGATGCAGCTCCTTGTATTTCTCGTTTATCATTCAGCATGAATTTGGCCGCCAAACCACCTTTGCGATAACCTTCTAATGGCGTTACCATAAACATTGTACCAGTGATATTTTGATAAATATTATTTTGGGTTATTTCCCACAGAGACTTAATGCTATAAACATTGAGGGTATCGTTAACACCACTGTAACGTAAGTGGAAAACACTATCGAATTTTTTCAAATCTTGCCAGTGCTTGACCTTAACATTTATTATCGGAATATCCTTTACTGTACTGTTGATGCCAAAGTAAACGTCAAAACTTATTAGGGGCTCTTCAATTTCATAGTCGCTCTTATATCCTAGCTCAAGAGTTTGATCATCGGCCCATATCAGACTGGTGTTGGCCAGTATGAGATTTCCGGCATTGTAGACTCCTGTCTTTAGACTGTTTTTACGCCATCCCTGGAACGGTGTGGTAAGTTCTGCATGTATCCAATTGTGTAATTGTCGGCCAGGCATTATGCCTGCATTGTAGGTAAAAATAATCATTTCATTAACACTCCAACTGGCTCGAGCTGTACCATAATACTCAGGTCCACCAGTGTATGCATCAAAGCCACAACTTATTGTTCGATCTGGATAGGTAACCATAACGTTGCCCTCATAACGTTTGTTACCGGGATTATTAAATTCTGCCAAAAGACCTAAACGTTGTGAAGGATCCCGATTGGCATCCCACTTTAATTCAAGTGATAGTTCTTTGCGCTGTTCTATCGATAACAAACCAAGTTTGAGGTGTATGTCACGCAGCTTATCTAAATGAATTTCAACTTGTATCAGTTTAGGCTGTTCTGACAAAAGCTTAGCATTCAGCCAGTAATCCTTGTCATTAACTTTCAAACGTATTTCCGCATTGGCATTCTTATTGGCTACATTGTCATTGTATTGAATGGTTAGACCATAGGGGTCTGAACCATAACGAGTTTGCACATCTGCAAATAAGATCATTTGATTGCGCCGATAAACAATATTCAGAGAAGTTACTTCGAAAGAAGGACTTTCAACAATAAGTTTTAAATGATGCAGACTTTGCACTCTGGAACTTTTATCTTTGTAGTTACCCTTAAGAGAAATGGAATGACCAGTAAACCATGAACCATTCAGATTGACCTGTAGAGGAAAAATAATTTTAAATGTCTGGTTTTTGTATAGCGACCAAACAAAGCTTACCATATAATTTTTGGTGGTAACTTCGGTAAGTTTTAGTCTAGCAGTACACGAGTTGAACTCGGGAACAGTAACATTAACATAGGCATCCACTGCAAATAAACTTCGTCTAGGTAAATGTATCGAAAAAAGACCAGTTGCTTCTTTTTCCGGAGCATAACGCAATCCTAATACAACATTATGTTCAGTGCCATTTTTGCTACGTTCTTCATGTCTACAAAAAGAAATTAAATAAGTATTTGAATGTTACTACTTAGTTACTACTCACTTTAAAGAAATTTTAAAGTCAACTTTTGATCGTGGTACTATTACTTCGAAACTTGCTCTGGTGCGAGATCCATCCATTAGGAAATCCTCAGAATAAGATCGTGCAAATATCAAACGTACTGAGCTGGTATGAGCGGGATTTATGAAATTCGGATCATTGTTGTAGGTCAATATACCTTCTGTGTGTCCCTGAAGACTTAGCCAGGTGGCATTCGAAGCAAAATTAAGTTTTGGATAGGCAGAGGTCTTCAGTTTAACATTTCCCCGGTATTCAGTTTTCGACTTGTCTCCTGTATTTACTAATTTACCATCAAAATTTATTGTCTCAATTTTATTTGCCTGGAACCTGTAGTTAATAGTCAAATTTGTCGATGTTGTTATTTCACTTTGTACAAAGGTGCCTTTGAGAAGAGCCTGCAGTTTTTTTGTTTCAAACGATAGTTCAAAGTCATTTTGTGTAATGCCGTTTTTCTCGTTTATTCGTATAGTACCTATAAGACCCGTGACGTTAGCTCCGTTAATTGCCAGCAACATTTTTGGTCTATACATCCAAGCATTACGATCTTGCCAACGTTTAAGTTCCATATTCAAATCAAAACTTCGATTACCATTTGTATCCAAGAAAACATCAAGACTTCGATCCTCCGGATTACCATTGTAGTTGCAGCCAGCTGAGACTTTAGTATCGCCATTGACAAATGATACAGAGGCATTAAATGCTTCGCCAACTGTTGTGACATTGGTGACCAGCAAACGTTGTACAGCCGATCCAGGTGTGTGGAATATTAAAGACCAATTAGAATCGTTTTCGATTTGATCCCAATTGTATTCAAAAACATATTTTTTGGCTGATAGATCAGATTTTTTAAGTATAACACTGAAATTTGTGGGACCGCTTAATAGCAAACTTGGATATACTTTGTCTGATGAATTGGCTAAATCGGGTACGCTAAAATAGGAACAGAGCTGTAAACCGATAGCTTTGTCTAGAACAGGCCAGGTACAAGAGCTATTGGAACGACGATTTTCAATGCCAGCCTGTGCAAGCTCTTGGTTTTGCTTTAATACAATTAGTTCGGAGCGGGCACTAAAGATTTCATTGGTATCCTGTGGCAAATCGAATGAAAAGGAAACTAGATTTTTACCTCTCACTTTTAATTTAGCCTCAATTTCCGAATTAGAGTAGAGATTACTCTTGACTTTAATGCCAGAAATGGCATAGAACATATCGGCCTGCATTGAGGTAATGACATCGACAGAGACAGATGGTTTAAATTTACCCTCCAAATCAAAGTGCCAATCAGTAACCGGTTCTAAGCGATCTAAGCTGCCCGATACACGGAAATCGACGGAAGAAGCTCCAAAAGTGTTAATAGCCAGAGGTAAGCCTATGGCTAATGGAACGTTATAGGAGGCATCTAGAAAAACACTCGATTTGGTAAAGGTAACTTCTTGACCCGACAAAATCTTAGCAATTTGTTGAAATGGATCAAATTCCTTTGTAAACGCCAAAAACTCTAACATACCCTCTACAGAATAATGACGCAAATCATTGCCAAACATGCGTACCCCCAGTTGGGCGCGAGGGTTATTGTAATTATAGTTGAGTTTATAACCCATATCTTTAACATGTTTTTGAACTTGTTCCTTGCGTCCCTCACTGTCGGAGGATGGTGTCGAACGTTTAGATCTTGAAAGCTCTTCTTCAAACTCATAATCATCGTCTAAATTTTCACCAGAGTTTTCTTTAGCATCTCGTTTTAAACGTAAAGTATCCAAATTTAATAAATTTTCCAAGGTGTCTGGAATTGTAAGTGTTAAATTTAGTTAATTATGATTTTTTACAAAACTTACCATCATCTTCCGAACTCTCAGTACCTAACCACCTATTCAAAAATGATAATTTTTTGCGGAAAAATTCACGATTAAGAGGACCCTTGGGACCAAATACAGTCGATACGAGTTCTTCAAAACCTTCTGCTCTAGCAGATATCTCTAAAAAGTTTACCGATTGACCAAACAGTTCACTGGTAAAGTTTAAAGTAGCCATGCGTGGCAAATAGGAATCCGTACCAAATATAACATTCAAATCCGAAGTAGTACCTGAAAGTATAAAAGTTTATTAAGAATCTTGTTGTTTTCAATTTTATAGGCAATTTTACCGAAATTATATTCATCAAAAAACAGGGAATGTTCATAGTTACGCGAAAATTTACGTATATCCATTTTAAATTTATCCGATAAGTCATCGTTAAGTAGTAATCCTTGAGCTTCGATGCGGATGGGTGACGATGATTTGGCCAAATTCTTAAGGTGAGACCATACAAATGAACCAACTTGATTAATTTCTTCCTCATTCAATATAGTTTTTATGCGATTTATAGACAAATAGTCCGGACAACGCATAGCTTGTAAATAACTGAAGATTCTTATTTCCGAATTTAATGTATAGTTCGCATAGGCATCCAAAAAGAATTGACGATACCTCATACAGTCGACACGTCTAAAGGCCATAACAGCCTGAATACGGATTTCCATAGAAGTTAAATTTTGTGTGATAATTTCTTCTAACTGAGCAGCAAATGGTTCCGATACTACACCAATATTACCCAAACCTTTCAAAATAATAATCATACGTTCACGTGTACGCCTTTCACCACGGTACATATTGAATAGGCTTAAGAATTCAGTTTCCAAAAGATTTACTATACGTTGAACTTTTAGATTATCACCACAGTTTTCATTGTGCCTACAAAAGCTATGAATAACTGCCGAAGCTCCCAGCGTATATTCCGGATCAATCTTTTTACGAGAAAACTCCAGTATGGTATAAAAAGTTTCTAATGTTTCCTCATCGGGTCTTTGGATAAACGACAATGAAGTCATCCAATTGTGAGCCAAGTTCTTTGGTATGGCATTGGCAATGATTTGATCACGCATCAACTGATAAGAGGCTGTACTGCCAATATAGGGCAATGATTCTAAAACATGATTCCTAATTAAATTACAAAACGATCGATTTATTATCAGTTTATATATTGCAAAAGACCTTGACACTTTCACAAGATTACACAGGCCAACAAATTTTTAACCCGCAGAGTATACTTTTCTAAGGGTTTGAGTTTTTTTTTACTTAAAAAAATACTCAGGGGATGCCCCCTACTGATGCTGTGCATTGTATTGATCAAGAAAATAAGGTATTGGAAGGAGGAAAGAGGGAGTAGTGTTTGTGGATATTTGATTTAAATTTTTGTAAGTTATAAGTGACAGGAAAGACCTCTGAAGGGAGTTTATTCCACATACGAATTGTTCGACTGAAAAACGAATTTTCTCTGTAATGCGTTGTGCGAAACACAGGACAATCAACAAAATTCGAATTTGATCTCACAAGGGAAGTATCTCAACCCTTATGAACCGATTTGTCTGAAACTTAAAATTTATATAAAAGAGCCGATTTTAAGGTTGGGGTGTCTCGGCTTATTGGCCATATTAGTGTTTCAAAATTTTGTTGTCCCCTTATGAAATAATGTGTACCTCCGGGAAAATTTTGATAACTCCCGAACTAACAGGAATATCCTCTAATGCAAAAATACATGTCGACTTAAATTTAATAAAGATTATTTCGTATTCATATGGACATCGTAGGTCTATGTCTTCATATAAATACCCCCCAAAATTTACACATTTTCATCAAAAAAGTATTTAACGAAGCCAAACTTTTACAATGCCATTAGGCATTAAAAAAAACTTTCTTCTCATATGTAAACATACACTCAAAAAAAAAAAACTGTAATGTTAGCAAAAAAAGCTTGTAAACCTACAAGAAAATTTGCTGATTTTGAACCCACAATTTTTTTGCTAAAGTTAGCAAAAATGTTTTGCCAATAATTAGTTAACAATTTTTTTTTTTTTTTTGACACATTTGAAGACCCCATTGGGTTCGGACCCGATAGGTCCAGACCCCGATGGGCCTAGACCTAGTTGGGTTCCTTAAAAATCGTCATAGTTTTTGATCCAAAATTTGTATCCGTTTCGTTCTACCTTGCTTAGTTTTTGAGATACGTGATTATAGGGGACCACTAGGGTCTTGAGAATTAAAAACTCGATAACTTCCAAAATATTACTCGGAGAGTTTTTGACTATTTTGCGGTCTTGTTCTACGTATTGACAGCTACAAAAATGCTTTTGGACTTTTTGTTGTGTCGGCAATATTTACCGAGATATGAGCATTTTAAAATTTTCGGGAATGCTAACTTTTTTGGATCCAAAGTTAGGGCCCATTAGGGTCCACACATGTGAAGAGGACCCGCGAAAGTATGGAGATTCTAAGAACCAAAAATGCCCTCCATTTTGCTCTATCTGGCTTAGTTTCCGAGATAGAGCCATTTTAAGTTTTCTGAAAATAAAAAAAAATTTACCATTTATTTTTGCTAATGTTAGCAAAAAATCTTGTAAAAATGTTGTCAACTCAATTTCAAATCTTAGCAAAAGAAATTAGTTCAACGTTTGTTTAAAATTGCTAATGTGCTAAATGAAGTTTACAAGAATTTTTTGCTAACATGCTAATCTCAACTAAAAATTTGCTAAAAGTTAGCTAACTAGCATTAGCAAAAAAAAATTAGTAAATCTACTAACGTATTATTTTGAGTGTATAGTTTCTTAGAAAGAAATTGCTGAAAAATCCAAAAAAAATATTTTTTCTACATTTTTTGACCCATGTTTTGAACCCCTAAATCCGCGATATGGCCGAAAAGCCTTGATACCCCAACCTTAAAATTGTTTCTTTAATATATATTTTACGTTTCATGCAAATCGGTTCATAAGGGTTAAGATTCTTCCCTTGTCAGAAATTGCCTATAACATCAGGTTTTCGAGATATCTTAGCTTGAAGTTGAAAAAACCCCGTTTTTCGCCATATTCGAGACGTTATAACTACGTGAAAACAGCTTTACGTAAATAACTTGATATGTTGCCTGAAAGTCCTACAAACTTCCTTTAAAATTAATGTTTAACCTTTGTAATATCTTGTTTCATCTCTGAGATATCTTAATCTAAAGTTTGTCATCGTTTCGTAACTGTTTGGCTGAGAGTATAAAACATAAAATTCAACGGTCGATATCTCAGAAAATAAAAAGGATATCTAAACAATTTAAAAAAATTTTTTCTTTTTAATTGGGAATTTAAGACTTATAATTTTGTCGTAAAATAAAGGTGAAATGTACCGAAAACTGTCAAATTTGCATTGATAGCAAAAACTAACCAAAAACCCGAATTTTTCAAACTTCATGTTAAGATATCTCAGAGAAGAAACAAGATATTACAGAGTTAAAACATTTATTTTAAAGGTAACTAAAGGGACTTTCAGACGACATATTTGGTTTTACAAATAAAGGTAAATTCGGGTAAGTATAACGGTTCAAATGTGGCGAAAAAGTGTGTTTTTTCTAACTTTAAGCTATGATATCTCGAAAACCTGATGTGATGAAGAAATTCTGAGTACAGATTCGAACCCTTAAGAAAGTATACCTTAGTCCTGGGGTTTTGACTTTTTTCAAATTTTGTCGGCCTGTGTTATGTTTACTTACTTTCCGTTTTCGCAAATGCTAGCTGAACGTGCCAATAGCTGAGTTAAAGCTTTATAATCCAGATATTTGGTGGTTTGTAAAAATTGTGTAAATACATCGATAAATTCACGTTGTATTTTAGGATAACCCACAGCACACATTTCTTTCAACAGATCTCTGGAGGCCTTAATCTCACCATGAGTTGGCTTAATGGCCGGTGTATGGTCAAACAACAGAGTGGCTCTTCGTTCCACAAACTCATTATCTGTATAAAACATTAAGGTTTACTTATTGTCGATGTCCTTTATAAAAAACCAAACTTACTTTCTGCCAAGAATTCTCCCACACTAAATGTATCTTCTCCTTTAAATTCCAATTTATAGGTGGTGGTTGTAACCGCACCTGTACTGGCATTCGAAAATGGTATTAGTTGATGACGTTCATAGCAACTGATATCACGATAAATATTATTATCAATAGTAAACTGTTATTAAAGTTGGAAATAGAAGAACAAAATGCATTTCAACACGTTTGTTTGCTGCTTTTACTTTGCTAACAAAAAGTTTTACTTACATTGCAATAACTTTGGGAATCTAAGATTGGCCAAATAGTTTTATCATCACGGAATGTGTACGGTGTTGTTTGCAGTATGGAATGGGTGGAATAACGATTGCGGCAACTTTTAATATCTTTATCTTTGCGTATGGTAACAAATACATTGTCTGTGGTCTGTAGTGTATACTGGACATTACAAGTGCCCGATACATCCGTCTCGGTTGTATTGAAGTCTACGTCGAAACGCATCATGGTATTTTGTATGGCCGACAAAATACCTTTTTTAAAATTTAGCACCCAGGTGCGTTCATTTGCGGTGGGACAAATTTCACTGATTAAGCCATCATGAAAAGCAAAACGTAAGAGATTTTTCTTTAAATCCAATTCAAGATCTTTACTCCTGGGATGTTCATTTGTCTTTTCGTTGGTTGTTGTATCCTCGATCGAACCGAAATCATGATTCATTTCAAGATTACCATAATAGTCGTAAACATCATTGTCACTCGTACTGGTAGATGGTTGAGACTCATCTTCGGTGGCATCTTCAAGTTTATCCCATAGTTTTACTTCGTTAATACGTAAATAACCCTCACAGGATTTGGGAAAGAATAAATCGATATTGGCTTTTAAATAAAGATCCGAGGTATTTTCACCCGTTCCTGAGAATTCCGTGCGTAATTGTACCGTATAATCGTATTTAAAGATATTGTCGTTGTATTTAAGTTTTCCATTTTCCACATCACAGTGGGGACGACCACAGATTTTTGGATCTTTTAAGGGATCTATGTGAAAATGTAATAAGAAATTAAAAGCATTTATAAAATAAATTTAGTACCACAATTTCCGTAATATTAAAATTAATTTGTCATTTTTGTAAAACAAAATAATTTTTGAGTATTATTTTTAGTTGAGTTTAGAATTCGTTTTTGAGTGTAAACATTTATTTTTAGTGTAAATTTTTTTTGAGTGCTTAAACACTATAAAATATTTTTGTTTTTAAGGTGAAATTCAACAAAAATTCACAGTTTTGCTATAACTTCTAAACCACTGGACCGATTTCATTGAAATCCAATACCAGACTGACTAGAAAAAATATCGCGAAGGAAAAGGTACTTCCAACGTATCGCGCCTAACCTCTCCCCGCCTTAAAACGCCACTGTCAAGTTTGGTTTATACTCTCCATTTAGGGATAGAGGTACATATAAGAAATATAGGTCTAGGATCCCATAAATTCCATATTCATGATTCTCGATCGATTTTAAGACGAAGTCTGTTTTTTTAGAAAGTGTTTAAGGTTGTAAATGGATGCTGAAGCTTTACATCAGCAAACTCTGAGGTCCGTTGTGGTACCACGAAACGGTAATGGGACTCTTTTACTAGTCCCTTTTGTTAAACCAATGTGAGCTAACATAGACTAAGCACACACAGACTTTAAGGTCCGTTATGAGCTTATGAAACTCCTAAGATATTGAATTTTGACATCGACAAATCAAAAAGATCGTGCAGCTCCCTAGATTCCAGTGAAGCAAGTCTCTGACCAGAAAAAGCCGGGCAATGACAGATAAAGTGTTCTATAGTTTCCAACTCCTCCTCATCAATGCAACTCCGGCAAAAGTCATTTGACGACACATTTAACAGCTCCGCATGCTTTCCTATAAGACAGTGCCCGGTAATTACAGCAACCACAGCTCACTTATGTACTTATAATTAAGATACGGCCAAATCTGTCGTGTAGTCTTACACGTCCATCCATGTGCCTATCTCGGATTAGTCTCCGTCGCGGAACAAGGCCGTATATTTTGCTTGCAAGTTTCTAGAGTCATACCAACGCATTCCAGTTCTAGTGAAACCTGTAAGGTAGTTCCCAGTCGTGCAATCTTACTGGCTTTGTAATTCCCTGGAATGTCTTTGTGCCCTAGGACACATATGAGTTGTATGTCAAACTGCTTAGCCAAACTGCTTAGGGCAGATCTTGTTTTCAGAAACATTGACTCTAGAGACTTGAATGTGGCTTAACTGTCAGAATAGATGTTGACTGCGGTTGTAGACAAGACATTGCAACACAACCAGTCAGACACCTCCTTTATTGCCAGCATCACTGCCTGGTAAACACTGCAATGATCTGGCAATCTTCAAGCCAGGCTCAACCCAAGCTCTTCCGAATAGATTCCAAGGCCCACTTGTTCGTGTAGCTTCGATCCATTTCGTTCCCCTCATCCAAGACTCCCTGGTTGATATCATAGTGATAAAGTGGCGCTCAAAAGGGCTCGTTGAGGGAGCGCATTCTATATTTTGGAGTATTGTTATCTTCTTCAAGATCGCGTTGCGGCCAAAATCGCTGCTTTTCCATTGCAGTGTGCTATTCAGTCGAATTGCTGACATAGCCACATACTGCCTACCCAATATGTATTAGGTAAAGGAGGATTTCTAGTGCAGCCGTAGTTGTAGTACGAAGAGCTCCAGTAATACACATCTATGCTTCTCTGTACCTTCATGATAAAGACACAGTTCGCTTTATTCTCGAAAGTAGGCCAACGGATTCCATACAGCAGAATTGAATCCACCACAATCCAGTAAATGACCCCAGGGCTAAAGCACCATCGTTTTCACATGGCCCTTTAAAGGGAATATAAAGCACAAAGTTTTGGATTTCATGCGAGATAAAAATACAAAAATTCTTATTTGTGGGTTGGGGATTTTTATGGGAATTTCAAAAAATATTTTGGGGTTTTTTTGGGGCTATCCAAAATTATATTTATTTTTTATTACAAGCGTTTGAAGATTTTTGGGGATATTTGTCTTTTGCCCATTTTGACTGATTTTCTAGAGCACCCTAAAGAATGTACTTAATGGCCCTTACCACAAGAAAACAAACAGTCTATTTTAACAAAAGTTTTATTTTAAATTTCAAGTTTTCAATACGTTTTTTGAAAGTCGATTTTAAAAACAAAAACAATTTGTATGGAAATAAAATTGAAAGCTGATTTTAAATATATTTTATTTTTCTATGGTAAGGCTGAATGTTTTTGCCTATTCACAGAAAGAATTTGAAACGAATTTCAATCAACAATTTTTTTTATTTATTTATTATCATTTTTAATTTCAACGTGACCGGACAATTTTAACTGATAGTCCACGTTCAAACCACCTTCCGATATTCATATAACTTCCCCAAAATATATAAAAATCAGAGATATTTTACTAAATTTGTGTTTAAAGATGTTAAAGGTGCACACAATATTTAAAAATGGGAGATGTTAAGCGTGTAATTTCGGTACCTTAATTTAATCTGATTATATAATCAGACCATTTATGGTCTTAGGCCTCCATAAAAATTTCGCCCGAGGTCTATTGATATCGGTCTATTGACCACAAATACCAGCCAATTTCAATAAAATTTGGTTTTCTTGTATTTTTCACACTAATAAAACCACTTACTAAATATATATCCAATCGGTCCATGTTTGGACTTGGGCCCATTTTCCGAAAACACTGGGGAAGGGTATTATATGGTCGGTCTAGACCGGCAAACAACCCAGCAAAACTTTGGTAATGGGTAGTGATTATATAACACATTACCAGGTAATGTATATACCTTATTTGTAGCATTATTTTAGGATGTCTTACCAAACATTTGTTCCACAACGTATTATTTTAAAGTGAAAAATAAAGCATTACTAATAATTTGCTACGTAATGCATGATTATTGGAAAAAATGTAATTCATATTTATTATTTCTAAACATTAAATCATGGATGACTTATATTTGGTTACATTATGTATTATTTTAAAGTTTGAAATAATGCATTATTTATAATTGGATGCATAATGCATTACAATAACATAAAAAATAATTATTTTATATAAAAATGCATAAGTTTAAACTAGAGATGGACTCACGACAGAAAATTTCTAACGACACACACTCACGAGCATATTTTATCTACTTACACTCACTTACAATCACGTGAGTAAATTTAATACAAAATTACTTTTTCACTACTCGTAACACCTTATATATTATCTTAATATAATAAGTATCATATATTTTACACCTTACTCGTATTCTTCGTTATAAATTTATGACTTATTTTATACCTTACTGGTATTCTTTGTGATAATGTGGATGCATTACTTTTAGTCTCATCGCCTGTTAAAATCATCAATGCTGCAATGTATAAAATAAGAGATCCTATACCTTATTTTATACCTTATTTGGTAATCTAAGTTTTGCTGGGAAGCTTTAAAAACATTGGTAAGACACAAAAATATTGTACAAAATATTTTTGTCTGCCAAAAATATTTTTCACTAAAAAAAAAATACACTCAAAAAAAAAAATTTACACTCAAAAAAAATTTTTTTTTTTTAAATGAATAAAAAAACTTTTTTATTTAAAATAAAATATTGATAATATTTCAAAACTGTTGCTTTTTTCTAAGTTAGAAAATTTACTATATCGATTCGGCCAAGTCGAATTTAACTATTCTACTTGTTAATACTTACTCTGTCTAGCCGATAATGTCAGGTCCAAGTTGGCGAGTATTAATAATGGTAGAAATAAGGCGCTAGCGCCTAAAAGCGCTGAACGCTTCATATTTATTTAAAAAAACAGTTTGCTACAGAGTTAATTATGCTCCTTTTATAAAATGTTCACTCTAAATTCCATTAGTGTTGTTTTATTTTTGCAAAAATAAATGTTTTTCGTTGTTATCTTTGTAATTTATGTTTATCTGTAATTGTGAATAATTTAATAGATTTTTTCTTTTTTATTATTACAATTTATTTTTTGAATGTATGTATTTGAATATCAATTAAATATTTAAAATCACTTTAGTAAAACAAAAATGCCAAAATCAGTTTTATATATTTTTTTTTTTTTTTTGTATTAATTTTATTTGAAATTCAATCGAATCACTTTGCAATTCAAATATATTCTCACATCTTTATGAATACACACACACACTCTTAAACATTCAAATGTATTATTTGCTTACAATCACACGTACATACAAATATACAAATAATATCAATTTAAATGTGTGAGTTTTGTGTTGAGAGTGTGTGTGTGTGTGTGATGTGGTATATTCTGTGCATAATACTTTTATTTTACTTTTCTTTTTTTTATTATTATTATTATGGGTTTAATTGAAATTTTATATTCGTTCGTTTGGTTTTATTTTTCATTTATTTCATCCTATTTGCCATATTGTTTTTGTTAGTGTTTTTTTTTTGCCATTGCCAACATTTATTTGGGCAAAGCCATTTTCTTTTTTTTTTATATATTTTTGGTATTCACTGAATCACTTTTAATGCCTTTTGATCTTTTACAGAGCATACAATCAACATTCGGTCTTTTTAAATGCACACAGATTTTTACAAGCAGTCACACTTTCACACACACAAACACAGCCTCACACACACACACACATATACTCCCTCAATTTGTATACACGTAGAGATTTACATACATATTCACAGGAATATTTTGTTTTAAAAGTTTTGAGTCCTTATTCATACATTAACACTAGCACACACACACACAAACTCAATCACACACTCACCTACACACACCGAGAATAGTACAAACAATCAAACAAATATATTCACAGGAAATGCTGTGTTTAGTTTTATAATTCTATATGATTTTAAGTTTTCTAAATTCTCAATATCTTTTAAATTTCCATTTGATTCAATTTGAAATATTTTAACAAATATGAACTAAGTAAATTAACATCACACGTTCATTCACACATATATGAGGCATTCCACACCAAATGTTCCGCTACAGAAAAACATGCCCTATATGAAGGCTGACCATTCGTACTGATTTGATCAGTACATGTACTGATTTTTAGTCACGTGTACTGATCAAAAAACCGTGTACTGATTTTTTTAAATATGTGCTGATTGTACTGATTTTTGAATATTTTAAATAAAAATAAATAATTTTATTCAAAAATTCTTTACAAAAACAATAATTTCCATAAAAAAGGCAGTTGTAATAACTTGGCTGATTTTTAACCGATTTTAGTTTTTATTGCCTTATTACAAAGGTAATGTACTCCACATCACAATTCTGTAACCATTTGAATTCAAACTTAACTTTAAATATCGAAAAAATTGAGGAAATGAGTAAAAAGTCATTTTTTCCCCTTGTAATCCGTTATTCAAACTTCAGGTCGTTTCCGCGTCCACTTAAAGTTATCGGATTAACTCCAAATTTTTTATTATTAAGTTTTTAGTACAAAGGAACAAAATTCTGCCCAGTGCAACACAAAAATCCGAAATAAAAAAATAAGAACACCCTTAATCACTATACTGGTCTAATTGAACATATCATGATACTAACGAAGAATATGCTATTTAAGTACATTGCTAACAAGTTCATTTTTAAAATTTTTTTTATTTTTTTTTTCATAAATAATATAAATATTTAATTCAAGGTAACAATTTTAATTTAGTAAGGTATATGAAATATACCTTACAAATTAACAAAAAAATAGTGGACTGTAATTCAATAAGGTATACATAAATATACTTATGAGTACAAACATAAATTAAGTTTTGGAAAATATCTTCTATATATATAACAAGTGAGAAAATTATAGTAAGACCGACCATATAATACCCTACACCAAAGTTTCCCGGAAAATGGGTCCAAAGTTCAAACATGGACTGATTAGATCTATATTTTGTCAAATCTTTAATAAATGTAAAAAGCACTCACTAATCAAATTTGAGTGGAATAGGCTTCTTTTTGTTGACAAGAAACCGCTTCAACTGAATATCGGGCGAAATTTTCACATGGGACCTAAGTCCAAAAATGGTCCGATGATAATCAGATTTGATAACGTTATCAAAGTACGCGTTTAACATACACAAACTAAATATTAATTAAATATTTTCTATTTTCATGAAATTTGAGAGATTTATGTGAAAATCTGGAAGGTGTTTGTATGAGGGCTACAAGAAGAACTGATCCGATTTCTTTAAAATGGTGACTTGTGTCGATGAAACATGATTACTTGCCAAATTTCCAAAGGATACCTATTAAAATGCGGCTATTAGAGTCATTTGAGTCAAAACTAAAGAGGACCTTTGTATGGGGGCTAGGTCTAAATATGGACCGATTTTTTTCAATTTCAATAGGCTTCGTCCTTGGGCCAAAAGAGGCTTAAGTTTAAGTCAATTGATTAAAGATTGCGACCTGTATCGTGTTTACACCGTTTACATGAACAGACGGACGGACGGACAGACGGACGGACGGACGGACATCGCTAAATCGGCTCAAAAAGTGATTCTAAGTCGATCGGTATACTTAAAAGTGGGTCTAGGACCAATATTTCGTGAGTTACAAACATCAGCACAAACTCATTATACCCTGTACCACAGTGTGGTGTAGGGTATAAAAATGGATGTGTGTATGTATGTGGGTATGTATGTATGTTCCGTATGGACTCGAAAACGGCTGGACCGATCTTTATTAAATTTTCAGGGAATATTCAGAATTGCCTGGGGAGTAACACTGTGTGGTCAGATTTTTGATTTTCTGCCTGTGGGCGGAGGGGCGTGGCAAAATCGAATTTTCACATTGCACGACTAATGACATCAATATATAAAAAACGGATGGACCGATTTTGATGAAATTTAAACCAAAGATAATACTAACCGAGTACTAACTATGTGTCAAATTTGAGCGTGATCGAACAAAGGAGCGTAATGCCATACCTCTTTGTATTGAATTGGAAGTTATTTCTGCAAGCTTTGCAATAATGCAAAAACGGCTGTATGTATGTTCCTTATGGACGCGAAAACGACTTGACCGATATTAATGTGATCTTCAGAGAATATTAAGAATTGCCTTGGGAGTAGCACTGTGCGGTCAGATTTTTGATCCTAAGTCTGTAGGCGTAGGGGCGTGGCAAAATCGATTTTTTACATTCCACCACTTTTGACATCTGTATATAAAAAATTAATAACCCGATTTTGATGAAATTTAAACCAAAGATAGTACTAATCGAGTACATACTACGTATCAAATTAGAGCGTTATCGGACAAAGGGAATGTATTGAGATACTATTTTAATTAAATTTTTAGTACTGACAGTACCAACGGAGTGCGGAACTATAGGCCATGTTACACTACGATCACAATTACGCAAAAACATTTGAACCGATTCTCTTGGCTTTTTTAATCAAGATAGTGCTAATCAATTGCATATGTGGGCCATATAATGTAAAAAGGCGCGAAAATACAATAAATTTCATTTATAGGGGAGATCCCCTGAGCATTTGTTAAAAAAACAAAAAAAAAATAATATATTCCTGCCACTTCCACAATCAAGCAAAAACGACTAAGCCGATCCTAATGAAATTTCCTGCACAGATAGTGCTAAAATAGGGTGGAACTACATGACATATAAGAACTCGATTCGACAAAGAGGAGTAAGTTAATGCTATACTCAACGTTATTTTATCTTTTAAAACTGATAGTTCTAACCGAGCTGGAACTACAGTTCATGCTAGAACGCGATTCGGCATAGGGGTAAAAAATGTCACTCCCTTTTTTTATTTAATAAAAGTTATTTCTTCCACTTCCGCAATCACTCAAAAATGGCTAAACCGATTTCATTGAAATTTGCAGTATAGACATTACTTACCGAGGACGCAACTTGGAAGTTTAGCTATATTAAAGGCCACGATTCGATAAGAATGCGTAAAATGACACACTATAATTAACGTTGCGTCTGTCTGTTTTTCAATAGATTTCTCTATAGATAGTGCTAACCGAAGGTGGAACTAAATGCTACTTATGGACACGATCCCGTGCTTAAGTTTTGTCCGACACTGTATATTAAGATCGAGATGCAATAAAAAAAGAATCGATGTTTTCTTAGGGCCAGCAACGCGGACCGGGTCAGCTAGTTTAATCATAAAAGGAAACATATAAAAATAACTTTTAAATTTATTTTAGATTTATTTTATGTTAGTTACCCCTGCAAAAAAAGTCATTACCACTTCTCAGTGGAGTGCTTTAAAACTAAAACAAATGTAATGAAATACAACAAAAATAACAAAAAACACAAGACAAAAACACACAAACAGGTTTTTCTACTCCAGAATACATAGATATTCAGCACTTAACTCATTACCTATCGCGACACCTCCATACAAATGTAAGTAGATATTCAGTAGATAAGAACTACTCCGTGGAAGTAGTTGGAAGTTGTTTGAAAGCTCGGAGTACTTCTTATCTACTGAATATCTACTTACTTTTGTATGGGAGTGTCGCGGAAGGTAATGAGTTAAGTGCTGAATAACAACTTTTTATGGAGTAGAAAAAACTGTTTGTGTGTTTTTTTCTTGTGTTTTTTGTTATTTTTGTTGTATTTCATTACATTTGTTGTAGTTTTAAAGCACTCCACTGAGAAGTACTCCGTACTTTTTTTGCTGGGACTTTTTAGAATAATTCAATTTTTAAAATATACATAGTTTTTTATGTAAGAAATTTAGTTTTAAAAATATGTTTAATGGGATGGGTCAATGTTTTGGTTTACCAAGATTATATCAGAAACGTAATCTACGAAAAATTTAAAAAAATGTTCCCATAAAATCATGGTTCTAAATTCAAATTCGATTTAAAGATTTTAACGAGAAAGTATGTAAAATCAAACCAAAAGTGTATGCCTTTTGTGTGGAAAACACCAAACAGCTTTACTTATTTACTGATTTTTTTAATAAGAGCCTCTGCTGAATATACACAGGTTGATTTTTTGCCAATTGCTATGAGTTTTTTATTTTACCGAAATTCAATTGGGCTTTTTTGTATTTCAATTTGGCCTTTTTGAAATTCAATTGGTCTTTTCTCTATTTCAAAACTTTTTGCACCCAACATATGGAGTGCAGGAACAATGGGTTTTCGCTGATGTTTGTAACTACACGAAAAAGGGACTAAAATGACCCCTAATACTGGGAGATAGAGGGTTAACATGTTCTTTACCATTTCCAATTTTATTTCAGAAAATAAAAATTATATTTCAAAAATTTCCAATTATATTTCAAAAATTTCCAATTATATTTCAGAAATTTCCAATTATATTTCAGAAATTTCAATTTATAATTCAGAAATTTTCAATTATATTTCAAAAAATACAAATGGAATTTTTTTAATTATAAATGGAAATTCCTTAAAAGCATTTAGAAAATTTGGAAATGCAAATGGAAATTTTTGATATACAAATGGAATTTTCTGAAAAGCATTTAAAAAATATTGAAATACAATTGGAAATTTTTGAAACATAAATGGAAATTTCTAAAATATAAATGGAAAATTCTGAAACATAAATCTTTCTCAACATAAATGGAAAGTTCTGAAATATAAATGGAAATTTCTGAAATATAAATGGAAATTTCTGAAATATAGTTGGAATTTTTTAAATTATAAATGGAAATTTATGTTATGAATTATAATTAAAATTTTTGAATTATATTTAGAAATTTTTTAAAATATAATTAAAAATTTTTGAATTGTAAATGGAAATTTTTGAAACAGAAATTGAAACTTCTGAAACATAATTAGAAATTTTTGAAATATAATTTAAAATTTTTGAAATATAATTATTTAATTATTTTTTTTTAAGCATTTTGCTTATGCCACAACAACTTTTGATATTTTACAACCCCTAGTAAAATATGATCCAGAAAGTTTTTGTAGAACATCTTAACCTTTTAAATGCATATTTAATGGCGTTCTATGAGCATGTTGAAAAAAAAAATACTTAAACGACCCCTAAAAATGGGAGATAGAGGGTTAATATGCTATAAGAAAAGAACCGCCATCGAATTTTAATGAAAACATGTATCAAATTTAGATCAGAAGTAGGTTTAATACATTTTTTTGGACTTATTCCAAACGCCTTTAAAACAAAATTTAAAAACTTTGGTGGACCATAAAAAAATCATCTCGAGCTAAACTTTCAAAACCCTTTGAGGGGTTTGGTCTACTTATGGTATGCTTTAATTTTTTTTTACCCCAATCAATTTACACTCGGCGACCCTAAGTTTGTTGCACAGTGTATTTCAATGCGATATACAAAGAATGAAAACCTAAGATTTTAAAGGTTTTAGCTAGTACAGTGATCTGACACCACTTTAACAGTAACTTTATCAGTTCTTTAAAACTAGTTCAGTGTTATGTCACCTTTTCTTCCGCCACAAAATCGGTTCTGTTTGAATCAGTTCAATATAAATACGAATTTTTATAGTCACGTGATAGGGTTTTCGGAACTCATTGTCATTTTTTCATTTATATCTTATTATTTTGTAACCTGTTCTGTATCATGTCACCACTTCAACTGTAAAGTTTCCAGTACTTTAAGATTGTCTTTAGTGGTATGTTATATTTTCACCAGTTACTTGATATATCATTATTAAACTCGTTAATGTTCTGCCACCTTTTTAATAGTCATGGGATTGGTTTCTTTACCGAAATTACCACTTTCACTTACATTGACATTTTGGTTTTCACCAGTTTTGTGATATGTACATTATTCACCTATCATATATTTGGCACTTTGGATCAATCGACACCTCATTTCCCGTAGGGTAGTTACGTTCCAATTTCATTCTTACTTACTTTAACATGGCGATGTCATTGGAGGCAAGGCCTTCTTTGTTCGCTTACGAAAATGCTAAAAAATAATAGCCCATTCCTAGCTCGCTTACAAAAAGTTGAAAAAGCGACTGCATTGTTTGCTCTTATTAAATGAGAGAAAAAAATGAACAGTAAAATGGTTTTTAATATATTTTTATGAAACTTAATTGGTTTTTTATATTCAGATTGCAAATCTATTTACATAGTAAGTTAAACGTAAGGCATTTTTTTAGGGTATAAAGTACCGCAGCGAGTAATTAGTACTTATTACCAGGTAATCCAATTGGGAATGAGTACTCATTACCTAGTTTTTGCTGGGAAACTAAATGTATGTGGCCGTTGGAATTAAAAAAAAAAGCATTCATGTTAACTTGAGTGGTCTTAAACTTTTTCGGATTTTCGTTGCCAAATTTTGGTCCAAATCAGTTAACTGTATGACCGCGCTAAAATCGGTCAAAGTTCCGAGTTTTTGTTTAAGATTTTCCCAAATGTCAAATAAATTGTTTTTTTGTGATATCGGTAATCCATATAAATTTGGCAAAACTATTGTTTTTGAATTCTACACATTTTTCAAATATCCAAAATTATTTTTCTCAAACAAATTAGCAGAAAACTTAAATTTTGCTTTGTTTTAATATTGGAATCAATATTGTTTATTTACTCAAGTACCAATTTTTTCTAAAATTGTCGAAAAAAAATTTTGTAATTTCAAAAATTTCTGAATTTGTAATTATTCGATTAATCGAACAATTTTAAAATATTATTCGTTTAATCGAATAATTTAAAAATGGCAAATTTCGATTAATCGTTTAATCGAACA
The DNA here is from genome assembly GCA_963921195.1 of Pegoplata infirma. Classification (NCBI taxonomy): domain Eukaryota; kingdom Metazoa; phylum Arthropoda; class Insecta; order Diptera; family Anthomyiidae; genus Pegoplata; species Pegoplata infirma. Next base: position 244,729,028 of record OY992537.1, on the reverse strand, counting down.
ATAAAAAAAACCCGATTAATTGAACACCCTAATATTGTCAATACAACAATGGCTATTGTAACTTTTTTAAAAAAATAAATCTAAAAATAGAATAATCTAAAAATAGAAATAAATAAACTAAAAATAAAAATAAATATAAAAAAAAAAAATCATCCACCGACAACTGACATCGAACCCGCAACGTTAATGCTACGCGTCTAGTACACTACCACTGTGCTATCCCCATATGTATTTATACTTGACTAAACAGCATATTTAAAAAAACACTAAAAACAAATTGATAAAAGAATCTAAACTAAAAAAAAAAAATTAAAAATTTCCGCCGGCACCTGGCATCGAACCCGAAACTTTCGTGCTACAAGTCTAGCACACTACCACCGTGCTATTCCTCATATATATTTATAGTTGACTGAATGTGTACGTAAAGTGTCTGTAGAATCAGTGTGTACTCTTTGCTGTTTTTACAGTAATAAAAATGTGGCATTATATTTAAAAATAAATAATAATGTGGCTTCAAACATGTTTAAAAAAATTTAAATAGAATAACAAAAAATAATCACAAAAAAAAAAAAAAAACAAGTGTTTCGCAAACTAGCGGCGAACCCGCAACCTTCATGATTCGAGTCTGGCACACTACCACCGTGCTATCGTCACATATATGTTTGCTTGATTAAATGAGTTTATAAAGTGTCTGTGTTATTAATAAAATAAAAATAAATTATTGTCACATTAACAATATACATTGTTGATACAATTAAAAACGTTGTTGAACTAGTATTTAGTTGTTAACAATTTGTTTGGTTACTTTTGATTTTACGATATTTTTTTCTGTGTACTAGTTGACCCCAAACAACTACAATTGAGTAATTAAAATTTTTGAAAGCTGAAAGCATTCGCCATTTTCTATAGCAAGACTACACATTATTTTTTCTAGGAAAATAATGGGTGTACTGATTTGAGCTCTGGAAAAAATGGTCACCCTACCTATATGGAATTAAAAAAAGTGAGTTTTTGGATTTTCAAATTTTCAAAGCCTGGGGTTAGGAGGCGTGGATAAATATTAACCCTTTCACTCCCCTTGTACACTTCAGTGTACACACTCAAAAAAAAGTGAACTAAAATCTGGGAAAATTAACTAAATTTTGAGAAAAAGAGGGAATGATTTGGCTCCAAAGATTTTTTTCTTGGTTTTAGTTTATAATTTTCCCAAAAATAAAGAAAACAATGTTATTTAATTTTAAGCCAATTTTAACTAGAAAATGGGAAAAATTATATTATACCTTAGTTTATTCACATTTTAGAACCAGATTGGGTCTAAACCTTGGACCCATAGGTTCGGAACCCATGGGTCCAACCCCTGATAACTCGAGACTCCGTTGGGTCCTTTAAGGGTCCCCATAGATTTTGACCCAAAAATTTTGTCCTTGCTTAGTTTAGTTCTCTACCTTGCTTAGTTTTTGAGATACGGTAATAAGGGGTCTGATGGGGTCTTGAGAATCTTAAAAACTGGATAACTCAAAAACTATTAATCGGAGGGCTTTCAGGTATTTTGCGGAAGTGCTCTACGAGTCAGGAGCTACAAAAATGTCGTTGGACCTTTTCTCGTGTCGGCAGTATTTACCGAGATATATGCATTTATAATATCTCGGGAATTTAAAATTTTAGATCTAAAATTAGGGTCTTGAGACCCCGACAGATATGCATTCCATATTTTTCTTCGTTGTCTTTCTTTTGAAAATTTTATCCGTTTCGCTCTATCTCGCTTAGTTTTCGAGATATCGCCATTTTGAATTTTTAACTAAATTCTAAGAAGTTATTTACTAAATTCTCAGAAGTTATTAACTAAATTCTAAGAAGTATACTTCCTCAATTTAAAGAAGAGAAATACGATGATGTTTTTTTAGTAAATTTTAACTAAACTTGAACTAAATTGTTTTTTTTAAGAAATATGTCTTAAAAATGAAGATACATTTCTTAGATTTGTGGAAAATTTCTTTGGCAGTAAGAATTTTTTTCCTAATATTAAAAAATTCCATTTAAAGAAAACTATGAACTAATTATAAGTAAATGAAGTAAACTTTTTTCCTCATAGTTAAGAAAATTTCTCATTTGTTAGTTAAATTTAACTAAATTTTAGGAAAATTCATGATAAATGTTCAAAGACATTTTTTCCTTAATTTTAGTTATGTCTTTTTTTCAGTGCACATCTTTAAAAAATCATTAAAAATTAACCGTACATAATTTTTGTGTTTTGTTTGGACAAGATTGATCATTGAAGGGTTATCTTTGCGGATTTTGTAGAACTTTTCGACACAAAAAATACAAAACTCAAAAAAAAAAAGTTTTTTACTCCAAATAAAATATTTCTAATCAAAGTTTACTATTACTTAAAAAAGGCATTGTGGAGGGTATCAATACATTCGGCAAGGACGAATTTAACTTTTTTACTTGTTTTTTTTTAAGTTTGGATGTTTTCTACGCACACAAAAAAATCCGAAGTGTTTTTTTTTTCGAAAAAATCGCATTTGCATATTGCATTTCATTACAATTTTGTAAATTTCTTTATGTTCTTGTTCCAACATAGCGTATGAGTAACATTCTCGCACTAATGCGCTATCATAGCGCCGCTATGTTGAAACAACTAAATACACTGTGCAACAAGAAAAATGAGCCTCAATGGCTTCAACGCCATATGAAATTAGACCATCAAATGGACAAAATCACCAAAGGGTTTTGCAAAGTCAGTTCGGATTTCTTTTTTATAGCCCACTGAAGTTTTTATTTTTTTATCAAAGGCGTTTGGAAAATGTCAAAAATACTATAATATAAACACATCTGAGCTTCAAAATTTGATTTGATGTCTTCAGTGAAATTTGTGAAATGGTGGTTTTTTTCTTAGAACATTTTAACCCTCTAACTGCCATTTTAAGGGGTCATTTTAGTCCTTTTCCAAAAACTAAACACAGAAGTCTAATAAAACGTCCATTTAGAGGGTTAAAATGTTCTACAAATATTTTCCTCATAAAATTTCACTAGGGGTTGTTGAATGTTCAAAGTTTGTGCGACATGCGCAAAGTGCTTAAAAAGGGTCAAGTAAAAATAATCAATGTTTGTTATTTATTTTTACCAAAGCAGTGTTAAAAAATATCGACAAAAAACAGTGGAAATATACTTTTGAGCTAAAAATGTTGTTCAGATGTGTTTTATAAAATTTTATTATGATTCGTTTCTTTGACCAATTAACCCTCTAGCTCCCGTTTTAAAGAGTCATTTTTGTCTTTTTTTAAAAGAAATACAAAAAAATCTATAAAAAAAGCAGTTAAAGGGTTAAAATGTTTTACAAATATTTTCTGCATCAAATTTTACTAGGGCACGTCTAAGACAGAAAGTTCGTCCAGCATATAGAAAATGATTAAAAATTTTAAAGTATTAAAATTTTTTTTATATTTTTTTTTGGCCGAAATAAAAAAAAAACAAGTAACAAATTTAAATTCGACTTTGTCAAATGTATTAATACCCTCGACGATGTAAAAAAGTTTATTTGCAAAAAAAAAAAAAAAAAATAAAAAAAAAATCCGCGAAAAAAATTTTTTTTAACAAAATTTTTTTTCGCGGATTTTTTTTTTAATTTTTTTTTTTTTGCAAATAAACTTTTTTACATCGTGGAGGGTGTTAATACATTCGACATAGTCGAATTTAACTTATTGTTAGTTACTTGTTTTTTTATTTCGGCCAAAAAAAATATAAAAAAAAATTTTTGAATACTTTAAAATTTTTTAACAGTAAGCATATATGCTGGACGAACTTTCTGTCTTAGACGTGCCCTAGTAAAATTTGATGCAGAAAATATTTGTAAAACATTTTAACCCTTTAACTGCATTTTTTTTATTGCCTTTTTTGTATTTCTTTTAAAAAAGTACAAAAATGACCCTTTAAAACGGGAGCTAGCGGGTTAATTTGGTCAAAGAAAAGAATCATCATCCAATTTTATAAAACACATCAGAACATCATTTTTCGCTCAAAAGTATATTTCCACTGTTTTTTGTCGATATTTTTTAACACTGCTTTGGTAAAAATAAATAACAAACATTGATTATTTATACTTGACCCTTTTTAAGCACTTTCCGCATGTCGCACAATCTTTTAACATTCGACAACCCCTAGTGAAATTTTATGAGGAAAATATTTGTAGAACGTTTTAACCCTCTAAATGAAAGTTTTATTAGACTTCTGCGTTTAGTTTTTAATGGACTAAAATGACCCCTTAAAATGGCAGTTAGAAGGTTAAAATGTTCTTAGAAAAGAACCGCCATAAAATTTCACTGAATACATCAAATCATATTTTGTAGCTCAGATGTGTTCTTATTATAGTATTTTTGACGTTTTCCAAACGCCTTTGATAAAAAAATAAAAACTTCAGTGGGCTATAAAAAAGAAATCCGAACTGACTTTACAAAACCCCTTGGTGATTTTGTTCATTTGATTGTCTACTTTCATATGGCGTTGAAGGCATTGAGGCTCAATGCGATGACCCGAAATTTGTTCCACAGTGATATAAGCAATGTTGTAATGTTATGAAATTTAATATTCAAATGCGATTTTCTCGAAAAAAGCAAAAACGACCTTCTGATTAGAAAAAAAAAAAAAAAATAATGGCCGGATTTTTGATAACTTGACTTTTTTAAAAAATGGGAAATTTCAGAACTGGTTCTGAAAACTTTTCAAAATAATTTTTTTTTTATCGAAAGCCCACAAAAAATATACAAAAATGTAAATTGTTGGGATTGTGGTGCACTCCGTTTAAATTTAATAAATATTTAATCACGGCAACTCGACACAAATGTTACAATTTTTTCAATAATTATTCACACCTCCTAAGTCCAGGTTTTGAAAATTTGAAAAACCCAGTTTTCTTAGTTCCATATATGGCTATCAATACAACATATTCAGAAATTCATGGGAAACAAGTATTTTTCCACTGCACATTTTGTTAGGAATGCCTCATATGAGGCATTCCACACCAAATGTCCAGCGAAAAAAAACACGTGTCGCTCGAATTTCTGAATAGGTTGTATGGATAGCTCTATATGGAACTAAGAAAATTGCGTTTTTGGTTTTTCAATTTTTCAAAAACTGGGCTGAGGAGGCGTGGTCAAATATTGGAAAAATGGTCAAATTTGTGTCGAGTTGCCTTGATTAAATATTTATCACATTAAAACGGAATGCACCACAATCTCAAAAATTTACATTCTTATATAGTTTTGTAAGGGCTATCGATTAAAATTTTTTTTTTGGAAAATTTTCAGAACCCGTTCTGAAATTTTCCATTTTTTAAAAAAGTCAATTTATCAAAAATCCGGCCACTTTTTTTTTTTTTTTTTTAAGTTTAGATGTTTGTCCATCCACACAAAAAAATTCAGAAACACGTTCGGCGTTTTTTTCGAGAAAATCGCATTTGAATATTGAATTTCACGACAATTTTGGAATTTCCTTGTATTTTCTTGTTAAAACATGGCGTATGAGTAACAAATTTTTGCGAAACCAACGAGTTGATCCCATTTTAATTATTTCTTCATGTGTGGTGCAATATAGAGATGGGCGTGAGTGCGATTTGACCCACGCAAGATTTGACCCACGCAATTAAAGTCACTGACGACTCGTTATTATTTTTAGTTTACTTGTGCAATCATGTGAGTCAATTTACTGTTACTCACGCAGTTTTTGATTACGCTCACGGTTGTTCACTCACGTTGATGATGATTTTACAAAAATAATAAAAACAACAAATTTTTTATGAAAAAATCCCTGAAAACGAAAACTCAAAAAAACAGTAAAATTCCAAAAAAAAAATAGTTAAAAATCACAAAAACTTACTTAAGAAAAATTTTAAGCATTTACTTATCTCGCAAAAATTGGACTTCATAATCACTCACGAAATGTTCTACTAACGCTACTTCTTTAATGTCGTGAATAGCTTAGTACGTGACTCGCGAGTAATTTTTTTCAAATGTTGAACGTTAAAGGATATGTACCTATAATGTAGTGTCCGATTTATTGCTCCCGCTTAAATGCGCTTATCCAAAATATTAAATAAATCAGAAGGATATTGATGCATTCACATAAAAAAACTCTTATAAACGCACATCAAGTGGTCTGTCTGTCTGTATGTATGTCTATCTGTCTGGCTGTATGTATGGCTGCTTGTATGTCTGATAAACAAACCCCGCTTAAATGCGTAAGACTGGTAAAAGAGTTTCATACAAAGTTCACTGAATTATCAAAACTAAAATGAACTGAAATATCACCACTACAATGAGTTCCCCGCTTTATTGATTCACTTGCGGAAGCATAAATAACAATAAACAAATTCAAAAACTTAAGATCACTAGATTAACGTTTATATGCATCAATATTCTTTTGATTTATCTTATATTTTGGATAAGCGCATTAAAGCGGGAGCAATAAATCTGAGACTACATTGTAGGTACATATCCTTTAACGTTCAACATTTGAAAAAATTGACTCGCGGGTCACGTACTAAGCTATTCACACGTGAGTAAAAACTAAATCACTCACGATATTAAAGAGGTCGCGTGAGTAGAAAAACATTTCGTGAGTGATTAGGAAGTCCAATTTTTGCGATGTGATTTTTAACTTTTTTTTTTATTCTTACTGTTTTTTTTTGAGTTTCCGTTTCAGTGCTTTGTTTTCATGGAAAATTTGTTATTTTTATTATTTTTGTAAAATCATCATCAACGTGAGTGAACAACCGTGAGCGTAATCAAAAATTGCGTGAGCGTGAGTAACAGTAAATTGACTCACGTGATTGCACAAGTAAACTAAAAATAATGAGTCGTCAGTGACTTTAATTGCGTGGGTCAAATCTTGCGTGGGTCAAATCGCATTCACGCCCATCTCTTTATTGCACCACACATGAACAAATAATTAAAATGGGATCAACTCGTTGGTTTCGCAAAAATTTGTTACTCATACGCCATGTTTTAACAAGAAAATACAAGGAAATTCCAAAATTGTCGTGAAATTCAATATTCAAATGCGATTTTCTCGAAAAAAACGCCGAACGTGTTTCTGAATTTTTTTGTGTGGATGGACAAACATCTAAACTTTAAAAAAAAAAATTAAAAAAAAAAAAAAAAGTGGCCGGATTTTTGATAAATTGACTTTTTTAAAAAATGGAAAATTTCAGAACGGGTTCTGAAAATTTTCAAAAAAAAAAAATTTTAATCGATAGCCCATACAAAACTATATAAGAATGTAAATTTCTGAGATTGTGGTGCATTCCGTTTTAATGTGATAAATATTTAATCAAGCCAACTCGACACAAATTTGACCATATTTCCAATATTTGACCACACCTCCTCAGCCCAGTTTTTGAAAATTTGAAAAACCAAAAACGCAATTTTCTTAGTTCCATATAGGGCTATCCAAATAACCTATTCAGAAATTTACGGGACACATGTTTTTCTGTAGCGGGACATTTGGTGTGGAATGCCTCATATATGTATGTTTATTATTTAATTTTTATGTATGTATGTAAAAATCTTCTCCATTATCCTTATCAATATAAAATTTTATTTTTTTTTTCTAGAAATAATTTCGTACAGTTCGTTCTTCGATTTAAAACACTTTACAACCGCTCTCTAGACTTAACGTTTAACAACTGATTTGTCATATTTTTTAATAGAGTCTTTTTTTAAGTTGAACTTAGGGATTTTGTTATTGTTTTATTTATTATTTTTTTTAAATTCACTGATAACTAAATCAGTATCTTGTCTCTGGGAGATTAAACAATTTGTTTTTTTTTTTTCAAAAATATTCTACTAGAGAAGTGATTAGTCAGTAAATAAAAAACACAAGTCTGTATCAATCAATGAGTTTCTTATCATGTGGGAAATTTAACTCTTTGATAAAGAGCATTTTGTTTGGAAAATTTATAATTAAGATTTATTATCTGTTAAATAAATAAATTTTTTTTTTGTTTATTTAGGATTTTTTTACAATCTTTATTTTGTGTACAAAAAGAAACATACATTTTAAAGATTATTTATGATTAAATTCGTAAATTGAATTAATTGTTTACTAAAAGTGAGCAAACAAACGTTTTTACTACACCATTTTCAATTTCAAAAGTCATTAGGAAAATTTTAAAATACATTTGGAAAAATTTTGGAAAATTTTATAATACAATTGGGAATGGTGAAGAGCGCTGATTCCCAATCTTTGATTCTCGTCCCCTTTGAGCGCAATTTTAATGTTTCAGGGTTTAATTAAATAAAAACAACCCTCTTCAAGCAGTTTTAGGTTGTGTAAAAATGGTGAGAAATTCAGCTAATGGCATTTCACTCCTCTTTATTTTGAATTTTAAATATTGTTAACACGAAAATCCAAGCTGATCCTGTTTTCGAGCTATTGCTAAATAATAACACTGTTCGACAACAAAAACCTTCAAGTAAAATTTGCAACTGATTTTAATAGATTTTGCTCTCATGAATCCAAATCTGCCATCAAATTCTTTCTAGCATGTTTCGTTTTTGAGATAATCGCGGTCAAAACCCAATAATTTTGCACTTTTGGGGGTCCACTGTTATGGTGCTTCCAACAAATAGAAATTGATTTCATGTAAATTGTACCTCCTGATTCCAAAGCTGCAGTCCAAATTTTTCTAGCATGTTTCGTTTTCGAGATATTCGAGTTCCAGATTTTCGCGTGGAAAAAATTTCAAACGCTAATATCTCGAAAACGGAACATGCTAGAATAATTTGGATTGCAGTTTTGGAATCCGGAGGTCCATTTTATTTGAAATGAAATCCTATTTTAGGAAGAATTTGTAACAGTGGACCACCAAAAGTGAAAAATTATTGGATTTTGACTTTTTAACAGCTAATATCTCAAAATGGTACGTGCTAGAAAAAAATGAATGGCAGATTTGGATACAGGAGATAACATAATTCTGTAAGAATCAGTTGGATATTTCCCTGGGAGGTTTTTGTTGTAGAACAGTTATCGCAACTGTAAATCTCGGTTGTATCATCCGAACCATTCAAATTACTCTTTGGTTAGCACAACAAATCTGGTTCCTTCGAAAAATTATGAAATCTGATTATACTAAAGATTTTGATCAAATACTGTTAACTGAAGATTTTTTACTCTCCTTAGATTCGCGACATGTTATCAGTTTTTTTCTATATATTTTACAGAATTTTATAAATAAGCGTGTAGTAAAAATATTTATTTAAACTAAACTCCCTACATGAGCATCATGCACGTTTTGGCAAAAAAAAAATTAAACTTATAGTACTGGTAGCCATTATCTGCCATCGAAATGACCCCAACTATATACAGGGGTTACCATAGAAGTTGATAAGGCCTGAGAGAAATAAGTGTAGTCAAGTTTAGAGCAATGTACTCACATCAGTCAGGCTACATACTTACACACTCACTCAGGCTACATACTTACACACTCACGTAATAAATAAATTGTGTAGGAATATTAGAGTGTACAAAGTGGAAGAAAGTCTTTAAATATTTATTTGTAAAAACATTTCTGTTTTGCTATTTGTAGCACTTGGAGTTGATGATGTACTAGAAGATGATGGTGTGTATATTAGGGTGGCTCGTTTTTGGGCTTTTCTTGCTGATCAAATTCTAATACCCGCCAAAAGTGTCGGTCCCCTAAGGGTAACTCACATGCAAAATATCACTCCGATCGGAGTTTATCTTCTGTCTCCACTTTGAGCCTCAAAACTGGGGCTTTTGCAAAAAAGGACTTACAAAAAAAAAAAAAAGTTTTTATATTAAAATAATTAAAAAATTATTTTTGTATCATATTTTTTCGTAAATACTTAAATATAAAATTTAAAGATTTTAAGATATCATTAACCCGTTCAAACTTGATACCAAAAAAATGCCATGATTTTGGTGGCGTTCTCAAAACACCTTTTTTCAAAATTTGAAAATTTTATTAAAAAAAAATTTAAAATATATAATTTTTTCTTTCTGAATTAATTAAGAACACCTTGGAGAAGAAAAATGCGAAATATGGCGGATATCCGTCGGATCACTTTTCGGGAATCGCGGGGGGAAGTTAGCGGATTTCAAGGAAATGTTGGTTTTATCAATAATTTGGATTAATAAAATCTTATAAATTTAATTTTTCGGCAAATTAACCGTTTTTTTGTGTCGTGGCGTTCTATTAGATAACTGTATGTCTATCATGAAATCTTACCGATCTAGGACGTTTTAAACCCACATTGGCTGGGGGTCAAAAACAGACCTGTGAATACTTGAAAATTTATTTACTTATTTTCAAATTTTTCAAATATTTTTTGTATTTGTACTTGAAAATTTCAAATACAAATATTTTTTTACTTACTTAACATTTTTCAAGTAAGTAAAACAAAATACTTACTTAACGAGTGCAAGTTCAAATATTTTCAAATAAATAAAATATTTGGAAAAATGTTTACAAATAAAATATTTGTCAACAATGTTTACAAATAAAATACTTGAGAACATTTTTTCAAATATTTTTATACTTGCCCAAAATTTTCAAATATTCAACATTATTATGGTTGACGAAAAAAGGGCATAAAGACCAATTTTTTCTACACAATTTTTTTGCACAAATGCATTTTTCTAATACAGCTCTAAGCCCTTCTGTAAAATTATTAATAATTTTTTTAAGATTTTGCTATAAGAAATTACGTTCTTTTTCAAGTTTCAACAGAATTGTATGGAAATCGGACTTCCTATTTGTACTATGGACCTTAGGACAACAAGGTTCTATTTGTTAAATAAATAGGCACAAATAGAACCTTGTTTTCCAAAGGACGCGAAATCTCGATAAGATCCCGACACATGGAGTATCCGAGTACATGAATGGTAAAAAATTACCCCTAACACATTTGAATAACAAGATTACGTACCCCCTGTTGATCCTATTGAAATTTTTATATGTTGCTTGGGATAAAAACTGTAATTTTTTTTAAGCGGCCAAACTCATTTTTAGTGTTGGTCGACTTGTATGGGGGGGGGGGGGGAAATGGGATATAAACAGTAGAAAAAATGGGCATAGTTCAGAGATATATGGATAAATGTTGTGAAACAGCCATTGACGACATAATATGTATGGTTATTATTCGTAGTGTCCATTATGGGAACTTCGTCTTTTTTTATATGGTTAAGGTCCCATTAATCTTGAAACAACCGGCTTCGCTGAATACAGTTCTTCTGTGTATGAGATTAACAAATCCAAAGACTAATCCCAAAAGTCTTCGCTGAATTCAGCATTTTTGTGTAGCAGGAAAATTTATAAATTTTAGAAAAAATGTATTGGAAATTTTTTATGTAAATAAAAATATTTATGACAAATAAATTTATTTGAAAAAATGTTGCCAAATATTTTATTTGAGTTCAAATATTTTATTTGTAAACATTTTCTTCAAGTTTTTTACTTATAATAAGTATTTGACTTATAATAAGTATTTTACTTATGGCAAGTATAAACATATTTGAATTTACTTGTATTTGATTTTTTAAATACAAATATTTTTTTTACTTACTTAAACAAATGTTAAGTAAGTAAATCAAATATTTGAACTTGAAAATTTTAAGTATAAGTATTTGAATATTTACTTGAAAATACTTAAGTACAACATTTTGACTCAAAAATGATCCCCGCAGAAAATTTGAAGTTAAGAGCTTAAATTTTGTGGTATAAAAAGTGTAAAACGGCTTTTGTGTTTTGTACCCCAACTACTATTTCGTATTAATATATTATCTTAAAAAAAACCGTTAACCTTTCTTGGTAGGGGGTCAAAAATGACCCATTCAATAAATTTTTTTTATTTTTTTTATAGAAAATTAATTTGTGAGAATCTATTAGATAACTTTAAATCAGCCAAAAAATCTTACCAATTTATGATAACTTTAACCCACATTGGCCCGGGGTCAAAAATGACCCCGACAAAAACTTTTAGGCATAGTGCTTGAATTTTTTGATATCAACAAAATATATATTTTTTACTAAATCGGTAATTTTTGACCCCCTGCCAAGAAGGGTTATCGATTTTTTTAAAGATAATATATTAATACGAAATAATATTTGTGTTACAAAACACAAAAGCCGTTTTATACTTGTTTATAGCACAAAATTTAAGCTCTAAACTTAAAATTTTCTGCGGGGGTCATTTTTGACCCTCAGCCAATGTGGGTTAAAGACGTCCTAGATCGGTAAGATTTCATGACAGACTTAAAGTTATTTAATAGAATGCCACGACACCAAAAAACTGTTAATTTGCCCAAAAATTAAATTTATAAGATTTTATTAATCCAAATTATTGATAAAACCAACATTTCCTTGAAATCCGCTAACTTCCCCCCGCGATTCCCGAAAAGTGGCCCGACGGATATCCGCCATATTTCACATTTTTCTTCTCCAAGGTGTTCTTAATGAATTCAGTAAGAAAAAATTATATATTTAAATTTTTTTTTTTAATAAAATTTTCAAATTTTGAAAAAAGGTGTTTTGAGAATGCCCCCAAAATCATGGCATTTTTTTGGTATCAAGTTTAAGCGGGTTAATGATATAGTAAAATCTTTAAATTTCATATTTAAGTATTTACGATCAAATATTATACAAAAATAATTTTTTAATTATTTTAATAAAAAAACTTATTTTGTTTTTTTTTTTTTTTAAAAGTCCTTTTTTTCAAAAACTCCAATTTTGAGGCACAAAGTGGAGACGGAAGATAAACTCCGATCGGAGTGATATTTTGCATGTGAGTTACCCTTAGGGGACCGACACTTTTGGCGGGTATTAGAATTTGATCAGAGAGAAAAGCCCAAAAACGAGCCACCCTATTGTACACCAATGCCAACAGAAAAAGCACACAAATTTACTTGATTCATATTTAATGAATTTCACCAGAATACAACAAATATGCAACTATCCTTTGAGTAGGAAGCAATGTTTCATAGACAAGAAGAAATATGCTTTGACGTTTCGTTAGAATATTATTAGAACATAAATAAAATGTTCATAAATACACTAAAAAAATTAGTTTAACATTAGTATAAAATATAACTGTTAGAAATCTAAAATAATATTAGTAAAATTAAAAGATCAACTGTCAAAAGGTTACAAATGTCAAAAAAGTTACAAAAGTCAAAATGTCAGTAAGATGCTCAACATATTTTTTTATTTAACAAAATTTTCAAACAAATAAATATTAATTAAGTTGTGATTAATTTTTATTAAAAATAAAAATTGTGTTATTTGACCTTCAAAATATTACATTTTGATTATATTCTAGCTCGAGGTAGTTTTTCTTTACTAATTAAAACCATTACATTCTCATAAAATAATTTTCAATTTTTCTGTTTTAAATTTATTTATGTTGGTGCAAAACGTGTTTCCGATTTTGTCAGATGCCATTGTCAAGACTATTTAGCAAATATAAAATTTAATTAGTAAACAAATTATGACCTTGATCTAGAATAATTTTGCTCAAAATATAATTTTAATTAATATTTATCGGTTTTAGTTTTCATACTATATTTGCACCTTTTGTGCGATTTAACCAATACTTTTTTTTAGTGTACCTTCTTACAACAGCATTTTATGAAATAATTAATGTACTACTTCAAGTGAAATGTTAAAGGAAGAAGAGTTTGAAAAAAAACTTAAATACAAATGTAGAAGCACTTAAATGCAGTTAGGTGATGATTGAGTTTATTTCATTACACTCTTTATTACACTGAAATTAGTTCCTAAAAGATGTTTCATACTTTGATTTATATTTTTTAGAAAAGTTTACAGATTTATATAATTGGGGCCATTTTTATGAGAGTGGCTCAAATGTCCTTTTTTACTGGGAAGGACACCATGGATTTCCAAAATCAAATTTTTGTATTAAAGTTTAAAATGTTCTTTTGACGTTGTTAAATTTTCAGAGAGGTGTTTTTTCGTATTGTTGTGCAATTAATTTTTAAACTCTGTTTGATCGCCAAATATTTGATTTTTTTCAAAATTTCGGAAAAAAATCAAAAATTTAAATTTATCACCAACTTCAAAAATTTATTGCACGACAACACAAAAAAAAAACACCTCCCGGACACTCTAAACTTTAATAAAAAAATTTTGTTTTGAAAATCCTTGATGTCCTTGATAGGATAAAAGGACATTCCAATATAGTTTTAAAAATGTTTTGTTAATTTTTTTTTTAAATTTGTTTTTTGTTTCTAAATTTAAAATCTCCATAATTTTATCAACAATATTGTCACAGAAAGTTTTTTCGTACAACTAACGGTTTTCGCGTACAAAAGTACAAAAAAAAACTGTCTAGAGCAAACTATTTGATGTTTTGCCAAAATTTTGAAAAACATCAAATATTTGGCTCTCTAACAAAATTTGAAAATTTATTGCTCAACAATACGAAAAAACACCTCTCTGAAATTTTAATATTCTCCATAGCCTTAGAGAGATTAGAGCAAATTGCTATGGGCGGTAGTTCTCCGGGTTATCAGCAGCTAAAAAAATTGTTTAAATCGGTTAAGAATTAAGGTCTTCAGAATAATTTGTAGTGATTTTTTAGATTTTTAAAAACCGGTAAATGGCTGTAAAAAATTATTAAGTAAATTTTATGATTCACGAGAATCTTTTTAAATGAATCTTACACGTTTTTTTTTTTAAGGGATATTGCACGTTTTAAACAAAACGTTGACAACAATAGCAACAACCAACATATGCATGCAAGTGTGTATGTGACAGTTTAGTACTTTAAAATAATAGCAGCATAAGAAGTATGCTACTGCTATTTCGTTTATTAGATTTGCATGCCTTCGTCGTCACCATCATCATTTTCGAAAATGTTGCCGCATGCTTACCTTACACGCTTATTCGCCTCCAAGGTAGGGTTCTATAGTCGAAAAGTCGAAAAGTCGAAATCGACTTTTTTGTTCTTAAAAAGTCGAAAAGTCGACTTTTGATTTCGACTTTTTTCGACTTTTTTCAATTTTTTTTTTATTTTTTTTTACTTTTGCTAAATGAAAATAATTTCTTTCTTCTGAAAAAAATTTCAAATGAGAGCCGAGTATAATAACAACTGAAGCTATTGGTGTTTCCATGTATTTTGTATGTGAAGCAAAAATGTCAATGCCAAATTCATGAGTTAGAAAGTGTTAACTGCAATATTTACCAATATTTTTGATTATTGTAAACACCTCAGTGATAGGGTTCTATAAATCGAAAGTCGACTCTTTTGCTTTCGATTTTTTCAACCTTTTTCACATTTTCGATTTCTTCGACTTTTTTTGATAAATAAAATACAACCAAAAAAAATAGCACCTAAATGCTTACAACAAGTCAAAACTAAACTTTTATTTACAAAAAAATCGACTTTTTAAAGTTGGAAAAAGTCAAAAAAGTTAAAAAGTCGAAAAAAGTCGAAAAGTCGAAAAAAGTCGACTTTTTAAAAATTCGAAAGGTCGAAAAGTCGACTTTTTAAAATTTGAAAAAAGTCGAAAAGTCGAAAAATCGACTTTTTAGAAATTGAAAAAAGTCGAAAAGTCGAAAAGTCGACTTTTTGTTGCGACTATATAACCCTACTCCAAGGCTCCGCCAGGACTACTAACACACACACGCACACACAAACCAACATAGTCATTTTAAAATACTACACTAGTTAAAACAAGAGCTAAAGTAGCAGCAAGCAATATAAGTAGCAGCACCAGCAGTAGCAATAGCTATGTGTAGTACCTACCAGCAAGCAATAAGCATTACCAGTCACTAACGTAATTGCATTTGGTGAATTTATGTTTTTACATTTGCTGTTTTTTATTTCCGAAAACACGTTTCTTCTTGTTACTTACTTCCAGGCTACAATTTTTTTCATTTCTTTTATAGGAACACAATTTTTTTTACGTCTTTGTATGTAATTGTATGAGTGTTTTTAAGTGTGTATGTGTACGAGTTTCAAAAAAAAAAATTAATTTAAATTCTTTTTAACCGATGCTGGTTTAAGTAGGTACTTTTTTTATACCCTCAAAAAAAAAAATAACACACTTTAGGAAATTGACATAAAGTGAATAAGAAAAGTGGAAATTTTCTTGGCTACGGTAATTTTTAAACACATTTTATTTACATTTAAGGCTAACCATATGGTCTACCAACATCCAGATATCGTTAAACTTAAACTGCTGCTATGTAGATTTTGGCTAAAATGCTAAATGAAATATTAAATCACGTTTTGGTTTCATTTAATAAAAAAAATATAATATTCGCTATTTAATTCCTAGTGAGATAAATTTTCAATAAGAGAAAAGAAAAATTGCAGACATCAAATATTGTTTGATTAAGTATTTACAACTATAGAGATGGGCGCTGGTCACGTGATTTGCGTGTTTCAAGTGAATCACCAAGTCTGATTTTGGAGGGCCATAAAAAGGAATTAGTTACTAAACTGAATAATACAAATATGGAGTTTTATTACCTTTTGGAAGTAGAATCGAAATATGGAATAGCCCAGCAAAAAATAATCGAGATTGTGGAAGCAGTTCATAATTTTTCTGGCATACACAAGCGCTTCGTCTTCAGCACATAGATATGTTTGCCTTACATTAGTGCATACTAGATGCACTACTGTAAGGCAGAGATAGAAATAAAAATTTTTCGATAAATTACGAATATAAACAGACATTTTTAAATACATTCGCTTACAGTAGTGCATCTAGTATGCACTACTGTAACGCAGAGAGAAAAAACTATAAATTATACGACATCTTACGAGCATCAAACAGCAAAACGAAAATTTGGATAACGCAATAAAAAAATATATTTTTAATTTAGTTGATATTCTGTTTTTTTGTGAACGGACGTGCACGCATGTGCAAAAGTGAAAATCAATGTTTCGACTACACACAATTTAGACATTAAAACTGTAGTATTATTTGTGTGCTTACGAGGAGCACTTCCTTCATACAAACTTTTCAGGCATAAAGACTTTAGTGATGGTAATACATTATTTTTGTGCTTTATTTAAGCAATGATTTCTGAGCATCCAATATACTTACAAAAATGCATCTAGTAAGCTTGTAAGAAGGTATGATTTCATAATATTTTTATTGCGCTGAAATAAGCGCTCGGATAAAATGCTCTAAAGTAGGAAATTGCGACCAAATATCATGCCATACGTATGCAGGTTTGTAAGGGAATGTCAACTCAACATTCCCTTACAAACCTGCTTACGGCGAAGCAGTAGTTTTTGGTGGGAGTCCTTTTATGTTGCACAGTTGATCATATTATCATCGTTGTTAATATTTTTGGGTATTAACAAAATATGATCAATTGTATTTTTCACCTTTTTTTTTAAATTTTTTTCTTAGTTAATTTTTTTTCTATTTTTCGAATTTTTTATTTTTTTTAAAATTTTCCGATTTTTTTTAATTTTCCGATTCTTTCCTATTACTTTCTTTATATAAAATTTGTTTTTGTTATGAAATTTATCTGATTTACCTTTTTTAATTATTTTTAGGTTCAGTTACTGAATTGACTATTTTAATTCAGGCTGAAACTCCCTGTTGTAATAGCCATATAGACATAGGGTTTAGCTCTGTAACGTCTCAAATGTTTTTTATAGCCCACTGAGTTTTTAATTTTTTTTTTCAAAGGCGGTGGAAAAAAGTCGAAAACACTAATGTTAATGTTCTTTTGAACTTAAAATAGTGTTTGGATGTCTTCAATAGAATTTTATGGAGAACATTATTCTAAAGTACGCTAAACCTCTATCTTCCGTTTTAATGGGTCATTTACGTCATACGTTTAAAACTTTAAAGTCCTTTTAAAACGAAACAGGATCACGAAATGAAAAACTGTAAATGCAGTTTTACTCCATTTGATCTCTATTTTCAGACGTATATAATCCGGTTAATGTTTAATATTGGATGCCAGACGGTGTTATACTTAACATTTCAGAATCGATGATTGTTGTTTAAAATTGTCCCGAAAGCAATCGTTTTTTAGAGCACATAGTTTTTTGAAAAATTATTTTACATTACAAAGTTAATGTTTTTGTGACCACCGTAAAAAATATTGAAGAAAAATATCATAATTATATTAGAAATCTGTTTTAAAAATATTTTTCTGAGAGATTGCCAGTCATAAATTTGAAAGACCAACAATAAATGACTCGACTTTTTACGAATCACAAAACCCGGTTATCCATTATTTGGTTACTATTTCAAATACTCTAACACTACATTCACTAAAGAATCAAAATATCTAAAAAAATTAAATGTTGCTATGTTATTTGCAATATAAATATGTACTTATGTATGGATGTATATTTTCAAACACTTATAAGGGTTAAAGAACGGAAATATTTTTTATTTAACTTAAACGTAAAGCAACATTCTGGAGGAAAAAAAAATATTATTATAAATCTATCCCAAAACACACAGGTTTTTTTTTGGATTTTTTTAAATATTTTTAAGCTTTTTTAGCATACATATAAACAAGACTACTTATATGTAGTTGGAGTATAAATAAAAAATACTTTTTTTATTCTTCGTCTTACTGTTTCTTTAATAGGGTAGCTCTAATTTATGAGTTTTGCGAATTTTCTGGCTCCAAACACTTAGACTTGTTTTTTATTTTTTTTTGCTTAAAATATTTGTCATATTAAATAACTCTGAGATGACCTCCAATATTGTGAAAGATTTGAGATCAGGGTCATATAAAGATGTATTATAACAAGTAGAAAAGTTAAATTCCACTTGGCCGAATCTATGAATTACCTCCACAATGCCCTTTTTAAGTGATAAAAAAAAATTTCTACCATGAAAAACATTAACAATTTTAATTAGAAATATTTTATTTTTAATAAAAAAATTCAAAAATTTTTTTGAGTGCAAATTTTTTTTTTCGATTGTAATTTTTTTTTCCTTGTGTAAAAATATTTCTGAGTAACAAAAATACGTTGCAATATATTTTTGTGACCAATGTTTTTAAAACTTGTTTTTACACTCACAATCACGTGAAAAAAAAGTGAAATAAGTGAGTGTGCCTTCTGTTCATGTGCCCATCTCTACTCTGAACTTTGATTGAAGGGCGCCTTTGGTTAAAATGCTCTGTTTTTGTTCAAATTAATTTTAAATAAATGTTCGTCTCAAGCTCTATAAAATAGTCAAAAGAAAAAGTTTTTTTCAATGCGTAGACAAAAATCGTTATTTTTAGAAATTTGTTGAAAAATTTTTTTATGGCAACATCTCGAGAATCGCTATATCTATTTCAAAAAATATTTTATATTTGTTATAAGTAGGGATGAGATTTTCATACACTAAAAAATCGAAAATATGCGCTAAAAAATTCAAAACATGCACTAAAGAACCGAAAAATATGCACTAAAAAATAAAATGTGTGCAATGAAAATCTTGTTTTTATAGGAAAAACTTCTTTAAAAGTAAAAAATAACGCCTTGTTTAAATAGTACCATTTAAAACTTTACATTACAAATTTTTTTAGAAATTAGGAATATATATAAAAAAAATTAAAAAGAAAAAAATATTTTTTTCTTATTTTCAAAATAAATTTTTAAAATTTAAAATAGTTTTTGAAACAAATAACTTTAAATGTGTGTTTTTGCTAATTTAAGCCAAAATATGCAAAAATATGCACTTAAAAGTTGGAAATATGCACAAAATATGCATTAAAAACTAAAATATGCAAAAATATGCATTTTCACAAAAATATGCAAAAATATGCAAAAACAAATCGATGCCATTTTAACGCAAATTTCTTGATTCGAAAAGATAATTGGTCCATATCGTTTTTAGACTATCGACAAAAAACATGCATTTGCATGGAAATCTCATCCCTAGTTATAAGCAAAGAGAGGACTTTCATTCAAATGCATGTTTTTTCCCCGTTAGTTTAGAACAGCATAAACTAAATATCTTTGCAAATAAGTGAATTTGTTTAAAAATGGCATCGATTCGTTAGTGCATATTTTTTCATATTTTGCTGAAAATGCATATTTTGATAGTATTCTGCTATAAATGCATATTTTTGGGTCATATTTTGTATAAAATTTAAGTTTAAGTTAATTTTTTATATTTTTTATGATTATTTTTTGTAAATTTCGCCATTTTTGCAAATTAGTTAAACAACTTTTATATGGTGATACCTCTAGAATCTCTTAATCGATTTCATATTTCTTTTTATTCCTAATTAGCATTCCAAAATTAATGAAAATTATGTATTCGAGACAACTTTATTTATTTTTCATTTTTTAAAAATCCAAATTTTTTGTGAATTTTTCCAAAAATCACAAACATTGAAGGGCGCCACTGATTAATTTTTTTTATTTTGTATTTTTGACAAATCCAAATTTTTGGTGAATTTTTTCAAATTAAAATTTTCGGATTATTATCAAATTAAGTTTAAATGATAAACTGTATCGAGCTCTATAAAAGGGTCAAAGGAAAGAAATTTTGAAATAAATTTCTTGAATAAATTTCTTCAGTTTTTGCCAATTTTTAAATGGCGAAAACTCAAAAATCGTTTTACAGATTTCATTTTTTTTTTATTATTTCATCAAAGTTAAACAAAAAGTAACAAAAAAATCGCACAACAATGTCGGGCTTGATCCGAGAAACATTCGTACCGAATACCCAAAAGCACTCCCAAAAATAGTATTTTAATTTACGTCTTGACCTCGTTGACCTCGTATACCGATACGATAACAAAAACACTTAAGCAATAATGTCGGGCTTTATCCGAGAAACAATCGTTTCAAATACCCAAAAGATATCCGAGCATTAGTTTTCGAGTTATCTAAAAAAAAAAAACACTAAAATATGCATTTGTTTTTTACTTATTTTTTATGAAAGATTTTAAAAAAAGTGTTTAATAAGAGCCACCCTATTTCTCACATATTAAGAAGATATACTTTTGAATGTATTTATATCTTGGTAGCTTCTGGGTAGTAAGTGTGGTAGTAGTGGTAGTAGTACAATTTGTATATGTATTCCATTTCTTTGCCAAAGGTGATCAGCTTATGGTTGCCAAAGCATTTTACTTTCATAATACGTGACACTGCAGTTATTTTTATTTCACATATGTATGTGTATGTGTGTGTGTATTTGTATGTGTTTGTATATATGAATGTATTTGTTAGTTAAGTTTATTATGTGTAACATTTAGAAGACATCGTCAAAAATAATATGAAATGGGTGACACACAAGGGATTTACTTGCGGGCGTGTGTGGATTATTATTTCTTACTGTGTTATGTATTTTTTTTGTTGTATTTTGTTGTTTCTTCAAATGTTTCTTTTTGTATGGAAACGTTTTTCTTTCATTTTTTTCTTATTTGTTTTAAAGAATCCCCACATTGTCAACTATAATTCAAACATACGAAAAGAGAAATAAATACGCAAAACATGTGATTTCTCAAGGTATTTTAAATTTAAGTACTTGGAAATAAAAAAAATAAAGTATAGAATAGAATTATCTAGAAACCATCTCAATATTTGAAATTTGTAGGGTGGCAAGGGTACTTTTTACTTAAAATGTTAAATAATATTACGCATCATGTAATTTTATTTGCAGATTCAATTTTTTCTATGGTAAATATGGGTTTAAAGAAATCTACAAAAAAAAAAAACTTTAAAGACTTTAAATCACACAAATTGATGACGACGTAAATGATATTTTCAGATTTTGTTTTTTTGTGATTGTAAAAAAAAACAGAATTGGATTTACAGTACCGTGCAATATACTAGCAATAATTTCTTACACTTTAAATTACATTAAAATTTGCAAAGCATTGAAACTGTTGCTTTACTTTCATTACTTTTAAAGCGTTTCAAAAAAAATTCTTAGTCCTAGACACAATTTTTTGGCGTTTATAAGTTAATAATTTCATTAAAGTGGTTTTAGAAAAACGTTTTTTATACCCTCCACTCTAGTGATAGAGGGTATATATAAGTTTTTCATTCCGTTTGTAACACCTCAAAATATTGGTCAAGGACCTCTTAAATTATATATATTCATGATTCTCAATCGATTTTAAGACGATCTAGCGATGCCCGTCCGTCCGTCCGTCTGTCTGTTGAAAACACGCTAACTTTTGAAAGACTTTACGGAGGCTCCTGAAGTTTCACATATATGTTGGGCATATACCTAGTCAGGTTAGTATTGCAATCCAGCGAAATCGGTCCAGTGGTTCAAAAGTTATGAGCAAAAGTCTGAATTTCGGCAAGGGTTTTTCGTGAATTTATGAGATAAAAAACACGCTAACTTTCGAAAGACAATTCTGAGGATGCTGAAGCTTGGCATATATATTTGTCGTTGGCCTGGTTCGTATTAAATTTTAGTCAAATCGGTCCAGTGGTTCAAAGGTTATTCGCAAAACCGTGAATTTCAGATTAGTTTCTCCATAAATTCACGTGTTGAAAGCCCATTAAACATGTTTTGAAACCTTGGTAAGTCACAAAAATATTTTAAAACGTATTTTTGTCACTCAAAAAAATTTTTACAAAAAAAAAATCACTCAAAAAAATTTTACACTCAAAAAAAATTTACTTAAAAAAAAAAGTTACTTAAAAAAAATTTAGTAAATTTTTTTTTTTTTTTTTCAAAAATTATTAAAAAAAATTTGTTTTACACAAAATAAAATATTTTTAATCAAAAATGATATTTTTCACGTTAGAAAATTTACTATCACTTAAAAAGGCCATTGTGGAGGGTATTCATAGATTCGGCCAAGTCGAATTTAACTTTTCTACTTGTTTTTTTTTTTTTTTTTTAATTTTCGAAGTTCCGAAAAAAATTACCGGACAACAAAATTAAAAATATCTAAAAAAAAATTCTAAGTTCCGATTTTTTTTTTTTTAACTTCCATACACAATTTTTTTTTTGCGTTTTGACTCTGAATCCTTAAAACGCTTTGATGACTTTAAATAAAACGTTGTCAAAGCACTTTTTTAAATTGATTTTAAAACGCTTTAACAAAGCTTAAATCGCCGTTATCAGCCTGATCTTCTGACAGCACTTTAAAGATGGTATACAGAACGCTTGTACAACCGTCCACAATGCTTTAACAACGCTTGTATTTTGCAATTGTATTTTTCTGCCTGGGCAGTTTACAAATTTTGAAACATTGTTCGATTCACGATATTTGACAATTATTTTACTCGGAAAATCGAGCGGTAAATCCAAAATAGGAGTCAAAAATTTCAAAAATGGAACTGTTTTTAAGATTTTGTGGAGTTCCATATTAAAAAAGTGGTTTTAAAAATATCTCCGGACAACATAGGAGGATTTCAGTTTTTACTCTAAAATTAAAGCTAAAATATAAAACTTTGCTAAATAATCTTGACAATGGAATCTGACATATTCCGAAAAACGTGTCGATTCAAGTCTTGCAAAAATTACCAACATAAATAAATTTAAAACAGAAAAAATAATTTTCTTGGAAATTATTCTATGAGAATATTATGGTTTTAATTAATAAAGAAAATAATGACCTCGAGCTAGAAAAAACCTACACAAAATATAATATTTTAAAAGTCGAATAATAAAAATAAGTCAGAATATAAAATTTATTCCAATATTAAATCGTAAGGCCTCGAGCTCAAATATTAATTTATTAACATATCTAATTAAATACTTCTATGCAATAGGTTTATTCTGATTATCGCCTTAGAATCTATTTATCGATATACCGAAAATTTGACTTCACGATTTTGTTTATTTTTGGTTATTTGATAAGAGCTTCGTAAATGATTAAAACCATATTTTTTTTGGATCAATACTTTGGGCGTTTAAAAAAGCGATTTTTTGACAATATTGACTTTGAGACAGTTTTTTAACATTTTTGTACTCGGAAACCGTAAGTCGTACGAAAAAACGTATAAAAAAATATTGTAGATAAAATTATAAAGATTTAATTTTTTTTTTTTTAATTTCAACAAAAAGTTTTGAAAACAATATTTGAATGTCCTCTTTTCCTTGGAAGGACACCATGGATTTCCAAAATCAAAATTTTGTTTTAAAGTTTAGAAGGCCCTTTTAACACTGTTTAAATTTCAGAGAGGTGTTGTTTCGTATAGTTGAGCAACAAATTTTCAAAGTTTGTTAGAGAGCCAAATATTTGATTTTCGTCAAAGTTTTGGCAAAAAATCAAATAGTAGTTGGCTTTAGACAGTTTTTTGTGCTTTTTTACCCAAAATCCGTTAGTTGTACGAAAAACCTTTCTGTGACAATATTGTTGATAAAGTTAAGGAGATTTTAAATTTAGAAACAAAAAGAAAATTTACGAAAATTTTTTTAAACAATATTGGAATGTCCTTTTATCCTATCAAGGACACCATGGATTTCCAAAACTAAAATTTTTATTAAAGTTTAGAATTTTAACGCTGTTAAAATTTTAGGGAGATGTTTTTTGTATTGTCGAGCAATAAATTTTTAAAGTTTGTGATAAATCAAAATTTTTGAGTGTTTGCCAAAACTTGTAAAAAAATCAAATATTTGGCGATCTAACAAACTTTAAAAATCAATTGCTCAACAATATGAAAAAACAACTCTCTGAAAATTTAACAGCGTTAAAAAGACATTCTAAACCATATTACAAAGTTTTGGTTTTGAAAATCCATGGTGTCCTTCCCAGGGAAAAAGAACATTCAAATATGGTTTTTAAAACTTTTTGTTGAAATTTAAAAAATTAAATTTTAAATGCTCAGAATTTTATATACAAATTGTTTTTATAAGTGTTTACGTATGACTTACGGTTTTCAAGTACAAAAATTTTGAAAAACGGTCTAAAAGTCAATATTGTCAAAAAAGCGCTTTTTTAAACGCCCATATCTTTCAAAGTATTGATAAAAAGGCTTTTAATCATTTACAAAGCTTTATCAAATAACCAAAAATAAACAAAATCGGTGATCCGTCAGTTAAATTTCCCATGGATTTGCTCAAATGCAGTTGTTTTGTTTATTTTTTGTGTTGAATATATAAACATAACCGTATTTGCATAACACCGTCCGACATCCAACATTAAACATGAACCGGATGATAAACGTCTGAAAGTAGAGCTCAAATGGAGTAAAACTACATTTACAGTTTTTTATTTCGTGATCCTGTTTCCTTTTAAAAGGACTTCAAAGTTTTAAAGGATATTTTTGAAATATTTGTACTTGTCCTAGGATGACACTGATGATGGCAAATGAAAGAGGAGGATCTCCCCTAATTTTTCCATTATTTAGTTTACCAATCAAGTCATTTGAAAACTTTATCAAAAAGATTTTGTTGAACATCTTGAATGATATTGAAGGATACATTTTTGAAAGGACGTAACTTACCTCCATTTTCCTGATATGTAATAATAAAAAAATTAAGGAAATCCTCCTCTTTCATTTGCTATCTTTAGTGGCATCCTAGGACAAGTACAAATATTAAAAAAAATATTTTATAAATTTTCATCCTCTAAAACTTTGAAGTCTTTTTAAAAGGAAACAGGATCACGAAAATAAAATCTGTAAATACAGTTTTACTAGATTAAGTCTCTAGTTTTAAAAATATATTATCCGGTTCGTGTTTAGCGATTGTTTTTATTTTTGATCCTCCTTTTTCATTTGCTAAAACTACATTCTAGGACAAGTACAAATAATATTTTATAAATTTTAATCCCCTAAAACTTTGAATCCCTTTTAAAAGGAAACAGGATCACGAAATAAAAAACTGTAAATGCTGTTTTACTACATTTAGTCTCTAGTTTCAAACGTATATTATCCGGTTCGTGTTTAATGATTTTTTTTTATTTTTGTCGGACGTTGTAACAACTGAAGTTCTTAATTTTTACTCAGATGTATGTAACTTTCACAGTTTTCAACGGATTTTTTAAAACCCCACTTATTTCGATAAAATTGAAACTTCTAAGGCGATGACATTTTTCTAATCAGATATAATGCTGAAATACTGCTATTATATTGCACATCACTGTATAGTAGAAGATATTTTTACCAAAAATCTACAATAACAATACTTAAATTGCCATTTTTTTTTGTAGCCAAATAGTTTTAGTCCTTTGTGGAATGATGTATGTCTAAACGATTTATCCTCTTCAGGCTCTTTTGAACGTTTACTTGTTAAGCTACGTCTGCAGTGGTTAGCAAAAAAATTAACAAAAATCGATATTACTTATATTTGGAAAAATTTCTTGTTTTTAGCAAAAATTTTTAAAAAAATTTTCTTGAGCCTGAAGAGGTTAATGATTTTGCTGAGGCAAGGCTGATATAAAACATAAAATTTTTTTGCACATATCCGTCATATTGGTTTTTTTCTAAAACAAAAAAAAAATAATAAAATTCACATTGAAACCTTTTTGATCAATCAGTTTGAAATAACTTTTTAGTTTTCAGTTGATATATAGCAGAGCACAAAGGAAGAATAAATATCTAAACCCAAACTACATTTCACATTAAATATGTATGTATGAATGTTTTTTGGTAACACATACCTACAAAAAATATTGTAATTATTTTTTTTGGGGGGAAACAGGCAAATTGTCTTAAATGTTAAAACTAAAAGTTTAGTAATCATATTAAGAAAATCCTTTAATTTACAAACCAAAGATGTTGTTGTTATTAAAATAACACCACTTCTATAACATATTTGCAGATACAATCTTAATATATTCCCTTTTGCATTTAATCTCTCTAAAGCCGCAAGTCAAAATTGTTGGTACATGTTTGCACATTAGAGTGTCTTGAAATCGGTAATTTTTTTATTTGTGCGAAAAGACTTGAATGTTAAAAATTTCTAAAATTACGGGGTTGTGAATAGTGATGCTAACTTTTTGAAAGCAAAAAGCACTTTTAAATTAAAAAAAAAAAACACTAAAAAGCACTATTTCGAGCTAAAAAAAAGCTTAACAAGTAAAAAAGTTAAATTCGGCCTTGCCGAATGTAGTGATACCCTCCACAAAAAAAAATGATTATTCCAAAAAACTTTTTTTAAAAGGAAATTACTTTTGAAAAAAAAAAAAAAATAAAATAAATTTTGAAAAAAAAACTTTCACGAAAAAAAAAATCCGCGATTTTTTTCTTTTTTTTGTCAAAAAATGTGTTCGTACTTGTTTAAATACCATTTGGTGTTCAATTATGTTCACATATGTCAACCAGCAGCCGAATTAAAGCATTTTGTATTTTTAGGTTATGTTGAATGTACTAAAATTTTTGAGGTGTCCTTACATTTTCGTTCATAACTTTTGAACCGCTGAACCGATATTGCTCAAATGCAATACCAAACTTCTCCGAAGAACTTCCAATAAATATGTTAAGTTTCAGTAATATCCGTGTAGTACTTCGGTCGTGATCACTATTTCCACAGACAGACAGACGGACAGACGGACATCGCTAGAATGTCTTAAAATCGATCGGGGATCATGAATATATATACTTTATGGGGTTCCAGACCGATATTTCGATGAGTTACAAACGGAATGACAAACTAATATATACCCTCTATCACTAACAAGGGAAGTCTCCCTGGTGTCACCCTTCGATCGTCATGAAATTTGGATATGTTGTTGAGAACGAAAATTAATTCGACACGTATTTTTTTTAGCGGCCCAAACTCATTTTTAGGGGGGGTCGATTTGTATGGGGGGAAATTGGCCTTTTTCAGTTTTTTACGATTTACGCCTATTTAAACAAAATTAATATAGGCATGTGTGGTATCAGATTAAAGGTATTAAAAATACCTATCTCATGGTGCTAACAACGGGCCAAAGAAGTTAATATTTTTCGACTTATTGACAAAAATGTCCTAAAATTTTGGTGTTTTACTCAATATGAAGAAAAGTTGTGCATGTTTGGACACGTTCTTAGCACACGTAGATAGGTTTTCCAAATACCTTTCATTTGGTATGCAACATGACTAGGTTTCTTTGCATAATATAGGAGATAAACGAAAAAAACTGAAAAATGGCCTTGTTTTCCCCCCTCCATTTTACCCCCTAAATATGAATTTGGGCCGCTAAAAAAAAATACGTGTCCCTTTATTTTTTCTGCTCTACAAAATAAAACCAATTCCATTAAGATCTGCGGGTGACACTAGGGAGACTTCCCTTGTAAGTGGAGGGTATAAAAAAGCACTACAAGGGTAGTATATCCACCCTTATGAACCGGTTTGCATGAAACTCAAAATATATATAAAAGAGACAATTCTAAGATTGGTGTCTTGGCATATCGGTCATATCCGGAATTTAGGGGTCCAAAAAATGGCTGAAAATCGTTTTTTGGATTTTTCAGCCATTTCTTTCTAAGAAACCATTTGATGTTTCTATATGAGAAGAAAGGTTTACTTTTTTTTCATGAAAATGTGAAAATTTTACCGGGTATTTATTTGAAGACATAGACTTACGACATCCATATGAATAAGAAATAATCTTTATTAAATTTAATTCGACATGTATTATATTTTATATTTTTGCCCCAGTTAGGCCCACGTTGTTTTATACACATTAGACGTGTCCTTTAAATCACTTTTTTAATACCTGGTAGGGTCCTTAAATGTTCTTTAGTATCTAAAAATGAGTGAGCCAAAATTTGGGACCATCGGATAAAAATAACTCGTGCCGAAAATAGATTGAAATTTTGGGTCATTCTTTTATGAAAGAAAAAAAAACATTTTTTTTTAGTTTTTGAAAAAATATTTTTCAAAAACAAATTTAACAAATTTTTTATTAAATAATAAAAAATTGATACTAACTTACCTTTCTAAAAAGCTTAATGAAATTAAAATCGGGTAAAAAATAAGCCTTTAACGCATACATTCCCCAGACCATTGCACAGTGGTTTATAATAGATTTTTTTGGAAATAATTTGGGCATTCAGTAAGTACTGGACCGATTGCAGTAAAATTTATACCAGTTATAGGTAACGTAATTTTGAGCTTCAGTTTGGACAGAGGACGCCACATGTCCAATAAGGGCGCCCCTAAAGTGGGCTACCTTTTGATACAATTTCTTTAAGTGCTTGCCAATTTGTTGTTCATTATCCGATATTTATGAAGTTTGGATTTTTTTAAAGCGCTAGTAAATACCGTAAAAAAACATGCTTGAAGTAGTCGTTATCTCTTTTACTTTTCGATTTATAGCCATTTGAATGGGCAAAATTTTATTTTTTTTCCCGATCCGGGTCCAGTTTTTAGGGAATAGGTTGGTTTCCTGACGTCCGATTTTTTTTACGTCTAAATTTTTAGTTAGCTAAATACATTTGTGATATTTTAAAACCATAACGAATAAAATATCTTTTTTTGTTAAAAAGTTACACCATTTTAAAATTTAAAAAAAAAAAAAAAAAACAAAAAAAAATGGGATTTTTTGCCTAAAAAGTACCAACATTCTTTTGCTTACATCTTAAAAGTTTCGTTTAGATCATGTCAATTTTTTCGATTGATCTGAAAGGCAAAACCACGTAGATGATTAAAAAAACGTGTCAAAATTTCAAATTTTCAGCTACCAAGCCTCATCGAAAGTTGACCCATTTTTAACACAAATTTTAACTTCACCCCCCCTGGGGAAAAAGTGCACGTCTCTGTTGGGCCTACCAAAGCAAACAAAGATTCTCTGATATGTAAGTAGCTTACAACATGAATAGCTTTTAATCCCCGCCTTTAATATAGGCGTGGCAGCAAAAAATCAGGTTTTTTGGAAATTGTTAACAAGTAAATTTGGGAATTGGCGGATTCCTTTCATCAAATCTTTATATTATGTTTTGTTTTTACATTTGCTATAGTAAGACCTATATAAATTTAAAATTTCATTACAATATGTTCAAAATCAAAAATTTTATTGCATATTGAAAAGTTACTTCTTAAAATTTCGCCCAATATTTTGAAAAAACAAAAATTGATTTTGTATGGGAGCCCCCTTAGGAAGTGGAGTAAAGGGTAGGTATGTTCTGAAAAATGGGGGGGGGGGGTAGTGGGGGTCGCCCATACATTTTACCCCTCTAGGGTCAACCATGAGAGCTCCTTGAGCTGATGTCCTAAAAAAAATTAAAAACAAAAAATGTATGAGGACCACCTTAAGGGTTGAAGATTGAGGGTAGGTATATTTGTCATAAAATTTCATTATATTTATGAAACCTTCATAAATACAATGAAGTTTTATGAATAAAGTCTATGAAATGCACTTCATAAAGTTTCATGATTTCATAAAAAAAATTCATAAACGTGTCATTCGATTTTTATTATATGATTAAGAAATTGGGGCAAAACAATTATATCTCCTAAAGACGATTTTTAAAATTTTAATTCCTTATTTTAGTTTTTTCAATGTAAATATCATCTATTTTATTTCTAAAAAAATAATGCATTTGCTTTATTAATGAAAAATTTCATGAATACTATGAAACCTTTCCATAAATATAATGAAACTTGTCATTAAAGTTCGTCCAATGTTACTGTTTCATTATTATTATAAAATGTTTCATAAATACTATGAAACATTTCATAAAAATAATATTATTTTTTTGAGCATTTTATTATAATTATGGAATTATTTCATAGAACCAATGAAATAATTCATAAATACTATGAAATAGTTTCAAAATATGATCAAATATTTAAGAAAAAAAATGTTCTATGAAATGTTTCATCGTATTTATAAAACATTTCATTATATTTATGAAGAGTTTTATAAAAATTTATGAAAATTTATTCATAATATTTATGAAACCTTTCATAAATATAATGAACAATTTCATAAATATTGACCCCATGAACAATTATGAAACTGTTTCATTGTATTTATGAAACTGTTACATTGGACGAACTTTAATGAAGGTTTTCATTATATTTATGACAGTTTTCATAAATGTAATGAAGCTTTTTCTTTGAGTGTATGCTCAGAGGTTTAAAAAAAAAATATTAGAGGTCGGTCATACATTTAGCTCGTCTAGGGTCAACCCTGGGAGAGTTAGAGCGGTGGGAGAAAATTTTATAAAAATATCATTTTGTATGGGAGCCCCCTAAACGAGTGGAGATAGGGAGTAGGTTTGTTCAGAAAAAAATATTGGAGAAAATTTTCACTCACTCATTTTTAGATACTAAACTACAATTAAGGACCCTTTCAGGTATTAAAAAATGATTTTGAAAAATTACCTTAGTCGTTAGGACACCTTTAATACGCATACTTTAATATTTAAGGTTGTGTGGTAGTAGCAAGCGAAAAGTCAACAAAGCAACACAATTTTATAGTGTACGCATGTCGACAGCGCACAAGCAGCATTTTTTGGCCTATTCCCGCTTGCATAGGAATTACAAAAATGCCCGACAATGCTCTAATGATACAGTCATGACAGATTTTGGCGGTATCATGGCTTCCAGAGAAAGACGGACATTGGTAGAATATATTAGATTCGATCTACACTCAAAAAAAAACCGTAATATTAGCAAAAAAAGCTTGTAAACCTACAGGAAAATTTTCTGATTTTGAACCCACAATTTTTTTGGTAAAGTTAGCAAAAATGTTTTTCCAAAAATTAGTTAACTGAAATTTTTTTTATTTCAACTAAGTTCATACACATTTGAGGACCCCATTGGGTTCGGAGCCGATAGGTCCCAGACCCCGATGGGCCCAGACATCGTCAATCGTCATATTTTTTGATCCAAAATTTGTGTCCGTTTCGCTCTACCTTGCTAAGTTTTTGAAATACGTGATTTTAGGGGACCACTGGGGTTTTGAGAATTAAAAAACTCGATATCTTCAAAAATATTACTCGGAGAGGTTTTGGTTTTTGAGGTTTTTGAGGACTTGTTCTACATGTTGAGGGCTACAAAAATGCTTTTGGACTTTTTGTTGTGTCGGCAATATTTACCGAGATATGAGCATTTTAAAATTTTCGGGAAGGCTAACTTTTTTGGTTCCAAAGTTAGGACCAAATAGGGTCCACACATGTAAAGAGGACCGGCGATACTATGGAGAGCCCGAGAACTAAAAATGGCTTCCAATTTGCTCTATCTGGCTTAGTTTCCGAGACAGCGCCATTTTAAGTTTTCTTAAAAAAAAAATTACAATTTATTTTTGCTAATATTAGCAAAAAAGCTTGTAAACTTCAAATTTAGCAAAAGAAATTAGTTCAAAGTTTGTTTAAAATTGCTAATGTGCTAAATGAAGTTTACAAGAATTTTTTGCTAACATGCTAATCTCAACTAAAAATTTGCTAAAAGTTAGCTATCTAGCATTAGCGAAAAAAAATTAGTAAATCTACTAATGTATTTTTTTGAGTGTAGGACGTAGACCGACATTTCGATGCGTCACTCTCGGAGGTCACAACAATCTAAAAATAGATTGGTGAAGGTGCTTTTACTAAAAAGCTTTCAAGCCACAATTAAAAAATAAAAAATACACATAGATCTTTTTGCAAAACATTCGACGAAACATAAAAATTTAAAAACACGTAAAACCCTAATTTTTAATACATCTGTGTATTTTCTATGTTTATGGAAGTGTTAACACATACATACAAGCGTACGTTAAAACTCATTTGTTAAACACTTTTCGCGTTTTAAACATGAATGTTGATCTGTGTCACGATGCCTTTGTGCTGCAATTTATCCATACAAATAGGGTTGTTGTTGCTGCTAGAGCAGCAGCAGCTGCTACTGCTGCTTCGGTAGTTGTTTTGTATTGCATTCACATCCTTGAACACGATGTCAACATTTGTGTTGATGTCATGTTGCATTCATTTTCCTTTTTTTTTAATTTTGTACTGTTATTTTTTTGTTGGTGAGTTTTTTTGTCAAAAGGAAACATTTTAATATTGGGGGAGTTGAAGGATACGAAATAAATTCGAATTTATGTAAAACAAGCAATACAAGATAACATGAAAAGATCGTCCTTACTTGCATACATATACACGCGCATTCTTGCATTCATTCTCATAGATACATTTGTATGAAACAATATGTCAGTCAACACATTCATTTACATTCAAACAAAAGACCTACACGTATTTGCAATAAGGATAACACTATCACAACAATGCATATTGTGTTAAACACCCAAATGTTGAAATGTGTGGTGGGGTTTGGTTGTGTTTCTCTGTGTGTGTGTGTGTGTGTGTGTAATGGGGTGAACTACATGTGCAATATGAATACAAAATTGTTGATTTAAGTTGACAAACTCTTACTCTATTTCACATACATTCATTTATAAAAAAAAAACTAAAATTGGTATGTGTGTTTGTGTCTGTCTGTACTTTTTGGTATGCACTATAAATGTTGTATGGATGTATGTTTATTTACCTACAAACACTTAACATTTTCAATACAATACAGTCTTTTGTCATACTCAAGGAATGCCTGTGAATTTCTTATGAAGTTCCTTGAAGAAGGGCTGCCAGACTTGGGGATTTATAGAAAAAGTTGGGGATTTTATGCAAGCAAAAAGGACAATAAATCTTATTTGGGGATTGAAGATTTTTGGGAGATTTCAAAAATTATTTAGTGACTCAAAGTAAAAATGGAACAACATATATTTGTTAGCAGTTCTCTAAAGGAAAAGTTAGCAATACTAAACCTGGGGGGTTATTGCGTAATTCGATTCGAAAGAAACTGTTCGAATTCGGAAAATTTTGATCCTCTGTAAAATGTAATTCGCTATGAAAAAATCTATTTTTTGTTTATTTTTAGAATGAAAGGACAAACATTAATATGCCAAAAGATTTTCGCTCAGATAAAAATTTTTTTAGGTACTTCAAATTGGAATCAAAAATGTCGTTCGAATAGCTTTTCTTTTCGAATCGAAATACACAATTACCCCCCTGATTATTATCAATCGACTATTTTTGAAAAAGTGCTATATAGGAAATTTTCAAAGCTTGAATTTAAGCTTGATAGCGTCCAGATTGAGCAAATATTAAATGAGATACGAGGGTCGCACTGGAAAATGAAATTATTTGTAGATATTTTTTTTAAATTTTTTTTTTAAATATTTCTAGGTCGATTTTTTCCAAGTTTAAACATTAAAAATTAAAAAAAACTACCTAATAATTTTTATTTAGTCACCAGTTTGTTTTTCCAACAATCCAAACAAAAAATTAAATTTTTTAATTAATTTAATTAAAATTTTTCTTTGTTTACAAAAAATTGGTGGTCATTTGTTTACAAAAAATTGGTGATTTCGTCTACTGTATTTAAAAAATTTCATTTTTTGTTTGGGTTGTTGGAAAAACTATCTGGTAACTAAATAAAAATTATTGGATAATTTTTTAAATTTTTAATGTTTGAACTTGGAAAAAATCGACTTAGAAATATTTAAAAAAAAATTGCAAAGAAACATCTACAAATAATTTCATTTTTCAGTGCGAGGGTCACACGTATCTCATTTAAACATTTATTGGGAATACAGCTAATTAAAAGAGAAATGCTTTTTGCCGTTATTGGAATAATCTTTGTAATAGAGACTCTATCTGTGATTATTCAGATATCATATTTTAAATATACAAAGTTTAAATATGGAGAAGGAAAAAGAGTTTTTCTTATGGCACCAATACATCATCACTTTGAGAAGAAGGGATGGTCAGAAAATGCAATCGTTATGAAATTTTTGATAATTTCTATTATCTGTTCAGTTTTTACTATAACTTTCTTATTATAAAAAATGTATACTAACATTTTTATTGTTTCGGGATTTTTGGAGATTTTTTGTTATATTTTTTGAAACAACGGGGGAAAAAATATCTGGCAACGCTGCCTTGAAGTATTAATGCCAGTGAAAAGCAGTAAAGTTTATGCATATGTGTGCTTTACGCCAACAACAATTATATATAAAAAAGAATAACAAATATTCACACTGCATGTTAAAATATTGGCTTGTGGAAAAAGTAAGTTGTTGAAAGTTATACAAATTGCGTGACATCAGCTAATATAGCACTGCTCGACACCAAAAACCTCTCAGTGAAATATCAATCCCGTTCTCTTATATGTTGGTCTCCTGATTCGAAATCTGCCATGCAAATTTTTCTAGCACATAACGTTTTTGAGATATTTACTGTTAAAAAACAAGAATAACAAGTAGAAAAGTTAAATTTGACTTGGCCGAATCTATGAATACCCTCCACAATGCCCTTTTTAAGTGATAGTTAATTTTCTAATGTGAAAAAATAACATTTTTGATTAGAAATATATTATTTTGTGTAAAAAAACTTTTTTTTAAGTAATTTTTGGAAAAAAAAATTACTAAATTTTTTTGAGTGTAAAATTTCGCGAAAACCCTTACCGATATTCACTCTTTTGCTCATAACTTTTGAACTGGACCGATTTCGCTGGATTGCAATACCAACCTGACCAGGTAAATGCCCAATATATATGCCAAACTTCAGGAGCCTCCGTAAAGTCTTTCAAAAGTTAGCGTGTTTTCAACAGACAGACGGACGGACGGACATCGCAAGATCGTCTTAGAATCGAACGAGAATCATGAATATATATACTTTATGGGGTCTAAGACCAATATTTCGAAGTGCTACAAATGGAATGACTAACTTATATATACCCTCTATCACTAGAGTGGAGTGTATAAAAAAAGAGTGGGTTGAATGAGAGGCAAAGTGGCGCTTTATTCAGGGCAGCAGTAATTTTAACATATAATATTTTTTGATTGATGCATGATTAATAGTGTCCGACCGAACAGTTCGGCCAAAAAACGGCATTTAATCAAAAATTTGGTATTTGAAGTTACTTTTAACAACTTTTTTTATATGGGGTAGAATTGTTGAGACGATGGAAGACGATTCTGAGTGTAAAATTTAAGAACGAGTACGAAGTTAAGCCACAATTTCGAAGTTCGGTAACCGAACTTTTTTGAATTTGGCCGAACATTCGGTTACCGAACATCTAAATTGGTGCTTAACTTCGTCCTAGCCATTAAATTTGAAAGTCAGAATAGTCTTTTATCGCCTAAACAAACAAACGGCCATCAGAAAAAGCTGTTAAAAATGCTTGCAAATATTAATTTTTGGCCAATACCGTTTTTTGGCCGAACTGTTCGGTCGGACACAAATGATTAATAACACACTAATGATTAATAACACATTAAAATTTAAATTTAAAGATAAAAAAATGTGTTTTTTATTTTTTTAACCTGTTACAATTTTTTTACTGTTTCTGGAAAATTGAACTTGATTCACAATTTAAGCTGTAACTTTTAAACCAAAAGCGATAAAAGAAAATGTGTTTTTCTATAATAATTTAGCAAATATGGAGAAATCGGTCACCTTTTTTTTTTTTTACTTTGAGCCAACACTCAGGGGATGCCCCCTACTAATGCAGTGCATTGTGTTGGTATTAGGAAAATAGGTTATGAGGAGGAGGAAAGTGGGAGTAGTGTTTGTAAACGTTTCGCTTAAACTTTTCCAAATCGTAGTTGACTGGGAAGATTTCTGCGGGTAGTGAATTCCACATACGACTAGTTCGACTGAGAAACGAATTCTCTCTGTAATGCGTTGTGCAATTCATTGGACTATCGACAACAAACGGATTTGATCTACTGGATTGATGAGTATTGCGAACGTACACCCGAGTCTCGGGGATAAGTTCACTTATCTCAGCAGAGCACTTACCATGGTAATATCGGTAGAACAATGACGCACAACCCACGTTCCGACGATGCGCCAATGAATCAATAGAGTTGGATACCCTACTGTCATTGATGAGCTTCAACGCACTCCTTTGCACCCGGTCCAAGAACTTCAAAACAGACTTTGAAGCCCCTTCCCAGATATGGGAATTGTATTCCAACTTCGGCACAAGGCACTTAATTGCTTCTTTCGACACTTGTTAAACATGTTGATTCCAGCGAACGTCACATTGTATTTTCATGCCCAGAACATCAAGAGTGTCTGATTCCTCAATATTTATACCACCCATGGATACAGATGACGTTGATTCCACAGATCATCTGTGGGTCATCATACAACATTGGGTCTTGCGAGCATTAAAAACGACCCTATTCGCCAGACCCCACTCGGAGATTGTAGAAAGGTCATGATTAAGTGTGTCATTCATATTCTGTCTTATAGCCTGAACCTCTACAAGGCTAGGCCTATGATCAAAAGAAAATGAATGACAAATATTGCTGTCGTCTGCATAAGAGTATATAGGATTGAAAGTTTGAATAAGAAGGTCGTTTAGAAAAATTAGAAAAATGGTAGGAGAAAGAACGGAACCTTGTGGTACCCCTGAATTAAGCTGAAATTCGTTGGATGAAACCCCATCCAAAACATCACGTATAGTGCGGTTCCCGAGAAAACTCGATATAAATCGAGAGAAATCATCACCGACACCAAATGCAATAAGTTTTGATACGAGTGCGTCATGCCAGACTTCTACGAAAGCCATACTGCCGATCACATAGAAGTGAATTAGACTCTAGATAGTTCACAAGATGGAAAATTTCTCAAAAGTTACAGAATTTACGTTTTACACTTTGTTCCGTACAATAGAGAAAAAATTCCCCCAAATTTGCAAAATTATTGTAGAAAAATGAATTTTATTTGGAATCCACGGACATTTTATTCCGACCCGTGCAAAAAAAAAAGCTTGACTACCATATCTGCTATTTTTAATCTTAAACATGTTTTCAATATGATCATAAAGTAAAATTATTTTTTTTTTTTTAATTTTTTGGTAAAAATTTTGAAATTCTTGAAAAATTTTGAAATTCGTTGAAAATCCTATAATGCACACTGGGTAATTTGTATTTTTACCTTCTCAATTCGATTCCGCCATTAGAATTAAATTCTATAGTTGGGTTTTCCTGTAATTTTCAAGGAAAGTCAGCAAAAGTGAACCGATATGATTTCCTTGTAAATTTGACTAACAGTAAGTTAACATTTTTTTAAATTTTATTTCGATATGTAATGTTGAATTCTTATTTATAACGAAGAAAATAATAGGTTTTTTCATAAAATCAATCAAAAATTGCAGTAGTTACTTGCATTTGAACAAAAATGCATCAATTCATGACATAAATACTCTTTTTGTATAAAACTGAATTAATGCATTTTTGTTCAAATGCATGTAACTTTTACAATTTTTGACGGATTTTTTTAAAAATACTTTTATTTTCTTCGAAATAAATCAGAATTGAACCTTATAAACAGAAACAAAATTTAAAAATTGTGTAACATTGTCAAATTCAAAAGGAAATTAGGTGGGTTTACTTTGCAGACTTTCCTTGTAAATCACAGGAAACCCCAACGATAGAATTCAACTCTGATGACAGAATCAAATTCAGAAGGTCAAAATACATAAGGATTAATTGGGCTAGTTTCTAGGTCAGATTTTTTTTTTTGTAATGCAGTGTTATTGAAGCCACCAGATTTGTTTTCATAAAATCTTAAATAAAACGCGGACGTTTTTTTCTTTTAAAATAAAACTTATACTATATCGAGGGCCTATATTCAAAACCCTCTATCTTAAAAAACACAACTTTTCAGGAGAGCCAAAAAACTGTTTATTTCGCGTATTGTTAGAGTAATTAAAATTCGATATTCTACAATATTTTTTTAAATCAACTACTGAATCTCACATATAATTCGTTTTTAAAATTTTGCACTATTGGGGATTTTAGAGGATAGATAGAGGGTTTTGTTTCTCAAAAATATTAAGTACATGAATGAAAATTATCAGATAGAGGGTTTTGCATTTTAATAAAAATGAATTATGATTTCATTTACGACATCGGTAAATTTTTAACGTGATTTATTAATGATAACGGCTTATAAAAAAATTCCAAAATCGCGGTTTTGGTCCACAGGTGCTAATTTTTGAGACAAAAAATATTATTTTACCGAATTCAACTCAAAAGTTGACAAACTGTTGAGTATGTTATGTAAAAAACAGTAACAAAATTAAAAACGCGATTTTGGTCCACAGATGCTGTGGACAGCATCGCGATTTTTAAGATTAAAATTTTTGTTTCATGATGTTCACAAGACATCCAAATTGTTAGCCTTATTTTTCAAAAAAATCAAACAAGAATTTGGAGAAAAAATTAGCATCAGTGGACCAAAATCTTGATTCTGGAATATTGTTGACAATTCATGTTCAGCATGCAAAAATTAGCATGAAAACATGTAATGCATGATGAAATTATTCCAAAAAAATATTTATAAATTAATTATTTGAAAAGATAGAGGGTTTTGCATTTAGAAAAATTAATTGTGTAAGAGATAGAGAAAACCAAAAATGCAAATAAAATAGCAAAAAAAAATATTTTTGTTCTGAATTTTACACCATAGATGAGGGCCGTTTTACTGAATATTTTGCCATCAAAAAGTCATTTTCGCGAAAATGGAAGATAGAGGGTTTTGAATATAGGCCCTCGATATGCTTTATTATCACAATGTATAAGCAATAACAACCTCTTACATTTTTTTTTATATTCCATTAAGTATTAAAAATACTCCAATTTTGGAATATTTTATAAAAATACAAAAAATATTTTTACAACAATTTAAAAAAAAAAAAAGCAGAAATGTATTTGAAAATGCCTGAAGTTGATGGTTCCTTAGTAAAAAAAATTACCTTTACATGAATAAATACAAAAAAAATTCTAGAAATAAGTCGATTTTCAATTTTTAACACTACATTCAAAAACACCAAAAATTATTTGACTTTGACGGCGGATTCCAAGAAAAGAAATCAACTTAGAATTATAGTTTTGACAAATAATTTTGTTTAATTTTCTATACTTTAACCTTAAACTAATAATTTTGTAAAAAAAAATCAGTTTTGAATAAAGCGCCACTTTTGATACATTTCAACCTAATGTCCAACGCCGGGAACTCTGCTCATAATAAATAAAACCAAAAATTAAAATTTTAAAATTTTATTCTTTATTTTATTTTATCCAATATTTTGATTAGAAACTCTGGTCATCATCAGGGTATATTTTAATAAATAACGCGACTTTAAACTTTTTGACCTCTTTACTGCTTTAATTTCTATTACAGAAAATTTTTTCGAAATTGTATTTTCCTTAAACCAATATGCATACAAAAACATTCACTCATTCACTCACATATTTTTTTTTTTAATACGACAGTAAGTCATACAATATTTTATAATACTGTTGCTTTAAGTACATTGTAGGTAGTATGTAATTTATGTATGTAGGAGTTACTAAATACATATATGCATGCTGCCTGCATACATGTGTATATCCTGTTAAAGACACTTGTTTTGAATTGCAAAACATAACTTTTTCCTTTTTTTTTGTTGTATGACAATATAAATCTTATAATCTACATATTTTTATTCGTTTTTTAATGAGTATGTAGAGAATGTATATTTTAAAAACTTTTCTGTTTTAACTTTTTGTTTTTCTTTAACATTAACTTGAGTTAATTATGTTTCTTTTAATTTTTATATTATCCCACATTTTTTCTTTTCTTACTATTTTAATTTTTCTTTTATGTTTTTTTTAACAGTTTTTGTTAAGATTTAAATAAATTTTATAATATTTTCTTTTTATAATTTCATTTCAAAAACACACTTCCGTTTTGATAAGTTGCTTTTAATTTTATTGATAATGGCAAGTGAAGTGCAAAAGTTCACACACACATACTACACTAACACTATTAAAAGCGCAGACACAAACACCCAAAGTTATAAGATTGAATTTCCATAAGGAAAGTTTTCTTAATTTCCAATTACAAATTTTGGCATTTTTTATATAGTTTACAAATTCGTTTATTGTTGTCCTTACTTCCGTTAGTATTTCAAATTTCACACGTTTCAGCACTTCCGTTTTAAAATAACTACCGTTTTACCAATACACGTACACACGTAACAAATAAAATGTGTTCAACAACTACACTGAGAGAAAACCAAGTCTCAAATACTATATATTTCGTCTATTAAGAAACAAACAACGTCCGATGCGTACGAAGACGAAACAACGAATGAATAAAATTCTGAAACACAATTTCTATTGAAGCTGCTTTTCATTTTGCTGCTTGTTGGATGGATGTATTGTTTGTTTGTTCGTTCGTAGTAGTAGTAGTTTTACTGTGTTAGTGTGTGCATGTGTGTGTGTGTGTTTAAGCTTCTATTGCAATGTTCGTGTTGTTGGTTGTATAAGGAAAATGCGAACATTTTATTGTCGGCATTTTTTTTTTAAGTATTGGTGATAGTAGTAGTTGTAGTACTATAAAGTACATACTAGTACAAATATTGTTGTTTTGTTGCCTTTACACTGTTAATATGTGTGTGTTTGAGTAATATGATGATGATGAGTCCACTATCAGTATTATTTGTTATACCCTACACCAAAAATGTGGTACATGTTTTAATGAGTTTGTGGTAATGTTTGTAACTACCAAAAATACTTAATCAAGACCATCTTTTTATAGACTCAGAAAATGAGTATAATCTATATCATTTTCTGAATTGAGAATGATTGGCTCAAACTAATTTTAATCGTATGTTCGTCTCAATCTCTATCAAATAACATCTTATTTAAACCTAGGAAATCAGGAAAATTTTGAGTTGAAAAAAATGGTTGAATAAAAAAAATTTTTGAGTGAAAAAAAAATGATGGGTGAAAAAAATTGATTTGAAACAGCTTCAACTGGTAGGCCGTGGGTTTAAGTACCGGTCAGGGCAGGAAATTTTTTTTATATTTGTTTTATATATTTACTAGCTGTTTTGCACCCGGCGTTGCCCGGGTTGAAAAAATATTATACAATGAAGGATAGTTTGTAATGCCCTATGGTTCCATCCTCGGTTAGCACTACATCTGGTGAAAATTTCAATTTCGCATCATTTTATAACACCTCTGTCCGATCGCGCGCTGATATTGTCCATTGTTCCCGCCTTGTTTAGTACTCGACGTTTAAGCGTGATAACAGAATACGCAGAAATAACTTTCAACATATTATAAAGGGGTGTGGCAGTTTACGTCCCTTTCTTCGATCGTACGCTGATATGGGCCCGCATCGGTTAGTAAGTTAGTAAAAATCGGATCAGTCGTTTTGGCGTGATTGCGGAACTGGATTTGCCCAATCACGCGCTAATATTGTTCCCGCCTCAGTTAGTAAGTACTATATGTGGTGAAAGTTTTGTTAAACTCAGTTTAGGCGCTTAAGTGTAATTACGGAACAGACAGAAAAAAACTTTCAGTGTGTTGCAAAGGGTCGTGACAACTTACACCCCGTGGTCGAAACGCGCTCTATTATGGTTTATAGTTCCCGCTTCGGATGTACTATATATGGTAAAAATTCCATTAAAATCGTTTAAGCCGTTTAAGCATGATTATGGAACAGACAGAAATAACTTTCAATGTAATACAAAAGAGCGTGGGATTTTACTCCCCTTCGTCAAATTACACTCTTTTATAACCTATAGTTCCCGCCTCGGTTAGTACTATCTGTGGTGGAAATTTCTTCAAAATCAGTTTAGCCGAATAAGCGTGATTGTGAAAAAGGCAGAAAGGAGGTGCAATAAATTAAACAGGGCGTGTCATTTTATACCCCTTT
Source organism: Pegoplata infirma (assembly GCA_963921195.1). Lineage (NCBI taxonomy): Eukaryota > Metazoa > Arthropoda > Insecta > Diptera > Anthomyiidae > Pegoplata > Pegoplata infirma. The sequence continues at coordinate 244,686,459 of OY992537.1, read as the reverse complement.
GTCCGATCGCTCATTTTTTGTTCCATAGTTCCCGCCTCGTTTAGTACTATCTGTTGAGAAAATTTCATGGTCCAGCCGTTGACGCGTCATTGCGGAACTGACAGAAAAAACAGAACTGACAGAAACAACAAAAGCGCATTGCACCTAATGCCTCTTTGTCCAAACGCGCTTTATTATGGCAGTCAAAAATAATTTGAAATAATTACAAAGGAGCGGCATTTTAAAACACCTTTGCCCAATAACGTGCTGATATGGCATATTGTTCTCGCTTCGGTTAGTACTATCTGTGTTGAAAATTTCAATAAAATCGGTTCAGACGTTTAAGAGTGATTACGGAACTGGCAGAAATAACTTTCAATGTAATACAAAGGGGCGTGGACTTTTACGCCCATCCGTCAGAGCGCCCTCCCATTATAACATATAGTGCCCGCCTGGATAATTACTATGTGTGGTGAAATTTTCATTAAAATTGGTTCAAACGTTTAAGCGTGATAACGGAACAGGTGGAAATAACTTTCAATGTAATACAATTGGGCGTGGCATTTCCGCCCCTTTGTCCGATCGCCGTCCTGTTATGAACTATATTTCCCGCTTGGATTATTACTATATGTGGTGAAAATTTCTTTAAAATCGGTTCAGCCGTTTAAGCGTAATTGCTGAAAAGGCAGCAATAATGTTCAATATAATACAAAGGGGCGTGCCATTTTACACCCACTTGGCCGATCAGTCTCTCGTATGGCCTATAGGTCCCGTCTCGGTTAGTCCTATCTGTGGTGAAGATTTCATGTAAATCGGTTCAGCCGTTTATACTTGATTGTGGACAGACAGACAGAAAACCAAAGGATGCCACGCCCCTTTGTATGGATCTTATATTTACAAAAAGTTGGCGTAAAAAGAGGCGTGGCTTCCAATCAAGATGCGGGATGGCATATATTTCCTTGCAAAAACGCCGTATTAGTATGCCAAATTACATGCTTATCGGTAACAAATATCCAAATATAGTAACAAAAACCAAATATATTGAAAAATCTGAAATTCACAAAAAGTGGGCGTAAAAACAGGCGGGGCATCCAATCGAGATGCCTTTGGTTCCATTTTTCATTCCAGGAAACGTACTACATGCGTGTCAAATTTCATTTGAATCGTTGTTAACATTTTTTGATGACGTGATGAAATGGGTCATCGCTTTTTTTTTTAATTTTGATGTCATTTTTCATCATATTGAAGAAAAGTTTCATCAATATGATGAATATTGTCATCAAAATTGATAACAGCAAGTGATGAAACCGTATCATCAATATGATAAAGCATTTTTCCTTGAGTGTAACAGGCAAGTTAATGATATCTACAAAAAAAAATCATTACTTACTTATTCTTGACCTCTTCTACCTCATAACAATCTTCGAGGTATCACTTTGGATCAGGAACTGGTCTTGTAGACATTACGTCAACCTCTTAACCTAACCTAACCTCAAAACAATCATAAAAAATAGAAATACTTAATATGCTAAAACTAAATTTTTTTTTCAAAATATGACCCAAAAATATGCATTTGGAAATGGCTGAATTATTATTTAAAAAATAAAAATAGCCTTTTCTCCCACTGCCCCCGTGTAGGGTATTATATGGTCGATGTTGTTTTATTAACAGTTTTCATACTTGTTTTTATTTTTGTTTTTGTCATATGCAGTACATAATTTGGTATGTATTATTTTTCTTATCATATTCATCATCTTCCTTACCATGGCATAGCATAGCAAAGCATTATCAGCACTAAAGTCTTAAAATAGCTGTCTATTTTATAAGTAAGCTTGTCTCAACCGACCATCTTATTCATTCATTCATCCAACCAAACAAATAAAGTAAGTATCGTTTATTCATAGAGATTATTGTATATTTAGTAGGGAGCTAGAATTTTTTTTTTTTTAAATGTTGGTAAAGCCGTGGTGCATTAAGACCAATGCACAGTGGTAAATTCCAGATGAAACTGGACAATTTTTTTTATAAAGAATGAAAGTTGCTAGCCAGATTTAAAATATGCCGCTCCCATTTTTTTTAAAAGTAAACCTGGGAAGACGTTTTCGGAGAATTTTTGTAAAAAAAAATTTAAAAAATTTAGTATAAAAAAAGTTTTTCTTGGAAGAATGTGTGATCCATTTTCATGAAAAAATAACAACCATCCTAATGTAAATTTGTACACCCAAAAAAAAAAAAAAAAAAAATGTGGGCATTCAATACTAAAAACTTAACTAACGAACAAATATTTTAGTCCAAAAGGACCTTGTGCAGGAATTGGTGATCAATACTAAAATATTTTACTAATATTATTCAAAATCAGTAAAAATTACAAATTTTAGTACTTTGAAGATACTAAAAATGTACTGTACTAGTGGTAATTAGTAACTTATTAGTAGATTTGGGTAGAAATTTACTTACTAAAACTGTTACTGTAGAATTATTTTGAGTGTAGATTAGGGGTATAACCAAAATAGGAACCTATCATAATCGTATGGGCAATTTTATATTGATAACAAAAAACGTTATCCGGGGACATTTTGGTCCAAAAACTTTCGGCACCGATTGCAATTTCTAAAACATCATAAATTTACATTTTTTATGTTTTATGGTGGGATTCCTTCCCATCCACCGTTTTTTGTCGTTTTACAAAAAAAAAAAAACAATAACAAATTTATAAAATGGGTTTTGACACTAGAAATACGGGTTTTCCGAATAATAAAAAAAAATATTAGCGAAAATTTCATCGCGATCGGTGCCGAACCTTTTTTAACATTCGCGAAAAAAAGAACACACATTTCTTCTTGATTTTTCATGTACTTTCTAAATATGATAGGTCCTTTTTGATATTTGCAAAAAAACGCAAATGGTTACATCCCTAGTGTATATGCATCAAAATGTGTGTATTTATCAGTTTACTTTGAATTTTGATGCAAATTTATTATTATTTTGTGTTTATATGAGAGTGTTTGTATATTAGGGTGGAGCAAATGTTCCTTTTTTTCCGATTTCAAAATCTTTTAGGTCAGCATGAAAAAATGTTCACACCCACAAACGGGTGCGGGCCGAAAAAAACAACATTTACTAATCCCCGGGGTCTAATTTTAAGTGCGGAATGTAGAACTTCTTTTCACATTAAAATTTTTCATTTGCGTAATAAAAAGTATAAACAAGTATACCCTACAAAATCATAGAAAAATAAAAAATTCAAAGGCTTTTTTAGGGGGTTCAGTGGGATACATTGAGGGACACCTTCACCCATTCGATAGATGTTGTCAAATGGATTTATTATGATTCTTGCAATTAATTAATCCAATTAATCATTAGTTAAATACATTTTTTATATCCACGCCCACAAAAGGGAGTGGGTCAAACTTTTTCTGTTTGTTTTATCCGCTTGGTGCACATGCAGGCTTTTGAACTTCTTCGGACATACAAATTTTGTAGAGTCCGACCGAAACCAGTTTTCGAGGCCGAACCGAAACTGAACCGAATATTCGGCCGAAAAAGTAATATTCGGCCGAAACCGAACCGAAACCGAAACTTTAAAAAAATTTTTGCCTGGCATGAATAAAATTTTTAAAAAGTTGTTAAAGCTTAATATACAGCATATATGCTTTTAAACCATAGGAATTGTTGTATTTTAAAAAAAAAATATGTTTTTTAAAAAACTTACAAAAAAATTGTATATTTCATTTGCAGATTAGGAAAAAATAATTTTTGAACTGAAACAGTTTTACATTTATTGCATAAACTTGTAACAGTTTCTTCAATTGAACTGAAACAAGTGTAATGAAATACGAAATCAAAAAATTCACCGACTTTTTTACATATTTTTTAAAATACCAAAAAGTTTCGGTTTCGGCTAATATTCGGCCAAAATTTTGCCGAATACCGAATAGAGGCCGAAACCCCATTATTCGGCCGAAACCGAGACCGAAACCGAATATTCGGTCGGACTCTAAAATTTTGCATTCGTTTGATTAATAAAAGTGCAAAAAAACCCGGCAAGAAAATTTCGTTTTTCTGAGGTGGGTTTAGTTCTTCAAGGGGGAGCTTTTTCCCACTTGGTGCGAGTTTGCCCATTTTTTAACTTAACCAGCCGATGACCATAAGACGTATTTGTGCCAAACTTCGAAAGTCTAGCTCTTTTATTTTGGACTGTATCGTGTCCTCTACAGACGGACGGACGGACATCACTAGAATGTCTTAGAATCGATAGCCGATCAATAACACAGGGCAACACTTTTTTTGCCCGGGTTCTGATAGCTAATTTTGGGTAATTGGGGTACGCTTATTTCAAATCTGTCATCGTTTTTTGGGTCAGCTCTAGTTTTTGAGATATAGCCTACACTGAAAGAATTATTGTTCATATTATCTATGAACATATTTCATAAAACCAAATTCATAGAATCTATGAAACAATTCATTGGCTGAATGAATATTCATTAGTATTTTGAAATATTTCATAGAATTTTATTCATAGATTTTGTAAGATTCATAGAAAAAATTCATAGAAAAAAAATGTCATTAATAATTTTTTAAAAATTAAAATAATGTTACAATAATTAAATAATTTGAATAAATATATTAAAAAAATATAAAAAATATAAAAAAAAACATTAAAAACGTAAAAAAAAAAAAAAATATTGCTGCCCAGGCGGGGTTCGAACCCAAGACCTACCGGCTGGGAAATTTATAATCGACGCCTTCGCTAGCAGCGCCACCAAAGGAGCAAAACCTCGCCGACTAACACTTAGTTTTGTAATGTTCGTTATTTTTTTTTTGCAAATACACAAACATTTTGTATACAGATTTTGGCAGAGCATTGCGGCAGAGCATAATATTTTAAAGCAGGATATTTAACAAAATAGATTTTAAGTGTTATAACTTGTTTATTTACTTTAGCTCAGTGGTTAGAGACTATGCTTCACGACCACTGGTATTGTGTTCGAATCTCGGTGGGGATCAGTTAAAAATAAATTTTTAAAAATAGAATATTGTAAATAAATAAAAATAAAATAATAAAGTAAATAAAAATTAAATAATAAAATAAAAAAAATAGAATTGAACAATAAAATTTTTTTTCCATAGCCTATGAACTTTTTCATAGGTATCTGGTTTCTATGAATTTGTTTCATAGATTCTATGAAGGGCATCATTGGCTCACTTCTAATGATTTTTTTCATAGAATTAATGTACGTTTTCATAGCCGTAATGAACAAAATTCTTTCAGTGTAGGGAATCTTTGAAAATAGACTATTTTTGGCATCTTTGTGAGTCCATATTTACCAACACTTGTCTTACATCCAAAAAGTGAATGACGATTTTGAGTATGTTGGATATGCCGATTCCAAAAATGCTCTTACTTTTGTTGAATCAAAAATCTGCAATGTTACTCCTTCGTAGTAACTTTCCTAAAAAAGTCTTCTAGTATGCGATTTTTAAGTTTTTAAATATATCTTTAATTTTTTTGAAATTTTTTTGTGGAAAACTTCTGTCGATTTTACAATTTTTTTGCCCAGTAGGATCGTGGGATAACGATTATAATCGTAATAATTATTACTATTTGTTTCAAATTTTTTGAACAAATTTTATTGTAATTTCCAATATTAAAATCATTTCCACTGCTCCAATGGTGCGTCGTAGAGGGATCAGTGGCAAGACCGATCCCATTAGTTTTTACGCCTAAACAGTTTTTCAGAAAAAGCTAATACTTTATCTCCAATTTCAAAGGGGGCTCTCATAAAAATTTCATTTTAAAAAAATTTTCTCCAACCGCTCTAACTGCCCTAAAAGTGCCCCTAGATCATTCAAATGTATGACCGAACCACAATATTTCTTTAATCCAAACGTTTTTCTGAGCTCACCTACCCTTTATCTTTAACTCTTAAGGCGGTCCCCATACATTTTTTTTTTATTTTTTATAAATTTGTTTTATTAAATCAGTTTCTACCGGTCTAATGGTGCGTCCTAGAGGGGTCTTTAGTCAGACCGACCCTCATTTATTTTTACCCTAAGCCGTAAGTAGGCTTCCATTTAAAATTTGTTTGTTTTGTGTAAATATTGACTTTCGACCCTGACGATTTTTAAATTAAAAAAATCAAATTTGCTCCACCCTAGTGTATTTGTGTTTGTGTTGATGTTGTTATTATTGTTCTCAAACAACAACATCATTCTTTTTAGCATAAACAGTAAAGAAAATTGAAAATGTTTTCTTTTATATTTTAATCTTCTTTTGTTGGGGGTATTTATTATTTGCAAGCTGCTGATGTTCTCTTATTACAAGCCAAAAAAAATGCAAAACCAAATAAAGAAGAAAATTTCTAGAGCATAAAAAAAAAGTTCGACATCAAAAATGTCTAGAAGAACACCCACCCAGCAAAAGGCATCATTAACAGGCAGGATATTTTCAATGTCAGTTTGTCAGTCACTCGGTCTTTTGGACTTTCTATCGGTCTGTCTGTCTGTTTGTTTGTGTGCTACGTGTGTCTATCAGTCTATCATTTGGGTATGGAAAGTGATTTGAATGAACATTTGTTTTGTCACTTCCTTTACCCATACTTTGGGTTTTAATTTTTTTTTTTTCTTTTTGATGATTTCTGGATTTTATTTTATGGTTTCATTCGCTTACTTCCTCATTCATTTTTATACTTTTTCCATAAAGTTGTTGCACACCGAAAACAAAATCTGCAAGGACAACTGCTGAGGAAAAAATTTAATAATGACAAAAAATTGCTTAATGTTTTTGCAAAACTCTGTGATTGGTACAATCTTAATACCCTTCTGTTTTCAGTTTATGCTTCACCATCTCCAATTTGCATTTGCAATTTTGATCATGGCGATGTAATGCGATGATGCTGACGATTCTGTTGATGGAGCTCTAGTGTGTTGATGATGGTGATAATAATGCAAATAAAATGAATGAATTTATTTCCATTGTCCCGTTTCTTTTGTATTTTAATGTATCGTCAGAAGTGTAAAAGAGTATTAGAGGACATTTTATTTTAAAATTCATAAATCATTCTTTCCGAACTCATAATCAGAAAAAAAAAATTAACTAAAAAAAGGGAAAATTAACTTAATTCAAGGAAAATTTATAATCATTTAGCTCCATTATCACGTTTTCCGATGGGTCTGGACCAGCGTTGCCAGAATTTGAAAACAAAAAAAGCTAGATTTTTTCTAAAAACCCGCTAAAAAAAGCTAAAAAATTTGAAAAAAAGCTAAAAAATAAAGCTAAATTTTTTTAATTGATTTAAATTTGCTTTTTCTTAGCAAAATGGGGATCTGTTATTCCTTCTATAGCATATTTAGGACTAAAATTAGGCTTATTAATAAACAAAAAATTTAAATATAACAAATCTTTATAAATTTGAAAAAAAAAAAAAATATGTTTCCGAAAATTTTTAATGCTGGTACATATCAATAAATATTAAAAATAATACAATCACGAAAATCTTTAACGTTAACAAATTTAAAGTGCAAAATTTCAAAACGTTGTGTATAAATTTTCAAATAAATCAAAAAAAAAAAAAATTTTAATACAATTCAGATTTTTTTTTTTTGATTTTTTCAATTGCATTTCAGAATTTCTTTAATACATTCGAAGATTTCTAAATATTTAGAAAAACAGTTTGTAAATATGTATGTACATCAAAACTATTTCCAACAATTTTTCAGGAAATACAAACAATATTAAAAAAAAAATACAAATACATTGCAGAAATCTTCATTTATATTTTAAAAATTTTCAATTTTATTTCACAAAATACTAAATTTGTTTAAGAAACTTCTTCATACGTTTCAAAAATTTTATTTTTTTAAATTTATATTTAAGAAATTTCCATGTTCTGAAATATAATTTTGTTTTTGAACTAGTGCCCCCATTTCCCGGTTCTCGGTATTCCCGGGAATACCGGTATTCCCGGTTCTGGTACCGGTTTCCCGGTTCTAGATATATTCCCGGGAATACCGGTATTCCCGGTTCTGATTCTGGTACCGGTTCTCAAAAACCAAAAAAATACTATACCATAAAAAATTTAAATTACACTAAAAATATTTAACTATTTTTTTCATAAATTCATAAAAAAAAAGGAAATTGTGTTTTTTTTATAAAAGCGAAGAAAAAATTTTAATTGTACAAAATTTTACAAAATAGACACACCGGTCCCGGGAATACCGGTTATACCGTCAGAACCGGATCCGGGAATACCGGTATTCCCGGGAATACCGGGAGCAATTCAATAACCGGGAAACCGGTACCATTTCCTCACAATACCGAGAACCGGGAATACCGGTATTCAGGGTTCTACGGTACTGACCGTAGGCACTATTTTGAACACAACTAGAAATTTTTTTAAGTAAAAATTTACGTTACTTCTCTTTTTACTTTGATATTTAATGAAAAAATTTAAAAAAAAGTCTGAAAAAAGCTGAAAAAAAGCCAAAAAAATTTCAAAAAAAGCTAAAAAATCCGCTTAAAGCTAAAAGCAAAATTTTCCCGCGAAAAATTTTAAAAAAAGCTAAATCTAGCGGGAAAAAAGCTAAATTGGCAACGCTGGTCTGGACCATAGTTTTTGATCTACAATTTGTGTCCGTATCGCTCTATCTAAAAAATTTACTATTACTTAAGAAGGGCATTGTGGACGGTATTCACGGATTCGGCAAAGTCGAATTTAATTTTTCTACGTGTTATTTCTATAAATCATGTTAAACGACAAGAAATGGAACCAGCATGGAACAAAATAAAATGGAACGGGGAATGGAGAAAAGAACGTGAACTAAAATGAAATGGAACAGGGAACTATATGGAATGAAGTTTTTTTACTCAACATTTTTATACCCTCCAACCAAAGTATGGGGGTATACTCACTTTTTCATTCCGTGTGTAACATATCGAAATATCGGTTGGGGACCCCACAAAGTATATATAATATTGATCCATGATAGAATCTATCTATCATGGGTCAATACATGATAGAATCTAAGACATTCTAGCGATGACCGACCGTCCGTCCGTCTGTAGAAATATCGATGCAGTCCAAACCAAAAGAGCTAGACCCCTGAAATTGGGCAAGAATATCTCTTATATTACTGCTAAGGTTAAGTTCGAAGATGGGCAAAATCGGACCAGGGGAAAAAGTTCCCAATTGAAGAAAAAAAATACAATATTTTTACGAGTTTTTTTTATTTTTGCTCAACAAATGTAACATTTGTATGCCATATTATGTTCATAGACCTGCGCTTGGACCAAGGCGGTAAGGAAATTCGATTATTTTCAGACCGCACCCCTTTGGGGGCGTGGTTATAGAATTTAATTAAAAATAACAATAAAAATTTATTATTTAAGCGTAAATATCATAAACAAATAATTTGTTAACATATAAGGCGGGGGCACAGGTGTCCTCCACCGACCCCCCCCCCCCTACCAAAAAAAGACGCCCCTGTGATTTTTTTTATACCCTCCACTCTAGTGATAGAGGGTATATATAAGTTTGTCATTCCGTTTGTAACACCTCGAAATATTGGTATAGGACCCCACAAAGTATATATATTCATGATCCTCGATCGATTTTAAGACGATCTAGCGATGTCCGTCCGTCCGTCCGTCCGTCCGTCTGTCTGTCTGTCTGTTGAAAACACGCTAACTTTTGAAAGACATTACGGAGGCTCCTGAAGTTTGGCATATATGTTGGGCATTTACCTGGTCAGGTTGGTATTGCAATCCAGCGAAATCGGTCCAGTGGTTCAAAAGTTATGAGCAAAACACTGAATTTCGGCAAGGGTTTTTCGTGAATTTATGAGATAAAAAGCACTATAACTTTCGAAAATCAATTCTGAGGATGCTGAAGCTTGGCATATATATTTTTCGTTCCTCCAGCCTAGTTCGTATTGAATTTCACCCAAATTGGTCCAGTGGTTCAAAAGTTATTAGCAAAACCGTGAATATCAGATTAGCTTCACCTTAAATTCACGTGGTGAAAACCCGTTAAACCTGTTTTACAACCATTGTAAGTCACAAAAATATTTTAAAACGTATTTTTGTCACACAAAAATATTTTTATACCAAAACCAAAAAAAATACACTCGAAAAAAATGTTACACTCAAAAAAAAAAATTTGTAAATTTTTTTTTTAATGTAAAATTCAAAAAAAAAAATTACACTCAAAAAAAAATTTACACTCAAAAAAAAAATTTTTTTTTTTTTTTTTTCAAAAATTACTAAAAAAAAAAATTTACACTCAAAAAAAATTAGTAAATTTTTTTTTTTTAATGTAAAATTCGAAAAAAATTTTACACTCAAAAAAAAAAAAAAATTACTAAAAAAAAGTTTTTTCACACAAAATAAAATATTTCTAATCATAACTGTTATTTTTTCACGTTAGAAAATTTACTATCACTTAAAATGGGCATTGTGGAGGGTATTCATAGATTCGGCCAAGTCGAATTTAACTTTTCTACTTGTTTAATTTTAAACGTGTTGGAGGGTAAAAAAGATTCGGCACAGCCGAATTTAACACTCTTACTTGTTTGAATTAGTTTTATCAAAATTTTTATACCCTCCAACTACAGTATGGGGGTATACTCACTTTGTCATTCCGTGTGTAACGCATCGAAATATCGGTCGGGGACCCCATAAAGTATATATATTATTGATCAGTGATCGATTCTAAGACATTCTAGCGATGTCCGTCTGTCCGTCTGTCCGTCCGTCTGTAGTTAACACGATGCAGTCCAAAATAAAAGAGCTAGGAACCTCAAGTTTGGCACAAATATGTCTTATGTTCCTAGGCAGGTTAAGTTCGGAAATTGGCCAAATCGGACCAGGGGGAAAAAAGTTCCCCGTTGAAGAACTAAACCAACCTCTAAAAAAATACAGGTTTTACATGTTTTTTTGTATTTTTGTTAAATAAATGAAACATTTGGTATATTTATCGCAATGGGAAGGTGCTCTCAACGTGCCCCACTGATCCTATCAACTTCCCTCCCACCCAAAAAAAAAAAAAAAAAAAAACGCCCCTGTCAATTTTTTTTTTTTTTTAGTTTACATTTTGGAGGGTATAAAAGATTCGGCACAGCCGAATTTAACACTCTCACTTGTTTTTTACTAAAATTTTTTTTTAATTAAATTTTTTTTTAATTAAAAATTTTTTTAATTAAAAATCTGCCAAAATCATTTAGGAAACGTTTAAGAAATGCCAAAATTCTAGCATTCTCCCAACACATAAAAAATAACCTGCTTTTTCTTGCTGTGAATAAAATTTAGATTTTATATTCATACGAGATGATGCGAATATGTATCTCTAAAAATTTTATAAACGTATAAAATTCCATTTGTTAAGATTGTTTGTGACTGTGAAGTGTCACTCACTAAATTAATTTTTTTCTGTAACAGTTTCAATTATTTTTTGTATGAATCACCCTAATGTGCATACTTCCTAGCACGTAGCGTATGATTAATACGCCAGAATATTGAATGCACAATAATGTATTTGAGTATTATTGTTACTGCTTTTAATAGTACAAGACACAATTATATAAAACAAGTAAAAATTTGTGAAAAATGTCATTGATTTTTGTGTTGTTTAACAATTTGTAATCTATTTTTTTTTTGCAAAATTTCAATTTTAAATTTATATTTACATACATACCATCAACGCCAAGAATTTACTACTTGGAAATTCAAAATACATAAATTTATTGGTCTATGATACATTTCTAGGTTTGGATTCGAAATTAGCAGCATTGGGGAAACAAAAGTTAACCACATAAATCTTTGTACTACAATAATAAATTGTTCTCCTTCTCGGTATTTTTTTTTCATACATATGAGTATGAATAACTTTTAGTCTCTTGATTTTCATTTTAGTTTTAGTTTTTTTCTTTTCTTTTTTAAGAAAAATGTTTAACTTCAAACTCGAACTTTAGTTTTTTATTGCTCTTGTTCATCAAGTTTAGGAAAAAAAAAACTATTGTCCTTTATATGGTGCTTGAATGTACAATCAGTAACAGTTCCATAAAGACAATTTCGAATTTTGTACATAGAAATAAATTTTTCAAAATGCAGAGTTTAAATTATTGTTTTTAACACAAATTTTGAAAAAATCAAATATTTCGCTTTCCAACAAAATTTGAAAATTTATTGCTCAACAATACGAAAAAACATCTCCCTCAAAATTTAACAGCGTTAAAAGGGCATTCATTACTTTAATAAAAAAATATTTTTTTGAAAAACGATGGTGCCCTTGCCAGAAAAAAAAAAACACTCTAATATTGTTTTCAAACTTTTTTGTTGAAATATTTTTTTAAAAAAATATTTTTTCCAAATTATAAATCTTCATAATTTAATCTGCAATCTTGTCACAAAAAGTTTTTTTCGTACAGCATACGGTGTCCATGTAAAAAATTATAAAAAAAACTGTCTAAAAATAAATAATGCAAAAAAAAGCTTTTTTGAACGCTAAAATTTTTCTAAGTATTGACCCAAAACAAAATCGTTTTTCCTCTATTAAATAACCAAAAACTAACAAAATCGCTGATCCACCAGTTAAATGTCACATGTACTTTCCCATATTCGTCCTTGCTAACTTGGTACATACCATGTAAACATGCTTTCTTTACATTCATGCATTACTATACATTGTGTCGTAAGTATTGCTGCACTTAAACTAATTTTACCGTTGGGTTTAAGAAAAACTTCAACTTAATTTGCATTTTAAATTTGCCAACACACATACACCGAAAAAAATATACATACTTCTTTTGAAGTTTTTTTTTTAAAGCAAACTTTGTTGTTTTATTTAACTTTTTAAATGTCCAAAGATTTTAAATGGCCGAAATTCGGTTTAACATAACGAAGAGTTAATTTCACTTTCGATCAAAATTTCAGTGTAAAAAATAACTGTCTTTTCATTCATTTAATTAAAACCTGATAAAATCGTCTACTATTTGTATCTCAAATTAATGACAGTCCGTCTATTTCTATAACTTATAAAAATACACTGTATTTCTGCTCTTCATTTGTTTATTTAGTTCTTAGATTTAACTGAAAAAAAAACTATAAAAGTTTGTTAATTCTTTTTAAAGACAACTTGTTTGTTGTTATTTACGAGTAATACCAAATATTTTCTTTTTTATATACAATTTTCTCTCTACTCACACAAATGAACACCGACTAACTTTGTTCATTGTTGCTATGTATTTTGTATCCTTGTTGGTCTATTATTTATTTTAACACCCTACATTTTGGAAGAGAGGGTATAAAATATATATTATTTTGTCATTTTGTTTGTAACAGATCAAAACATATGGACAGTGCCATTTTAACCATTAGGGTACACTGGACACGTGCCCAGGCCCACGACCTCAAGGGGCCCCGAAATTTTAATAAATTCGTTTATGCGGAAATAAAGCAACATTTTTTTAATTGTTTTTAAAGAAAATTTCACATTTTCCTACAGAAAAAGTCTCAGAATCTAACTAATTGTTCGTATAAATCTGAGACTTTTTCTATAGAAGAAATTTGTCCTATATCAAAAGGTCTCAAATTCATAAAAAGTTTTTCAACATAAAAAGTCTGATATTCAGAAATATTTTTCGTTCAGAAAAAGTTTCATATTACGAGATTTTAAAAGTCAAAAGTTCATGGAAGTTTTTCCAATATATAAAAATCTTAGATTCTGAGACACTTTTCGTATGCAAAGTCTCAGAGAGACATTTTTTGTATAGAAAAAATCTCGGATGCTAATACAGTTTTCGTATAGAAAAAGTCTCAGATTCTGAGACATTTTTCGTTAAAAAAAAGTCGCAGATGCTGAGGAATTTTTAGTATAGAAAAAGTATCAGGTTCTGAGAATTTTTTCGTATAGAAAAAATCTCAGATTCTAAGATATTTTTCGTACAGAAAAAATTTCAGTTTCTGAGACATTTTTCGTATAGAAAAAGTCTCAGATTGTGAGATATTTAATCGGATAGAAAAAGTCTCAGATTCTGATTCATTTTTCGTTAGAAAAAGTCTCATATTCTGAGATATTTTTCGTATAGAAAATGAGACATTTTTCGTAAAGAAAAAGTCGCTGATTCTGAGGTATTTTTCGTGTAGAAAAAGTCTCATATTCTGATACATATTTCGTATAGAAAAAGTCTCAGATTCTGACACTCAGATTCTGAGACATTTTTGGTACAGAAAAAGTCTCAGATTTTAAGACATTTTTCGTAAAGAAAAAGTCGCAGATTCTGAGGCATTTTTCGTATAGAAAAAATTTCAAATTCTGAGATATTTTTCGTATTTAAGAAGACTGTGTTTCTGAGACGTTTTTATAAAAAGTATAAAAAAGGTCCCAAATTCTGAGACATTTTTCGTAGTCGCAGATTCTGAGACATTTTTCGTAAAGAAAAGCTTCAGATTTTGGACATTTTTCGTATAGAATAATTTCAGATTCTGAGATATTTTTCGTTTGACATTCTGAGTTTGAGATTCTGAGACATTTTTCGTATAGAAAAAGTTTCAGATTCTGAGACATTTTTTGTATAGAAAAAATTTCAGATTCTAAGAAATTGTTCGTTAGAAAAAGTTTCAGATTCTGAGACATTTTTTTGTCTCAGATTCTCACATAAAAAAGGTCTCATTAAAACCAAATTGTTCTGCACGAATATCATGGCTTAAATTAGAAAAAAACAAGTAAGAAAGTTATAGTCGGTCAAGACCGACCATATAATACCCTACACCAGTGCTTTCCGGAAAATGGGTACCAAGTCCAAACATGGACTGATTGGATCTGTCTTTTTTTAGATCTTTATTAAGTGTAGAAAACACGCACAGATCAAATTTAAGTGGAATTGACTTATTTTTTTGTCAATAGACCGATTTAACTGAATATCAGTCGAAATTTTTTATGGGGGGACTAACAATAAGTCCAAAAATGGTGCAATTATATTGCGATTTGATTAGGTTACTAAAGTTCACGTTTAACACATAAAAATAAAATTTTTATCAAATATTTCTATTTTTATGAATTTTGAGGGAATTGTGTAAATATCGGTAGGGTGGTTTGTATGGGGACTACTAGAAGGACTGACTTGATTTCTTTGAAATTTGGAATGGTGATTTGTGCATACAAAATTTGATTACCTGCTAAATTTCAAAGCGATGTCTATTATAATATGGTTATTAGAGTCATTTAAGCCGAATCTAAAGAGGCGTTTGTATGGGGGCTAGGGGTTGACATGAACCGAGTTTCTCCAATTTCAATAGGCTTCGTCCTTGGGCCAAAAGATGTTTAAGTTTCAAATTTCAAGTCAATTGATTGAAAATTGCGAACTGTATCGTGCTTAAACCGATAGATGGACAGACGGACGGACGGTCGGACAGACGGACGGACGGGCGGGCATCGCTAAATCGACTCAAAAAGAAATTCTAAGCGATCGGTTTACTTGAAGGTGGGTCTAGGACCAATATTTCGGGTAGTTACAAACATCAGCACAAACTCATTATACCCTGTACCACAGAGTGGTGTACGGTATAATTACCTTGAGCTAGAATATCCCTACTCAAAATATTTTTTTTTAGTTTCTTTTTCTTAAAACAGGTAGTAACATGAATTTAATTTGTACTAAAAGAATATTTATTTTTTTGTTATGCTACTTTTTACTTTCCAGCGTGTGCCCAGGGGCTCGCCATGCATATGGAGCTTTTTATTTCAAATCCTCGAAAAAAAAATGTTGTTCCATTAAAGGTTAAGTTACGAAGTTTATTGCCCTTTATGTTACTACGGAATCGTGGAACAAAAGTTTTAGTTTTTTTGAATAATGGGCGAGATTGGTGTGGTCAAAAATTGTAAACTTGGTAAATTTTTGCATAAAATCGCTTTATAATAAATTTTTGCTTTTGTAACTCAACAATTCTGCAAATTCAAACTACGTCTATGCAATTTTCAAAAAAAAACTTTAATATAACGTTTTTTATTAAATTTTTGTTAATTGTAAACAAAAAGTAAAACCTGCTAAGAACAAGTGAGATTGCACTCAAAAAAAGTGTACTAAAAAATGGGAAATTTTACTAAATTTGAGAAAAAATGGTAAAATCGAAATCTACGAATCGCAATGGGATGAAACCAAAAGCAAATGAAAGTTGACATTTTAGATAACAAAACCCTTAAGGCCTTTTTAAAGTTCAGCGCTAGATCTTTTTTACACGCATTTAAAATTGGTGATTTTAAAGCATTTAAAGTTTTTGTGTACTAAACATGTCCTACTTTAGGATCCCCTGGTGATGCCCTTTATGTGACATGTGGGGTACAGCGTCCAAACTTAAGTTCGAAATTACGTAAGCTATAACCGGTATGAATTTTGCTGCAATCAGTTGAGTACCTACTTACTGAATAGTCAAATTATTTAAAATAAACCACTGTGCATCGTTGCGTATGATTGTTATTTAAAGGCAATTATAACATTAATCATACGCCACAGTTTTCAAGCAATTATATAATTATAATAAAACTTCAAATGAATGTAAAAAAGTCTACCGCTGAACAAAAAAAAACTTGAGGGTTTTACTATGGAATATATCAACTATCATTTGCTTTTGGTTTCATCCCATTTTGGTTGTTGCACTGTGTTATTTAGCAATAACTCAAAAGCAGGATCAGGTAGAATTTTCATGTTAACGATTTTTAAAGCTCTAAATAAAGAGAAATGAAATACCTTTGCCGGATTTTTTAAACATTTTTGCAAAACACAAAATTGCTTGAAAAGGGGTGAGTGCGAAGGATATGAATGACTTCGACCAAGTCGACTTTACATTATTCACTTGTTGTCAATTTTTAATGCCCGAAAAAGTAACAACAAAAAAAAATATTTTTCAAAAAATTATTTCTTTTTTTTCAAAAGACATTTAAATTTTACATTTTATAAGGTTTTTATTGTATGTAGGGTAACAAAACATTTGCCATGGGCGTTTTTAACACTTTTAATTGTTTTTGTTTTTCATCTTTTTACTGTTGTAAACTGACTCTGGGTAACTGAATATTTTGTTGTGTCTTATGGTTCTTTAATTTAGCTACAATTAAAACAAAATAAAAAATAAGAGAAACGGAAGAATACAAAAACTAAGTGCATAATGCAACCATATTCTTTTCCCTCAACTTCTCTATGTAAAAAAATTTATATCTGGTGTTGTATTAGTTAGACATTAAAAATTGTTACGTTTAGTAAATTATATCTCTGGGTGTATGTGTGTGTGCAGGAGTGTCTGTCTATGTGTTTGTGTGTGTGCATGTTATATCCTGCCCTTTTTATGAACCTGGCAATTTATCTTACATGTATACGTCACACGTCCAAATTGTTGCAAACAATTACCAACTCTGCAATTTAACTTTTACCATCAGGATTTTCTAGTGGATCACACTCTATGCAAGAAAAATAAAACTATCAACAGCAGAGAAGCAGCAGCAACAACAAATGCATAGCGGTCTTATATTTTATAACCAGCACATCTGGGGATTGCAACCTCTTCCCACACACACATTCCTACATATAACCAACTCCCTCTTGTCAGCAATAGCACCGTTATCGTTAATAATACAGAAAACAAAAACAATTTCTTGAGGAATTTTGCTTGGCACGCGTTTGCATTACACACTACGACCGGCTACCATCAAGTTTTTTTTTTGGCGTTGTTGTTACTCCTTTACACTTTTATAGGGTAATAAACATCATGAACATGAAATGAAACAACAGCAACAATAAAGGTTGCAGGTTAATATTGTTTATAAAATTAACATTATATACTTGACTGCATTCTTAAAAGCAGCATAATGACCATTATAGAAATTTATTTGAGAGAAAAGAAAGAAAAACAACAAAATAAACTTAATTTCTATTGTAATTGTTTAAAAAAAAAAATTGTAGAAATTGTATGTGTATTAAAGTAAATAATGAGATATGTATCATTTATTTTGAAAGTGAGTTAAGCCCATTTAAATAAATATTAAATTGATGACAGTGCCAAGTAATCTAAAATATTATTTTTTTATTTAAATTCCAAAGGAATTATGGTTAAAAAGATGTTTACTTTTCCGTCAAAGATAAACTGGACTTATCTCACTTTCAAAATAACCGGTTCATAGTTATTTTATTATAATTTAACACAAATTTTTAAAATACAAATTATGAAAACAAAATCTAATACGTAAGTTAAGAAAGAAAAAAAAATATATCGTCAACTAAAATGCAAAAGGCCCTAACTAACAAGAAATTCAAAATCGGTTTTTTGATTGATTAATAACCTTCACGTCCGCAATAAAAAATAAAATTTTTTTAAACAACCCCAAAAAAATAATCAAAATTTTAACCCCCTAAAAAACTCCCAAACGAGAAAAAATACCCTAAAAGTTTGGGGGAAACCCCCAAACTGGCAAAACTGATTTGAAGTTGAAAACTGTATGAGAGGCGTAAACTTAATTTTGTGTTGCCGTTAAATAACAATCATACGCAACTGTAAACAGTGGTGTATTTTTACTGGACCGATTGCAGCGAAATTTATACCGGTAATATATTACCGGTCACCCATGGGTCAGAACTAGAGATGGGCACATAAGCAGATTATAGCGTGATTCATGTGATTCACGAGTGATCACGCTTAAGTGTGACTGAATTCAATTTTACACACGTGATCGTATTTCCTTTGTTACCAAAAAAGCAACAACAAAATTTTTCAATTTGGCTTAACTTGAGAGTTAAAATTTTGTAAGATTTTTGAAATTTTAGTTTTTGATTTTTTTTGTAAAATAAGAGTTTTGTGAGTGTGAGTCAACGTGAGTGTGAGTGAAGCTTGCGTGATTGCACGTGAGTGTGAGTTGTAATAAATTTACTCACGTGATTGTTTGTATGAGTAGAAAAAATATGCTTTAGAGTGAGTGTGCGTGATTCAAAAATTTCTGTTGTGAGTGAGTGTGAGTCAAAAATCACTCACGCTCCCATCTCTAGTCAGAACCTTTTTTTTGTGGGGCTGTGTTATTAGTTTCGGATTTGACTATTTCAAAGGATCAGGAATAATTAAAATCAAAAAAAAATTCATTATAATGTTGTGGTCCTTTTTTTCGGCCAAATAGTGAAAATTTGTCCGAATATTCGGCTTCGCCCAAAAAGGTGTATTCGGTCGGACACTAGTTATCTTCAAGGAAAGTCAGCAAAGTTAAACTACCTGATTTCTGTAAAATAAATACACAAGATAGAGAAAAAAATCGAAGATTCACCTGAAATTTGGAATGGCTACTTTAGGGACCTTCCAGAAAAACCAAACGATAGATTTTTATTTTTGGATGGCAGATTCAAAAGTAGGGGGTAGAAATACATTACGATTTGTTGAAATTATAGGCTAAAAAATTTCAATTAAATCTATTGATCAACAAAATTTAAATGAGTCAATTATTGTTTTAATCAACATTTTTGTTATTTTCTTTAACTATCAAATTACAAATTTTCAACATACCAGATTTTTTTCGCTTCAATTTATTTGAATACATTAATTCAAAAATGTACAAAATAATCGGGTTTTACTTTTTTTATTATCGGCAACATATTGGATAGCAAAAAATATGAATTTCTTCATAATTTTTCCATAAGCTTAAAATTCATTTGATAAATCAATCATTATTTTAATTGACTTTAAATAAAAAATTTATCAAATTTTTGATCAAAATCGTAAAAGTGATTAATTGAAAAAAATCAATAATCACCTACAATTTGATGATTGATATAACAATTTTCTTCATCGCACAGTGGAAGATGGACGCGCATCGTAACAAAATCAAAATTGTCAGCGATTTGATCGGTTGAACATGGGTTTGATAAAAGACATCCTAGGGGATAGAAAACCATTCATAAAATATTTATATGTCATTTACTTTGACCAGGGCGTCTCTCCAAAGTCCAAACATTTTCAAGTTTTTTTAAAAAATGAAAATTTTTTGGAAACCTTTTTTAAATGATTGAGTAAAACTATTTCTAAGTAAGCTAACATCCTGAAATTTCAACACAGCTTTGACAATATATGTAACTAATTTAAACTGCCCTTATAAGCTAAAATTTTAAACCGCGTTATTCGTTAATTGACTGTCAAATGTTGTCATTTTTTAAGAAATGTGTAAAAAAGACTCTTAATTATAGACTGCATCTTTTGTGGAACCTTGTGGATACAGACAAATTTAATATAGGGTGAAACTAGAGGTTTTTATCTAAACGAGGAACTTTATTTCGTCTGCAGTAACTTGCAGTTAAATTCAGGATAAGGCTCCAAAGTAGGGTCCATAAAAAGAAAAAAAAAACTTAAATATTTATTTTTTTTTTAAATTTTTATTTTTCGAAATTATTAAATATCAGCTTCAACCTATTTAGATATTTACAAAAAAATTGGTGATGCTGCATAGGCTTGAGAAACTAACTAAATACCCAGCAAAATTTGGCATTACTAGTAATGGGATTTGTAATCCGGAACAAATGTTTATAAGTACACTCAAAATAATAACTCTGTAAAATGACTGTAATCTCAATTCAACAGATATTTGACAGAGTTTTCTGTCAAAATACAGATTTAAAGAAAATACTTTGTATTTTGTTGTGACAAAAAAACAAAGTTCCCTCTGTTATATTACATTTTACTTTGTAATCTTAATTTTACAGATAATTAACAGAGTTTTCTGCTAAAATACAGATTTAAGCAAAATACTTCGTAATTTTTCTGTTTTGAGTAGTTTTTGTTTTTGTTACCAAACATCAAAATTTTATCTGTATATTTTTTTTTTTTTTTGAGAAAAAGTTGAAAAAGTGGCAAAAAAAGTTATCAAAAAATCTTTTCAGAAAACTTATAAAAATTTTACAAAATAACATGCATTTAACTAAACTCTGTAAATTTACAGAGTTTTTTCTGTATTTTTTTGTATCAAATGCATTTTACAAATATATGTAAATTTACATAGTTTCTTTGCTAAATGGTGGTTTATTTAACCAATATTTTACTAGAAATTCTGTAAATTAAAACTTCTTTTGTCAAAATCATTTTACAGAGTTTTTAAGTAAAATTACAGAGTTTTCTCTGTCAAAAAGCTTTCATATTTAACCAATATTTTACTGCATACTCTGTAAATTAACAGTTTTGTTTTTGTCATTTTACAGAGTTTTTTAGTAAATTTACCAAGAAATGTTGTTAGCTGGAAAAGTATGGTGTACTCTGTTAAATTAGCAGAGTTTTTCTGTAATTTAACAGAGTTATTATTTTGATTGTAGTTACTTGTTGAAACACTAATTATTTTAACAAGGGCGTGAGACAAAAATAAATAGTGATGAGAATTAAGATAAATAAGTACTTACAAGGGAAGTCTCCCTAGTGTCACCCGCCGATCTTTATGGAATTGGTTTTATTTTGTAGAGCAAAAAAATAAGGGGACACGTATTTTTTTTAGCGGCCCAAATTCATATTTAGGGGGTAAAAAGAAGCGGGGAAGACAAGGCCATTTTTCATTTTTTTTTTTTCGTTTATCTCCTATATTATGCAAAGAAACCTAGTCATGTTACATACCAAATGAAAGGTCTTTGGAAAACCTATCTACGTGTGCTAAGAACGTGTCCAAACATGCACAACTTTTCGTCATATTGAGTAAAATACCAAAATTTTAGGACATTTTTGTTAATAAGTCGAAAAATATTAACTTCTTCGGCCCGTTGTTAGCACCACGAGATAGGTATTTTTATACATTTAATCTGATACCACACATGCCTAAATTAATTTTGTTTAAATAAGCGTAAATCGTGAAAAACTGAAAAAGGTCAATTTCCCCCCATACAAATCGACCCCCCCCCCCTAAAAATGAATTTGGGCCGCTAAAAAAAAAAAATACGTGTCAAATTAATTTTCGTTCTTAACAACATATCCAAATTTCATGAAGATCGGAGGGTGACACCAGGGAGACTTCCATTGTTAGTTGCTCTCGTTTTACTAAAAAGGAGTAAAAACCATTACCAATAAAAAGTAAAATAGCTATTTACCAAATGGGAGTAATAAACACATTGAGGTGTTGGTAATAAAAATATTTTGAACTATATAAGCAATTCATTAATTAACTTATACAATTTAAATATTATGTCAGTTATCAGAAGAGTCGTTAGAAAGGTCGCATAAATATTTTAAGATTTACAAAAGCAAATTTAGCAGAAAAAATTCAAGAATAAACAATCTAAAAAATATTTTTAAAAAATTTATGGTAGAATCAGATCCAAAAATTTCCATTTTACGTGAAGAAACATCGAACTTCGTAAAAAAGGTTCCTTATCCAAAGGAACTATTGCAACTAATACAAAAGAACTAATTTTTTTTTATTTTATTTATTACAATATTGCATTATCGTGTCTATATTAATTTGTTTTTTAATGTTTTAATCCTGTTATTATTCATTTTTGGTTTATTACTACTATTTATTTATTATAAATCAATAAAATAAAATTGATAAAAAAGTCATACGTGCCGGATATTTTAGTGTAGGGTGAAAGGTAATGTTTGCAAATATTAAATTTATCTTTTTTGTGCAATCTTAAATAGGTTTGATACAAGCAATTCCACTTATATATTTATATTGTCAGATTTGTTAACTTAAAAAGTCGATACATTTGGTCATAATTTAACTCAATTTTTTATATGTATTTTAACTAATAATGTTTAATGATGTATATTTACTCTATCCGAACGACATTCAGTAATAATATATCAAAAATGTCAATGATCTTTACATTTTTTGAGCATTTGTTCATATAAATAAATTAACCAAATTTGCATTCAATGTATATGTAGGGTGCAAGGAGGACAACAAACTTTGATCACAGCTTTAATTGCTTAAGTTCCCTAGTTTTTAGAATGCCTAATTTTGTTTTAAAACTCCTAACCGTTTAGAAGATATAGTCAAAAAACTTCGATGCGCGCGTTTTCCATACAACCCGTCCACTGTGCATCGGAGGAGTTTCAATTAAAAAATTAATTCAATCCGCGTTTTTGTTGATTGCCTCTCGTTTTCAATTCTTTCTGTGTGGTTTTGGGATCAGATATTTTTTTGTTGTGGGGCTGTTTTATTAATAATAGTCCAGTTTTCGCATTACCGTATGTAAGCGTATCCACACAAATTTTAAATTATCCACGCGTATTTTTAACCTGTATAATTATCGGCGTTAAATTTAAGCTTTGATAAAAAGTAAAGCCAAGTTTACATTTTTTTAGAAATATCAAAGACACAAACTTTTTTCAGTTTTTTGTCTAAACACAAAAAAAATTTCCAATGAACGATTTTCATAGTATTTATGAACAAATTCATACAATTTATTAACTTTTTTATAATACTTATAAACTTTTTCATTGTATTTATGAAAAATGTTAAATAGTTCTTAAATTTCACATATTATGATTTATTCATAAATACTATAAAAAGTTTATAAATATTATGAAAAATTTAATAAATTGTATGAATTTGTTCATAAATACTATGAAAATCGTTCATCGGAATATTTTGTTTTTTGTGAGTAAATAAATTTTGACATTCAACAACAGTGATGCCAAGTGAATTTCGTTAATCGTGGATGTGTTTTCGGTTAAATGGTTAATGTTAACATTTATACGGTTATGTGAAAACAGGACTACTGTTATTGTGCTCGATTCTGGAATACGATTTCACCATTCACCCAATTTTTAGAAATTTGATATTCCTTTAAATTTTAAAAGTTTATAATTTGTTCTTGTAATTTTTAATGATATTAAATAGATCTTTAATAGTTACAAGAAAAAAAATTTAAAATATTAAAATTCGAAAGAATATCAAATTTTTAAAAATTAGGTGAATGGTGAAATCGTATTCGAGAATCGAGCACATTATTTTTTGGCTGCCCTGAAAAATTTTGATTTTGCATGTAGCACTATTTGAATGTATGCTATTGATAGTAATAATCTCAATTGTTTAACTGTAAATCCATTTTTTTTTTTATTAAAATTTATATAATTTTAAAACAACCATTTGTAACAAATTAAAACGATTCGAACATTTTAAATGTGATTTAATCTAATTTTATTGTTAAAAGTTCTACAGAAAACCCGTGGCGTATAAGTGTTATATGTATTTGCATTAAGTATACGCAATGAGTGAAATTATGCTAGTATAATGTAAAATCAACTTAATTGATCCATTTTTTTTTCAATAAGTTGCTTATATATGTAATCCTTGGAATTCCTATAAGGAACATAGGGCCTCAATAATTGATCTCCATCGATTTCTATCTTGTGCTTCTCTTTTGGCTTCATTCCAGGTTAAACCAACAGTTTGAAGTTCAGCTTGAACTTGACGCTTCCAGGTGTTTTTAGGGCGACCCCGTCTTCTTGCTCCCTGTGGATTGTAGTCAAGGGATTTTCTATTGATGTCATCGGTTGGCTTTCGTAGAGTATGACCCAACCATCTATACTTGCGTATTTTGATCTCGTGGTCAATTGGAGGTTGTTGCGTTCTAAACCATAGCTCTGAGTTCGTAATAGTTTGGGGCCAAAAAATTTTAGGGATTCGGCGAAGGCAATTGTTGACGAAGACCTGTAGTTTTTGAATATCTGAATTTGTTAGGTTCCATGTCTCCGAGCCATAAAGCAGTACTGACTTTACATTGCTATTAAAAACTTTAAGTTTAGTAGACACTGCGATGTTAGCTGACCTCCAGAACTTATTCAGTATTCCAAAAGCTTGTTTAGCCTTTGTCAGTCTGTTTTGAATATCATCGTTGCATCTACCGGAAGTAGCAAAAATACTGCCCAAGTAACAAAAAGTTGTGACGTCTTCCAGTTGTTTCCCCATCAGTGAGAAATGATTATTGCTTGCTACATTGAAACGCATAGATTTTGTCTTCGAAATGTTTATAATTAGACCTGCGCTTGAGGCTTTTGCAGTGATGCTATTTAACATTTGCTGCATGCCTTGTTGGTTGTGTGACAGTAAACAAATGTCATCGGCATAATCTAGATCGGTGAGTCTACCAGTCACCCCCATTGTGATCCCATTAACAGGATTCACAGATTGGCTCATTATTACATCAAGTACGATGTTGAACAGTAAGGGGGATAAGACGCATCCTTGTCTCACACCAGTTTTAACGTTTAAGTTATCGCCGACTTGGCCACTGTGGAGGACAGAGCAAGTTGCATCAGCATATAGACCTTCTACGAGTTTGATCATTTTATCTGGTATTCCTTTGCAACGCATCGCTTTCCATATTGCGGAATGGTGCAGTGAATCAAATGCACGTTGAAAATCTATAAATATCAAGTACAAACTCGATTGCCATTCTTCTGTCTGCTCAGTTATAATGCGTAGACTGTTAATGTGATCTATGCAAGATCTTCTTGGCCTAAAACCTGCCTGTTCTGTTCTTAGTTCGGGCTCTGACGCTGCAGCTATGCGGTTAAATAAGATACGGGATACTATCTTGTTAAGCATATTTAAAAGGGTGATGCCCCTCCAATTCTTGCACTCCATCTGGTTTCCCTTTTTTGGGATATTGATGATAAGTCCTTCCTTAAGGGTGCTTGGGAGCGTTTCTGCTTGCCAGAAATATTCAACTAATGGTTGAATTATTTTTGCCGAAAGGGATTTATCAGCTTTGAACAATTCTGGAGGGATATTATCGGGCCCTGCTGCCTTGTGATCTTTTAGCAATGATATTGCTTCCATTATTTCTACGTGGCTAGGAGGTTGGATGTTTATGTCACTTAATTGACTGTGTTGTGCGTGCTGACAGAGTTCAGCCACTTCATCTTCGATTGCGCTATCCAGAATGTTACGATAATGTTCTTCCCATACTCGCAGTTGACCCTCTTTTGTAAACACCAATTCACCATTTGCATTGCGCAGTGGCCGCATATTAGTGTGATTATGACCAGCAAGTAATTTCGTGATCCTGTACATATCTTTCGGTCGATTTGATTCATTGGCCTTTTGTGCCTCTGAAGCCAGATTTTCTGCCCATTTTCTTTTATCATTTCTAGCACTTCGTTTGACTTTTCGATTTGCGATGTTATATTGCTGTTGATAATCCAATTTGGCTTGACGGGTTTTGGTTTGGTTAATGCATAATTTAACCTCTCTTCTTTCCTGAATAAGATTCCATGTTTGGTCAGATATCCATGGTTTTACGTTTTTAACAGGATTACCGAGACAGTTTTTGGCGGACTCAAGAAAGGCATCTTTAACCTGTTTCCAGTACGTGTCGAGACTTGACACATTATTCAGCAGAGGTTCAGTTTTTAGTTTGAGGGAGTTTGAGAAATGGAGTAGTGTTTCTCTGTCCCTCAGCGTCTCAAGATTAAATCTTTCTCTTCTCTTCGGTTTCTCAAATTAGTTTGCACATACCTTAAGTTGTATCTCCCCCACTACAAGGTGGTGATCGCTGCCAATATCAGCACCTCTTCTATTTCGCACATCGAGCAGTGAGTGCCTCCACATTTTACTTATCGCGATGTGGTCTATTTGATTTTCTGTAACCTTGTCGGGTGATACCCATGTGATTTTATGTACTTTCTTGTGGGGGAATAATGTACCACCAATAACCAACTTGAAGTTGGAACACGTTTCGTATAGCAGTTCGCCGTTTTCAGTCATACGTCCAATACCATGCTTGCCAATTACAGCCTCTCTACCACGATTGTCGCCACCAATCTGGGCATTGAAATCACCCATCAAAATTTTTATGTCACCTTCATTTATCGAGGTCATTACAGAGTTGAGCCTACAGTAGAACTCATCTTTAATCTGTCTATCCGATGTGTCAGTCGGGGCATAGCATTGTATACATGTAAGATTCCTAGCTTTTTTTTTCAGCTTTATCACTATTATTCGGTCGCCATGAGGTTGCCATTCGATTAGGCTTTTTTTGCCTCTTTAGAAAGAAGAAAGCACACGCCACTATATCTCGGTTCACTGGAGGCTTTTCCTGAATATATAAATGTGGAACCATGAGATGTTTGTTGTTCTCCACATTCAGGCCATATGACTTCACTAAGGCCAAGGAAGAGTAGGTTGTATCTTTTCATTTCACGCTCAGCCTGCGCTAGCTTGGAAGATTCCGATAGAGTAAGTACGTTCCATGATCCAAATCGTTTCCGTGTTTTCATGCCAATAGTCGTCATCAGATTTTTCGATAGTTTTTCATTTATTTTGGTTTCATTAATCAGTTTAGTTTTGGATGAACAGGTGATTAGCCCATTGCATCCTAGACTGGTGCTGGGGCTGCCAGCTAAGGTCTCCAGTCAGACGTCCACCGTACATAGGTGGTGCGCATTGAGTTTCAGTGAATATTGTATACCCGTTCGTCACCTACTTACCTGAGACGCACCTGTGTTAGCGTGCCATTCAGGTTACTCAACTGCAGGTTGCCTTCTCACTCTAGCTGTCGACAAGCGGCTGCTTGAACGACATTACCAGGGAATACTTGGTATAAGACCGGAAGTAGTGAGCTGCTTGGATCTTTCAACAGAGGAATCGCTTCTTGAAATCCCCAAGTGGATAACAGACAGAGAGCTTTCAGCCTCTGCGAAAGACCCCATTCCCCAATAAGTTGCTTAAAACATATTTATTGATTAAAGTTCCATTAATCAATTAGTAAAATCTCGTCTTTTTAGGTTCTAAGAAATTTAATTTTTAGTCGGAAATATTATTCAAGGACCGTCTAAACCAGAAAAACGGCTGTAAAGTATTTAAAATTATGTCCAAAATTTTAAATTCAGAAGAAGTTTTAAATTTTTTAAATTTAAAATAAAATTAAACTAGGGGGAGTGTCAAGTTCAGTTTCCGAAACTTATTTTTATTTTTTTTTTGCAATAATTACTTCGCCTCTTATAATAAATATTTACAAATTCATTTATTACAATATTTAAGCTTAAGCATTAAAATTTCCTCATTAAATATTTGTAAAAGATACCTATTGCCTTTTGAATATCAGCCAGCCATTGTTGTGTGCACATCCTGCAACTATTTAGCATACTATAATGTTCATTGATGTCCATTCATCCATTTAAACGTATGATGAGTATGATGTTATTGATAACATTACATAATAGAGCATACATTTTATGCATACATAAATTGAACACATACACACAAACACACACACACTCACATAAACACATACAAATAGATAGTCAACAGATTGCAAGACAATGTTATAATAAATTTATAGATCAAAATGTTTGAATATCCTACTGAAATCGATTGTTAAACAATACTTTGCTTTATGTTTTGTAGATTGTATAAATTTTATTACATTCTAACTACATACACTCAAACAAAAAAAATAACTCTGAAGAAATAAGATATAATTGTCAATTTGACAGATTTCTCTTAAAATACAGATTACAAGAAATATTTTTTTTTACAAAAATCACTTGTTAATTTAACAGAGTTATTTTTTCGAGTGTAGGCACTTATGTACTATACATTTTCAGTTCATGTAGAAACATTAAGCCGGAGCTCAACAGGATTTATATTCAGATAAAGCTTTATATTTCAAAATCGGGTGTTGAAAAAAATCAATTATAATTCAAAACAAGTGAGAGTGTTAAATTCGGCTGTGCCGAATCTTTGATACCCTCCAACATGTTAAAATATATTTTAAAAAAATTCAGAGGCGTTTTTTTTTGGGGAGGGGGGCTATGTGGGGGTGGTTGGGGATACCTTCCCCATCGCGATAAATGTTAACTAATTTATTTGTTATGCTTTTTTAACTTTAGTAATACCATTTACTCATAATTTTTAGGATTTTTTTAAATCCACGCCCACAAAAGGGGGCGGGCCAAAAAAAAACTTAATTTTGTAGCCCCCGGGGTCTAAGTGCAGGACTTCGAACACCTTCTGACATAAAAAGATTTCATTTGTTTAACAACAATGCAAAAAAAGCTGTAAAAAATTGAGTTTTTTGATACTTTTTTTTAGTTCTTTAAGGGGGAACTTTTTTTCCCCTGATCCGATTTTACCCATTTCCGAACTTAACCGGCCTATGACCAAGAGACACATTCGTGCCAAATTTCAGGAGTCTAGCTCTATTATTTTGGACTGAATCGTGTTTTATACAGACGGACGGACGGACGGACGGACGGACATTCATAGAATGACTTAAAATCGATCATAGATCAATAATATATATACTTTATGGGGTCCCCGACCGATATTTTTATGCGTTACAAACGGAATGACAAAGTGAGTATATCCCCATACTGTGGTTGGAGGGTATAAAAAAAAAAATCAAAATTAGTTTAAAAAAAATTTTCGGAACAAACTAATTCCCGGTCTCCAATTTATAAGTGGGCTCCCATACAAAATGTCATTTTTTTTAAATTTGCTCCAACCGCTCTAACTGCCCTAAGAGTGCCCTTAGACTCTAAGGGCACTAGAGCAATCAAATGTCTGACCCAACCACAATATTTTTTTAGTCCAAACATTTTCTCTGAACAAACATACCCTCTATCTTTAACTCTTAAGGCGGTGCCCATAATTTTTTTTTATTTTTTGTAAATTAGTTTTATTTAGTCAGCTTCTACCGGTCCAATGGTGCCTCCGAGATGGGCCATTAGTGATACCTACCCACATTTATTTTTACCCTCCAACATTTGTTTAAAATATATCTACGCCCAAAAATATATCTATGCCCTATCTCCAAATGTGGTCTCCAAAAGGATAAATAAAATAAAGACACTGAAGGAAATTTCTCTCTCTCTCTTACTTGGAATATGGATTATTAAGTCCGTAAAATCTTAATCCAAACGTAGATTACGTGTGAAATATGGGCAGCCTTTTAGAGTTTATATTTTTTTTTTTTTTTCAAAATTAATAAATCATTCCGTAATAGTAAAAAGTACCGGAATGACGGGATTTGTTAAACTTAAACAACAAATTAAAATTTACCACACTGAAATGATCCTATTATTTTATCAGAAATGTATAGGCTTATATACACACACAGTATTTACATACGTGTATGTACATTAGGGTGGCATCAAAATGTATGGAATAATTTCGTTTTTGGAATTTAAATATCTCCCGTGCGGGAAATTGTGCAAAATGGTCTTAAACTGATTTAGAAAAAAGTTAAGCCAAATCGGATAACTTCACTCAAAAAAGTATGTCGGTAAAATCTACTACAAAAGACAGTTGTTTTGACTACATTTTGTCGTTGAAAAGGCGTCCACTACATAAACGGTAAAAACAACTGAACATGTTGTTGTTTTTAACTATTGATTTTCAACTACAAAATGTAGTAAAAACTACTACAAAACTGTTTAATACAGTTGTTTTTTCTACAATTGCCTGAAATTTTATTTAAAAAATTTCTTAAACGTTTAAATGATTGATATTTATTTATTTAAAAAGCAATACATTTCAGTTGGTTGTATAGAATTTCGACATGATGACAATTTTTTGATGTATTTATCTGGAATTATAGAAGAAAAAAATTATATTAATAAAATGTTAAACAAAATAAATTGATTGTATTTACCTTTGTTTTTTTAATAGTCCATTTCAAATTTTCACCGCTACTGATCAAAATTTGATTTATAAAAAAAAAGAATTAATTTGAAATGTTTCAAAAAAGTATGTACCTGCTCTGTTGTGTATACAAAGAAAAGAAAGATGGCGCGCTCATAAGAAAACAAAACACTGCACACATTTTATTTTGTTTTTTCCGATTGGTTTTTACGCACGCTTATGTGAGCGCTATATTATACACACTTGTTATCTCATTTATCCACTTATTTTCTTTCGCTCAAGAATATTTTTCCAAAAACATATTTTTTGTTATAATTAAATTTAATAAATTGTAATTTAATTTATTTAGATATTATTTATTTGGTATAAAAATAATTCCTTCCGCATCCCGCACGACCAACTCGCTCGACACATTCGTTTGCAATAAAAATTTCTAGAAAAAAACGAGTTTTAGAAAAAAAACTAAAAACAACTACATAAATCAACTATTGCTACAGTGTAGTATATTTTTTGTAGTTATTTTTTGAAACTACTACAAAAAAAGTTGTTTGAGATTTTTTCATACAAAAACGACCGAAATTGTAGTTAAAAACAACAGCTACTACTTACTACACAAACGACCGTCATGTAGTAACTGCAATAATTTTCTGAGTGTTTAAACAGTGCCCCTTTGAGGTCAAATTTGGCAAAAAAAATTTACAAGAAACCTAAAATAAATGTTTTTTTTCGATTTCCATTTTTATTTTTAAGCTTTATTAGCATATTAACGACAAACAATTTCATATTATTCGGAAAAGATTTTTAATTTTAAAATTGACTCCGAAAAATTTAAAGGGCTTACTTTAAAAAATTATTTTTGTTTTCAAATTCTGATTAATTTTTATTTAAAAACAAAAATTGTTTAGTTCGACCTTTAAAATATTATATTTTGAGTAGGTATTCTTATAGGGCAATTTTCAAGAAAATCCTTTTTCTGTTTTTAAATTTATTTATGCTGGTCATTTTTTCAAGACTTACAAGGAGAGTCTCCCTAGTGTCAGCCTCCGATCTTCATGAAATTTGGATATGTTGTTCAGAACGAAAATTAATTTGACACCTATTTTTTTAGCGGCACAAACTCATTTTTAGGGGGGTCGATTTGTTTATGGGGATTTTGATCTTTTTAATTTTTTTACGATTTACGCCTATTTACTCAAAATTAATATAGGCTATTGGGTGTCAGATTAAAGGTATTTAACATACATATCTCGTGATGCTAACAACGTGCCAAAAAAGTAAATATTTTTCGACTTATTTACAAAAATGTATTTAATTTTTGGCGTTTTACTCAATATGACAAAAAGTTGTGCATGTTTGGACACGTTATTGGCACACGAAGATAGGTTTTCCAACCCGAGTAAAAATAAACATATATTACAATATATAACTTGATACAAACATAATAAATTATATATGATTATACATCCCTGAGATATTTTCTAAATTTTTTTAATGCAGTCATATGTAGTAATATATAATTTAATCATGATTCGGATTAAAAAGTGTACGGTTGATATAATTTTATAAAATTATATGAGGGTCAATACAAAATTTGTTTTTCTGTATAATTTAACATAACATTATATATAGCTTATTCTGTTCCATATAAAACTATATATGTTTCCAATTAACAAAAAAAAAAATCTAAGTTTTTTAGGCAAAGTATAAGAAACTTTTTAAAATGTTCCTAA
The DNA here is from genome assembly GCA_963921195.1 of Pegoplata infirma. NCBI lineage: Eukaryota > Metazoa > Arthropoda > Insecta > Diptera > Anthomyiidae > Pegoplata > Pegoplata infirma. Next base: position 244,654,163 of record OY992537.1, on the reverse strand, counting down.
ACATTTCCTTTTTAGGGTTATGTATATCACCTATCTGGTTCGAAGCGTACCCAAACATTTTTTATGTTTTTGAAAATTATATGTTTGGTGAATGTATCGTTGACCTGTGGTGTATCTCAACCCAAACCAAAAACCACCAGAATTTTATATGTTTTTGTGCAATTAGATCTAATTAGATCCACCAATATAAGGCAATGTCTGGTCAAAACTCGGATGAAATCAAATCATATGTATTTTATACAAGTAGATCTTTTTTAATGCAAAAATATCCACCATTATTCGGATCAAATTGCGTATTAATATATATTGTGTCATATATCATTATATATTGCATCATATAAAAATTTTTACTCGGGAAAGACCTTTCATTTGGTATGTAGCATGACTAGGTTTCTTTGTATAATATAGGAGATAAAAGCAAAAAACTGAAAAATTACCCTTTCTTCCCCCCTCATTTTCACCCCTAAATATGAATTTGGGCCGCTAAAAAAAATACGTGTCCCTTTATTTTTCCTGCTCTACAAAATAAAACCAATTCCATAAAGATCGGCGGGTGACACCAGGGAGACTTCCCTTGTTAGTCGACACTTGTTTCGGAATTTGTCAGATTCCATTGTCAAGATTATTAAGCAAATATTTATTGAGCATTTGCAACAACAACTAGAGTATAGTATTATCCAATGGGTAAGCATATGTAAATCTGTTTTTAATATGAATTGTTGGTTATTTGACGATCGTGTTCTTACTAAGGGATTGTATAATTTTCTTCTTCTAATTTTAAATGAGGGTAGAGGTGAATAGTAGGGTTTCTATTCGGGAAAAATTTCCCGGGAATTCCCGGGAAATATTTTTCTTAAAATCCCGGGATTTTTTCTTCGGGAAATTTCGGGAATTCGTCGCTAATTTTTTAATAAAAATATATTTAATTTACACATTTTTAACACAATCTTAAATGATTTATTAAAAAATTACATTAAAGCTATGAAAGAATTACAATTTTTAAAGAAAGACTAGTGAGGACATGCTTGCATATTATTTAGGCCTAATAATTATTTTCTTTAATCAAACTAAATTTCACTTCAAATGTTGGTTGCAAATTGGCAAAAGCTTTCTTAATCTAAAATTCCAATGATTTCTTCTTTAACAAAAATATCAATATTTTAAAAAATATATAACAAACCTGATTTTCAGCTTAAAATTTCATATATGAAGTAAAAGCTTGATATCTATTGGTCGTGAAAAAATATTTTGTAACGAACCTTGGTCGTTCCGAGTTCTATCCCAGCCACCAGTGAAAATACGTCATTACAATGGCTATATAGTACATTGGTGTTCTCATTTTGGCCAGAATGCCTTAAACCAATTAATTTTAATAATTCGAAAGTTTAATTAAATACATCTTCAAGATATAATTTTCTTACAGTTGACGTACGTTATAGAATTTTGTCAAACATTTCAGTTAGTTATTGGTGGCTCAATCTTCCCCCACAAAAATATACACAAATATACGTGGACATCTCCAGATGGAAACACAAAAAATCAAATAGACCACATATGCATTTGCCGTAAATGGAGAGGATCCCTAACAGACGTGCGAACAAAAAGAGGCGCCGATATAGATAGCGATCACGAGTTAGTGGTGGCCACACTAAAAATAAAATTGAAAAAGATGTATAGAAAGAACACGCAACAAACATATAAACGTTTTGATACAAAAAAACTACTCGATAAAGAAAAAAAGGATGAAATTGGAGTTGTGCTAAGAGAATGTGTACCAGCAACCAACACAACATGGGAGGAAACATACAACTCGCTCAGGAGCATTGCAGAAGAGAAAATAGGCTATAAACAGAAAACCGAAAGGAAAGTATGGATATCAGACAATACATGGAAACTGATCCAGGACAGAAACTCTCTCAAACAACAAAAAATTGATAACCCCATCTATAAACCGCAATATACCAGAGTAGCAAAAGCCGTAAAGAAATCAGCCAGAAATGACAAGAGAAAGTATGTTGAAACTATCGCCAGTGAAGCCGAAGCTGCTGCCGGCGCAAACAACATGAGGGAGCTACATCAAATAATCGGTCGTCTTTCAAACCAAAAACCGAAACAAAATTACGCCATAAAAGATGCCAGTGGCCAGCTTCTTACAAATGTAGAAGAACAAGCAAGATGATGGAGACAACATTTTGAAGAAATAAGTAATATAGCTGATAACATTGAAAACACTTCGCCTACTGATTCGCTAACAACAACCAATGACGAAATATCCACAGCCTACCCCAGTATAGAGGAAATTGTATGCGCTATTGAAAAGCTGAAAAGAAATAAGTCACCAGGCGAAGATGGTATCCCTCCAGAACTATTTCAAACTAACCCTGTTGTAGCAGCCGAAATCATTCACCCACATATTCGCGAAGCTTGGTTAAAAGAACAGCTACCCAGCACATGGACAAAAGGTGCAATAATAAAGCTACCGAAAAAAAACGATTTGACAGAGTGTGACAACTGGCGAGGTATTACACTACTTAATACGATATACAGTCAAACTCGGTTATAACGAACTCGGTTATAACGAATTCTCGGTTATAACGAACTATTTCTAAAGTCCCGACGTTTTGGCATCAATTTTCACACAAAATACTTCTTTTATAACGAACTCGGTTATAATGAATCCTCGGTTAAAGCGAACTGCTTATTATGGTCCCACGAACACAATTTCATGTGTATTTACCTTTTTATAACAAACTCCCACAAATATTTTTAAATAAGTGGCAATCATGTTTATCAAACTAACAAAAGGTTGGAATCTTTTGGTTTATATTATAATTTTTATTATATTTTTAATGATTTCTTCTCAATAAGTAGTTTATTTACAAAAAAAACATAAAATAAAACAAAATTGGATATATTTTTTTGGAAAAATAACTGGGTTGATAAAAAATATACCCCGCTTATAGCGAACTTCGCTTATAACGAACTATTTTTACTGGTCCCTCGGAGTTCGTTATAACCGGGTTCGACTGTACAAGGTTATTGCCATAATAATAAACAACAGATTGGAATGCATCGAAAAGTCACTACGAGATGAACAGGCAGGCTTCCGACCACACCGCAACTGTGTAGACCAAACAAATACCCTCCGCGTAATCATAGAGCAGTCAGTCGAATGGCGCACGCCACTCTACTTGGTCTTTGTCGACTTCAAAAAAGCGTTCGACTCAATAAAACGAAGTGCAATATGGGAAGCACTAAAAACAAAGGGTGTACCAACGAAATTGATAAATCTGATCAAAGCAATGTACAATAATACCACACTACAAGTTCGCCACAATGGCATAACCAGCGAACCGTTTACGACAAACGCCGGAGTAAAACAAGGATGTCCACTGTCACCATTATTGTTCGCCGTTGTTTTGGATGAGGTCATGCTTAAACTTTGCATCAAAAAAAGAGGCATTGTCTGGGATTTCCATACCCACTTAGAAGATTTAGACTTTGCAGACAACATTTGTCTCATATCGCACAGGTTCAATGATATGCAGAGCAAGGTAAACGACTTGGTTGAGCTGGCAAATACGGTTGGGCTAAATATAAATATCGGCAAAACTCATGCAATGCGAATAAACAACACAACTGACAGTCACATAATGGTACAAGGTCAACGTATAAGCTATGTAAAATCATTCTGCTATCTAGGATGTATGATGTCGATAGATGGAGGAATAGAAGAAGACGTGTCATTAAGGCTGAACAAGGCAAGGTCGGCTTTCGGACGCCTGAATAAAACATGGCGATCACCACAGATTTCGCTAAATACGAAGATTCGTATATTTAATGCTTGCGTAAAATCTACACTACTCTATGGAAGCGAGACCTGGCTAATGACAAATGTTATAGCGAGGAGGTTACAAGTTTTTATAAACAAATGTTTGCGTATACTATGCAGAATCTTTTGGCCAAATACAATCAGCAACGTTGAACTGTGGAACTTAACAAATGAAGAGCCCATAATACGCCAAATATCACGACGCAAATGGAAATGGATAGGCCACACACTGCGCAGACCAAGTAGCAGCATCACACGAACTGCGCTGGAGTGGAACCCCCAAGGTAGCCGACGATCCGGTCGTCCAAAAAACACCTGGCGTAGAACAGTATTGCAGGAACTAAATATGCAAGAAAAATCGTTTGATGAAATAAAAGTAATATGTAATGATAGAAATAGTTGGAATTTTCTTGTACAAGCCCTATGTTCCCAAGTGGAATGAATAAAGGAAAAAAAAAAAAAAAAAAAAACAGTTGACGTAGTCAAAATTAGAAAAATTTTCAAAAAAATTATTAAAACCGCATTTGATGCAAAATCGGGTATTTTCGAATTGTGAACAATCTTGCATGGAGTGGAAATACGTCAATGCAATTACTAAAACTACGATAAGGTCCAATATTTGTACAAAAAATAGATTTTATCAACTTTCTACGTATATTTTAGAGGTTAGTTAAACTATTTTACAAAAGAATACATTTAAATTGGAAAATACGACCATAATTTGTAATATAACAATTTTTATATGGTAAAGTTCAAAATTTGTTTTAATTAAAAAATTCCCGGGAATTCCCGGGAATACGATTTTTTTAAAACGATTTCCCGGGAATTGAAAATGTCCGGGAATTTAGAAACCCTAGTGAATACGTATGTTTTAATATTTTTGTAGAACATTAGCGATTTGTCATTTAAATTCCCTTTGTTACTTGCAGTATAGGGTTTTTATACCCTCCAACTACAGTATGAGGGTATACTCACTTTGTCATTCCGTGTGTAACGCATCAAAATATCGGTCTAGGACCCCATAAAGTATATATATTTATGATCAGTGATCGATTCTAAGACATTCTAGCGATGTCCGTCCGTCCGTCCGTCTGTCCGTCCGTCTGTCCGTCTGTAGTTAACACGATGCAGTCCAAAATAAAAGAGCTAGACTCCCGAAATTTGGCACGAATATGTCTTATGTTCCTAGGCAGGTTAAGTTCGTAAAGGAGCAAAATCGGACCAGGGGGAAAAAAGTTCCCCCTTGAAGAACTAAAGCAACCTCTGAAAAATACCATATTTTTACATGATTTTCTTTGTTTTTGTTTAACAAATACAACATTTTTATGCTACAAGAAGTTCAAAGTCCTGCATTTGGACCCAGAGAATTAGAAAATGTCGTTTTTTCGGTCCGCCCCCCTTTTATGGGCGTGGAAAATTTTTTTTTTTTTAAATAATGATAAACTTGTATTTCTTTAGAGCAAGAAGTATAAGAATAAATTCTTAAACACATATTCGAGAAGAAATGCCCCCCCCCCCCCCAATTACCACTACCGACCCCCCCCCCCCCCCCCCCAAAAAAAAGAAAACGCCCCTGCAATTTTTTTTTTTATTTATTTGCATGTTGGAGTGTACAACAGATTCGGCACGGCCGAATTTAACACTCTCACTTGTTTTATATTTGCTTAATAGTCCTGGCAATGGAATCTGTCAAATTACGAAACACGTGTCGACTAAGTCTTGAAAAAATTACCAGCATAAATAAATTTTAAAACAAAAAAATAATTTTCTTGATAATTATTCTATTAGAATATTACAGTTTTAATTAGGAAATAATGACCACGAGCTTGAATAAACCTATTTTGACAAGCATTCAGTGAAGATTTTTTGACGCTTCATTTTTTCACTTTTTGACTCCAATTTTAAACTAAAATACGATATCATCAAAAAAATCTTTAATGAATGCTTGTGAAAACAAAAAAATATATTTTTTTAGAGGTTCGGGGCCATTTTTTATTAAAAAATAAAAAAAAAATAAAAAACTCTTTTGTTTGTATGAAATTTTATACGATTTGGTTAAAATGTAAAAACATCAGTTTATGACTTGTTAGTTTGGATTTGGTGCAAATCCAAAGTAAACATTTTTAGCTGCCACCCTAATAGGCATATATGCAAATATGTGCACTAGGGGTGTTCTTATTTTTTAATATCGTATTTTTGTGTTGCACTGGGCAGAATTTTGTTCCTTTGTACTAGAAACTTAATAATAAAAAATTTGGAGCTAATCCGATAACTTTAAGTGGACGCGGAGACGACCTGAAGTTTGAAAAACGGATTACAAGGGGAAAAAATTACTTTTTACTCATTTTCTCAATTTTTTCAATATTTAGAGTTAGGTTTGAATTGAAATGGTTACAGAATTGTGATGTGGAGTACATTACCTTTGTAATAAGGCAATAAAAACTAAAATCGGTTAAAAATCACCCAAGTTATTACAACTGCCCCAGGCAACTAGAGTGTGGCAGACCACTTGATCAAAGATTTCGATTTTAATTTTTTAAATTGATTGAAATTATCTACTATAGCAAATTTTTTTTATTCTTTAAGTGCCAATGTACTAAGGTGATAAGTATTTTTCATATATTGTGATGCTAACTTGTTTAAAATTAATGGTAAAAAGGTCTAAATTTTTCAACCCTGTTTTCAAATCTCCAATTTTAAATTTTTATTTTTTTTGGCAAAAAAAAGTTAAAAAATCGATCATTGGACTATTGGATTTTGTTAAGCACATATAAGGGAATAAAAACTACAAAAATTGTAGACATTCCATTTTTCATTAGGCTAGTTCAGCGATTTTATTTCGGCGGATTTCGAGATAATAGTGATTTTGGTAACTTTTTTAGCTTTTAGTTAATTTTTTTAATTTTTTTTTAACAAACTTCATACGTTTTCTGCCGAATTATTGCAGCATAATATAGAATACTTCAATTCCTGCAATAGGGGCCAAATTGAGATATGAAAAATTGACCCATTAACAGGTCAAAGGTCAAATTTTAGAAGAATTTTAATTTTTAAAGATTAACAGATTTTTCGAGCGGGTATTAATGAAACTCCTTGATGTTATTTTAATATGTCTAAAAATGAATGGTTTATTAATAAAATTCAGAACATTAACCCTTAAGTAATGTTGGGGTCTATATGACCCTATGAAATAATATACTTATATTTTCTCCATTAAATAAAAAAAATATAGTCCCCAGTAGCACTTAAGGGTTAATTTTCTGAATTTTAATAATAAACCATTTATGTTTAGTCATGTTAAAATAACATCAAGGAGTTTCATTAATACCCGCTCGAAAAATCTGTTAATCTTTAAAAATTAAAATTCTTCTAAAATTTGACCTTTGACCTGTAACTGGGTCAATTTTTCATATATCAATTTGGTCCTTATTACAGGATTTGAAGTATTCTATATTATGCTGCAATAATTCGGTAGAAAAGATATGAAGTTTGTTAAAAAAAATAAAAAAATTAACTAAAAGCTAAAAAAGTTACCAAAATCACTATTATCTCGAAATCCGCCGAAATAAAATCGCTGAACTAGCCTAATGAAAAAAGGAATGTCTACAATTTTTGTAGTTTTTATTCCCTTATATGTGCTTAACAAAAATCAATAGTCCAATGATAGATTTTTTAAATTTTTTTTGCCAAAAAAAATAAAAATTTAAAATTGGAGATTTGAAAACAGGGTTGAAAAATTTAGACCTTTTTACCATTAATTTTAAACAAGTTAGCATCACACAATATGAAAAATACTTATCACCTTAGTACATTGGGACTTAAAGAATAAAAAAATTTTGCTATAGTAGATAATTTCAATAAATTTCAAAAATTTAAATCGAAATCTTTGATCAAGTGGTCTGTCACACGCTAGTTGCCTGGGGCAGTTGTAATAACTTGGGTGATTTTTAACCGATTTTAGTTTTTATTGCCTTATTACAAAGGTAATGTACTCCACATCGCAATTCTGTAACCATTTGAATTCAAACTTAACTTTAAATATCGAAAAAATTCAGAAAATGAGTAAAAAGTAATTTTTTCCCCTTGTAATCCGTTTTTCAAACTTCATGTCGTTTCCGCGTCCACTTAAAGTTAACGGATTACCTCCAAATTTTATTTTTTTAAGTTTTTAGTATAAAGGAACAATAATTTGCCCAGTGCCAAGCAATTAAAACCTTTTAAATTTTTCCATTACTGTTAAGAACACCCTTAATGTGCACATAAATATAAAGTAATTTAAAACTGAATTTATTATTGTTTTAGATATTTGGATTGTTCAATCATTATTATGGTAAAATTGTTGATGAGACTTAAAAAAAAAAAAAACAAGTAGAAAAGTTAAATTCGACTTGACCGAATCTATGAATACCCTCCACAATGTCCTGTTTAAGAGACAGTAACAGTTTTTATTAGAATTATTTTATTTTCAGTAAAAGAAATTTACAAATTTTTTTTTTTGGGTGTAAAATTTTTTCGAGTGTATTTTTTTCGTGTAAACAAATTTTTGAGTAACAAAAATACTTTGTAAAATATTTCTGTGGCTTACCAATGTTTTTAAAGTTTGTTTAACGGGTTTTCAACACGTGAATTTAAGGTGAAACCAATCTTAAATTCACAATTTTGCTCATAACTTTTAAACTACTGGACCGGTTTTGCCGAAATTCAATACCAAGCCAAGCCTTAGAAGCCTCAAATGTGTCTTTGGAAAGTTAGAGTATTTTTTAGTTCGGAAATGAGTGGACGGACATCGTAAGATCGACTTAAAATTGATCTAGGATCATGAATATATATACTTTATGAGGTCCTAGACCAATATTTCGAGGTGATACAAACGGAATGACCAACCTTTATATACCCTCTACCACTTGAGTGTAGGGTATTAAAATAATGCTTCAATATCCACTTTGTAAGTAATCATTAAAACATATCGGCATATGAAATGCAAACGGACTTAACGAATCTATTATTTTATTACTTCATGTCAAAACTTTAGAATACTCAACATCACACAATAAAATCAATAAAATGTCAATAACAGACAAAAAATAAATAAGTCAAATTTGGTTGTACCGAATAGGGTTCTTTACTCGAAAAGTCAATTAATCGACTTTTTGTATGATGTTGCGCGTTTCTAAGTAAATTTTGTCTTCGAGGTGACGAGCACTTTTACTGAGCTCTAACTGAAAAATATTTTAAATGGGCAGGAATAAGATGGTTGGCTAGCTCCATATTAGGCGAGTTCTAGGCTTCCCCAGTTAAAACAGCGCAGCATTGGAAATTCTACCATGACACATGCCCTTTAAAGTAAATGCCTATAATCATAAAGGTCCTTGGTATCCAAGATGAATCAAGATGGTAACGATTCATAGGGGTGCAATGTTTCCCTCCCTTTTATTCAAATTACTCCTATGGCAATTATACACCCGATGCTTTGCTAATTGCCCCTTTAAAGAAAAACTTTGCTCTTATTTAATTCATTGGGTTACAATACAATATTTGCATTCCCTTTTATTTAAAGGTATTTACGAATTCATGTTTTCTTAACTAATAAAAAAAATATATAAATTTTAAGACTATGATTATGAAAAATAACTATGCTAATAATTATGGCAAAATAGGTATTTTGTTTGTAAAAGAAATTGGGTCGATATTTGTCTTTTAAAAAAAAAACTTTAATAATTTTAATTTAATTACTGAAATATTTAAGAAAAATAAAGAAATCAATATTAAATACCTTTAACATTTCATGTTGTTGTATCGTAGCTGATGTTAAATGATGATCGGAAAATGCGCACTTTACGAAGTCATGTTGAACACCCTTATTGCTCTGAAATAAATATAGAGTTTTGTATAACAAAACTATATCATGCGATAATGTTGATCACTACCAATGTTAATGGTTTGTTTCTTCTTTTACTCTTAAATTTAAAGACTTATTCCAATTTCTTTAATAACAGAAGTCAAAGAGAGTATTAAATCTAAGTAGAAAAAAAAAGTGGTTGAAAATTATTTGGCACTTGTTGACACCAATTCTTAGTATGTAAAGTTATTGTTGTTGTTAAATTTTTTTTTTTTTTTTTTTTCGCTCTTTAATTGGTATTCCCTTTTGCACTTCAAATGAATGGAAACTTTTGACAATTGGTTCCCCCACGTGCTCTACACGTTTTACTATGTGGTCAACGGGGGGGAAGGAAAAATGGCACCATGTGTAATTTAAGAAAAATTCTGCCAAAATACAATAATAAATTAATTTTCTTTTTTGAAAGATATTAAAGAGAAATTGTGTTACCTTTTTTTCTCTATGGTTCTTTTCTTTTTTTTCCTTTTTTATACAGCGATGTTTGTTAAGTCAAGGAATTTCTGACGTTTAAAAGGCCAGAGTATTATGGAAACTGATATTTCGTGCCTGTAAAACTTAATTGGTTAAAGATGGGGGTTTTAACAAGAATTAAACATTCAGTTTAATCTTACCTTAGGCAAGGGGAAAAAAATTAAATAATCAAAAGATTATAAAGATTTTATTTTGCGTTATCTTTGTATAGCAATTTATTTGGTTTTTTATTTTTTTATTTTGTTTGAAAATTAAGTTAAACTGTTATGCATTTAATTTATTTATTATAAACTCAATTGCATTAACGAACAGCGCGTTTTATTGAGTTGTTCACAAAAAAAAACACGTTTAGTAATTATCAGGGACAGGACCTTCATGCACTAAAAAACCATGTTTTAGGCGCCTAAAATATGCACTAAAAACTCGTGAAATATGCACTAAAAATCTTAAAATATGCACTAAAAACCATAAAATATCCACCAGTTTTTTTACTTTTATTTAAAAAATAAAACATAGCATTTTAATTTAGTCTCGCATTGTAAGATTAGATATACATACATATATACAGTGTGTATAAATTGGTATTTAAAAAATCAAAATAATAAAAAAGAAAAATAATAATTGCTTTAAAACAAAAAAAAAAAATAAAAATTAAATTTAATTAAAAATAGATAAAACAAACTAAAAAATAGCTTAACACTAAAATTTATACAAAATATGACCTAAAAATATGCATTTATAGCGAAATAATAGCAAAATATGCAAAAATATGCATTTTAAGCAAAATATGCAAAAATATGCACTAACGAATCGATGCCATTTTAAAGCAAATTCTTTGATTCGCAAAGATATATTGTTTATGCTGTTCTATGGCCAATGGGAAAAAACATGCATTTGCATGAAAGTCCTCTCCTTGGTAATTATATGTATATAGTAGAGTGTCCCTTATTTTGGAAATGTTGGAAATCTTGAGACGGTACCCGCTCATTTTTTTCCTTTTGACTTAAAAATAACTCAGGAAAAATTTTACGCCCCTAGGACCACGCCTTCCCTACGCGACGGGGCCTTAAAGAGCGGGGCCTAAAAAATCATTTTTCCATACAAACCAAAAAAATTTTTTTTTGATTTTTAATTTTTTTGTTATTAATTATTATATTACTTGGTTTGCTTATTCACGACAAAAAATTTGATTTTGGAGTGATAAGTCTTTCAGCGCTAAAAAATTTTTCGCAAAAAAAAAATTTGGGCGGCCGGGGTCCTACAGTAAAAAATTTTTAAAAAATATTTTTTTTTAGTTTTGACCAGCAACGGTTTTAGCTGCTATGTTGCTTTAAATGATATATATTCCAAAAAAAAAATTATTCATATCTGTGACATCTTTATCTTTTTCGAAAAAAAAAATTTTGAGCCGTAGGAATCCTACGGTAAAAAATTTTTAAAAAATATTTTTTTTTAGTTTTGAAAAGCAATGGTTTTAGTTTTTATGTTGTTTTTAATGATATATATTCCAAAAAAAATATTATTCATATTTGTGACATTTTTATCGTGTATCGAAAAAAATCATCAATGCATTTTTTACCCTTTTTTAGAACACGATTAAGATGTCACAGATACAAAAAATATTTTTTTATGAATATATATCATTTAAAGCAACATAGCAGCTAAAACCGTTGCTGGTCAAAACTAAAAAAAAATATTTTTTAAAAATTTTTTACTGTAGGACCCCGGCGGCTCAAAATTTTTTTTTGCGAAAAATTTTTTAGCGCTGAAAGACTTATCCCACCAAAATCAAATTTTTTGTTGTGAATAAGCAAACCAAGTAATATAATAAATAATAACAAAAAAATTAAAAATCAAAAAAAAAATTTTTTGGTTTGTATGGAAAAATGATTTTTTAGGCCCCGCTCTTTAAGGGCCCGTCGCGTAGGGAAGGCGTGGTCCTAGGGGCGTAAAATTTTTCCTGAGTTATTTTTAAGTCAAAAGGAAAAAAATGAGCGGGTACCGTCTCAAGATTTCCAACATTTCCAAAATAAGGGACACTCTAGTATATAGGTATTTATTACTTTGCCAAATTTAAGTTTTGTGTGCTGTTGCAGCGACTTCTAAATCCACATTAAATTACTAGTTGAAGTAAAATTATTGAGAGCCTTGTTATATGTCATTCTAAATATCCAAGGGAGAGCTTTTTGTAAAAAGTGATGCCTAGTTTGCATTAAAAGATGAGCTAGTGATGGAGTTTTAACAGATTATTTGACCATTCACGTAATCGGTTTTCCTTGACAAGAAGTCCTAATAAAATTAAGGTTTTAAGAACTAAAATAATGAGAATTGTCACAATGAATAAGACGAAAAGTCGAAATCAACTTTTTTGTTGTTAAAGTCGAAAAATCGATTTTTGCTTTCGACTTTTTTCGACTTTTTCAACTTTTTTTGACTTTATTTACTTGATTTGCTTTTTTTTATTTTTGCCAAATGAAAATAATTCCTTCTGAAAAAATTCTCAAATGACAGCGGAGTTAAATAAAAACTGAAGCTATTGGCATTTCCTTGTTACCATGTATTTTGTATGTGAAGCAAAAATGCCAGTGCCAAATTCATTAGTTAGAAAGTATTTTTGATCATTGTAAAAACCTCAGTGATAGCGTTCTATAAATCGAAAGTAAAAAGTTAAGATTTTTCAACCTTTTCCACTTTTTCGATTTCTTCGACCATTTTTACTTTGGTACCTAACATTGTTAAATAAAATACAACCAAAAACTAGCACCTAAATGCTTACAAAAAGTCAAAAACAAAATTATATTTACAAAAAAATCGACATTTTAAAAGTTGTAAGAAGTCAAAAAAAGGCAAAAAGTCGAAAAATCGGAGAAAGTCGACTTTTTAAATTGTGAAAAAGTCAAAAAAATCGACTGAATTTGGAAAAAGTCAAAAACTCGACTTTTTAGTCTATAGAACCCTAGTACTGGTTCTAGAATATCCTCCACAACTTCACATTTTTTTAAGTTATTTTTTTATACCCTCCAACCACAGTATGGGGGTATACTCACTTTGTCATTCCGTGTGTAACGCATTGAAATATCGGTCTTGGACCCTATAAAGTATATATTTTATTGATCAGCAATCGATTCTAAGACATTCTAGCGATGTCCGTCCGTCCGTCCGTCTGTCCGTCTGTCCGTCTGTCCGTCTGTAGAGGACACGATACAGTCCAAAATAAAAGAGCTAGACTTCCGAAGTTTGGCACGAATATGTCTTATATTTCTAGGCAGGTTAAGTTCGGAAATAGGCAAAATCGGACCAAGGGATAAAAAGCTCCCCCTTAGAGAACTAAACCAACCCATGAAAAATACCACTTTTTTACATGATTTTTTGTGTTTTCGTTTAACAAATGCAACATTTTTATGCTACAGGAGGTTCAAAGTTCTGCATTTGGACCCAGAGAATTAGATAATGTCGTTTTTTCGGTCCGCCTCCCTTTTATGGGCGTGGAATATTTTTTTTTTTTTTTACATAATGATAAACTTGTATTTCTTTAGTGCATAAAGCATAAGAATAAATTTTTAAATACATATTCGAGAGGAAATTTGCCCCCCCCAATTACCTTTTCCGACCCCCCCCCCCAAAAAAAAAAAAAGAAAACGTCCCTGCAATTTTTTTTTTTTTTGCATGTTGGAGGGTATAAAAGATTCGGCACAGCCGAATTTAACGCTCTTACTTGTTTTTTTTTTTGTTTATTGAATTTTTCTAAATTTTCTTGCCCACTCCTGTTTTTATCTTATGGAGAAGTTCAGAAATTAAAATTTATTTTGGACATTATCATTTCAAAGGGATAGTCTAATGTAGGCGAACATTTGTTAAGTTTTCAAATACCATAATCAACACAATCAAAATCGAAATGGAAACGGAAACATTTTACTATAAACTTTAATTAACCTTACATTGTTCGTAAAATAAATAAACAAATGCACAAAAACCAAAAAACAAAAAAAAAAGTGAACAGCAATATATGAAATGAAAACAACATGTTCAATTGATATGTTGTTGACGCCCCAATTGAATAAAAACACAAAAAAAAAAAAATAAAACGCAAGAGCAACAACATTTTAATAGTTGCAAATAAATATTTTTACAGCTAAAAAATACCACAGAACTTTCACGGCAATATCCTTATACAACAAATTTTTGTGTGTATGCAAGCATACGAACGAGTACACTCTAAAAATGTCATAGGCAGTTGGGTAGAACAAAAATATTTTGAAAAGAAATCAGCCATTTTTTTTTTTTTGGTGTTTTAAAGATGAACCTCATAGGCATTCTGAGAACTTCACCAAGGGATTCTAATGTGGGGCGCCTTGGACATATACAATTTTATAAACCATGCTAACTCTTTTGTGTAAAAAAATCTTTTTTTAAACGCAAAAAAAAAAATCCAAAAAATCGTAAAATTTGCAACACTGATTCGTTGTATTATCGACTTTTGTAAATTTATTTTTTGTATATTTATTTAAAATGTACGAAAATTTCCCACACTGTACGAAAAATATTTTCGAAAATAAAATTTTCTATTTTTTAGCATGAAAGGTTTTACTTATATTTATGTACGGAAAACTAGAGAATGGCACGTGAGTGAATTAAAACTCACACTCAGAAATACAGAATATAAATTCGCTAACAAGTTAGGTTGTAAGTGGCTGCTGACGTTTTTACGTCAACACACGTAGACTCTGAGGTCCATTGTGATCGCTAACAAGTCACTTCGATAAATATTTTTTTTTAAAGTTTGACTAATGTTGTCATTTTTACAACACAAATTTGGCTTTAAAAAAAAAATTTTGCATAAAAAAATTTGAGCCGGTCTTAGGGATTACAAACTCCATGCCCACACACCCTCTCCGCAGAATAAAGGGATTATGACCGAAATTGTTTTGGACTTAGTCCCCATAATATGAATGGGGGTTATGACCGAAAAACTTTCGGTCGTAATCCCAACAGGGAAGGGACATTATCCCCATTGGGATTATGACCATTTTTAAAATGGTCATAGTCCCCACAACTAATATGGGTATTATGTCCGTCATGCATTGGGTCATAATCCCCATTTCCGTTATGGGGATAATGTCCGTGGGGATTATGTCCTGTAACTTTAAAACTAAAATGATGGAAAAAGTGTCAAAGTATACTTTTTTACTGTCTTATAATCGAAAATTTCTAAACGTACTTTTGTCCTAATGTTTTACTTTTGCTGAATAATCATACATTCCAAATGTCAAGTTTCCATTTTTTCAGAAGATAGAAAAAGTACCAGAGTACAAAATTTTCACCCTTTTTACCCCCATTAAAGAGAAATTCTTTAACGGCAACTTTTTAAGAATGGTCATATGCAGGTAAAGTTTGTAAATGGGCAAAATATCACCAGGATAGGGGGGGGGGGGTGAAGTTTCCCCTTTAACAACTAAACTAACTTACCAAAACTACTTTTTTTAATGTATTTTTATTCAACTAATGAAACATTTTATTACCCCCCAACCATTCACTTTGTCATTCCGTTTATAACGCATTGAAATATCGGTCAGGGACCCCATAAAGTATATATTATTGAAATATGATCGATTCAAAGACGTTCTTTGAATGTCCATCCATCTGTAGATAATACGATGCAGGCCAAATAAAAGAGCTAGACTCCTGAAGTTTGTCACAAGTACACACAAAAAAAACGTTGTCAAATTACTAGAAAAAGTCTCGTGATTCCATTTTACCAATATTTGACAGTTTTCCTTGATTTTTAACAAAACATTTTTGATTAAAATTTACATTTTTTTTTTTGTAATTCTACAATTTTTTTTGTACTTTTACAAGTTTCCAACTTTTTTTACCAAAAAAAATATAGTAAATTCAGTAGAATTCCTTGTAAGTTTTATTGCGCCAAAAAAGTTGTAAATTTACAATTTTATTGGTAAAAAGCTTGTAAAATTACAAAAAAGCTCGTAATTTTTACTTGGAATTCTCGTAAAATAGGAAGTAGCACAAAATAGAGTAAAGTCACGAGAACTCCTTGTAAGTTTTATTGCGTCAAAAAAATTGTAAATTTACAATTTTATTGGTAAAAAGCTGGAAAAATTACAAAAAAAATCTTGTAAAATTACCAGAAATTCTTGTCAAACAGGTGGTAGCAAAAAATTACAAGTTTTTCTTGTCATTTTACAAGGTTTTTTTAGAGTGTAGTTTATGGTTATAGACTCAGAGATCTAGGGGAAACAATTTCATAAAAAAGTCTCAGGTTCTGAAGCATTTTTCTGTCAGTAAAAAATGTTTCATTTCATTTTCTGAGACATTTGCTTAAAGAAAATTTTAAAATTCTGTGGCATTTTCCCAATATAGAATTCAGAGGTATTTTGCCCATAGAAAAGCTTTCAGCATTTGTGAAATTCTTGCTATAGAAAAATTTTCAGATTCCGATACACTTTCATGTAGAAAAACTCTCAGATACTGAGCTATTTTTCCCACCGAAAAATTCTAATATTTAGAAAAATTTGTTGTAAAGAAAAATTTTTTAATTTAGACGTTCTGAGTTTTTTCCCCTATTGATAAATTTCTACAATCTAAAAACTTTTTCTTTGGAAAAATACTCGGATTCTGAGATATTTTTTTTAAATAAAAAGTCTGAGATTTCGAAATGGTCTTCTTACACCAAAACACTATTCTATAGAAAAATACCTATCCTGAAACACTTTTTTATAGAGATCTACCTAAGATTAGCAAAACTTCATAGAGACCTGCCTGAGATTGGCAAAACTTTCCACCTCAATGCGTTTTAACATTTTTGGGACAATTTCCTAGATTCTGTAACATTTTTCCTTAAGAAAATTATTATTTAAATAAAAATACAGACCTTAAAAGCCTGATTAGAATATTATAAAACATAAAACTGAAAGAAGTCAAAGATTCTGAAGCATTTTCTGAGACATTTTTCCTATAGAAATATAATTAGGTTCTTAAACATATTCCTATAGAAAAATTCTCAGATTCTAAGATATTTTTCGATATTTTTTGAACGATATCGGTTCAGCGGTTCAAAAGTTATGAGCGAAAATGTAAGGACACCTCAAAAATTTTAGTACATTCACATAACCTAAAAATACAAAATGCTTTAATTCGACTGCTGGTTGACAGATGTGAACATAATTGAAAACCAAATGGTATTTAAACAAGTATTTTTTTGACAAAAAAAAAGAAAAAAAAATCGCGGTTTTTTTTCCAAAATTATTTTTTTCGCGGAAAATTTTTTATAAAATTTTTTGTTTTTTTTTAAAGTAATTTCCTTTTAAATAAAGTTTTTTGCAATAATCTTTTTGAAATTGTAGAGGGTACCACTACATTCGGCAAGGCCGAATTTAACTTTTTTTCTTGTTTAGTTTTTTTTCTTTCGAATTCGGTTTGGGGGGGTCTTGAAATTTCCTATTCTGAGAATTTAAAGCATTTTGATTGTCAGATAAGAACTTACTTGTTTCTTGCTTACATTACCAATTGATTACAATTCCAAAACCATACACGTAATTCATATGAGTTTATTAAAGTATGACTCACGCGATCATCTCTTATTAAAACCATACAATTTCTGTAGGAAATCTTTTTTAAAAAATATATAATACTCATACGTTCCGTTGAACACAGTAGTTGCTCGCACTACACTACACAATGATGGTGATGATAATGATGATGATGATGCTGATGATGTTTCTGTTGACTAGCGATGCATTTGCTATTATTACCGCACACATTCGTATATTTACGTTTTGACCTCATGCATTTTTCACTCACATCTCGTTTTGCAGGATCAATTTGTTGGTGTTGGTGGTCGCCGTGAAATCACATCTAACTGTATATGGTTGAAAATCCAATACGTTACCATAGTTGTTATTTCCTACTATGTATAAATCGTGGTTACGCCGACAAAAACTCCCATGTGTGTTTTTAAAGTTGAAGAAATTCAAGTTGTTTGAAAAAAAAATTATGTAAACAAAATTTGATTAAAAAAAATTCTTTGAATTTTAAAATGTTTATTTAAACATTTCTTTTGTACTGATTTTTTGTTGTATTTCCGGTATTAATAGATTTTACCACCGGATGGTAAAGTGTAGGCTGACCTCTAATTGTGGAGGCTGTTATAAAAAGCACATAGAATGTTTCGCCAGCACCAAGATGAGTCGGTATTCTTTTTTTTAGTACACAGAAAAAAAATATAAAAAAGAAAACTTTAATTCCAAAAGTATGTCAATAGACTATTTACTCAATTTCAAATACTTATGTATATCCTACCAATATGTATGTGTGTTTGTGCATGTATAAAAATATATTCTATATATACAATCTATTATTTACTTGTTCAAGTATGGTGCAAAAAAATTCACTTTTTAATTCAATTTTTCTTTTATAAAATAAGCCTTTGTACATTTTTTACGGTGTATAAAGTGAATCCATGGAATTATATAGGTAGAATTAATTCTTTATTAGTTTTTTTAAATTTTTAATGCCATTATATATTTAATCTAATTTTCAATAGGAAATTTTTGTTTTACGTTGTGAAGAAGGTTGATGATCCAATAACTTGGCAAGACAAATTAAACCCTTTTGCTAGTTTTTATTATTTTTTTTAAGTCTCACGAATATGTTTGATTTTATTAACAGAAGCAGTAAATTTTGCCATTTGATGTAAAACTGAGTGATTCTAAGTCAGAAGTTCTTACTTTGCCACTTATCACTGCGTAAGTGCTTTTTCATAAATTTAAATTTGAATGATTTTCCTAGTTTAGTTGAATTAATTCTTTTGCAGCACTTTTATCAGTTGTTTGTGATTTGTAGATGTTTGTGGTATTTTTTTTTTGCACACTTTTTACTACTGGCACTGTGTATTAATTTGTTTCTTTCATTTTCTACATAATTCATTTTTTATTCCCGAACGACTTAAGTTTATTGTTATTTTTACAATAGCATTTTTTAAATGCGAATTTTTGTATACATACATAATTTTTTATGAAATGTTTGCTTTAAAAAAAATGCAACATTTTGTTAAGGGAAAGAAAAATTTTCTAATGTAAAAAAAATTAATAATTTTGTTTAGAAATATTTTATTTTGAGTTTAAAAACTTTTTTTCGTCATTTTTATAGCAAAATTTTTTGTGAAAATTTTTTTCTAGTTAATTTTTTTTTTTAGTTCAAAAATATTTTTGAGTGATAAAAATGCGTTAAATAATATTTTTGTGACTTAACAATGTTTTTGAAACTGGTTTAACGGGTTTTTCAAAACGTGAATTTAAGGTGAAACCAATCTGCAATTCACGGTATTGCTAATAACTACTGATGAGATTTCCATGCAAATGCATGTTTGAGTAAAAATGGCATCCACTGAAAAAAATAACCTTCCTGATATTAATGAAACGGATTCATTATTTTGTTTTCAATACTTAAATAAAGGAATTCATAAGCTGATTGAAATTTCATGCATGTTATGAACAAATTTTATGAAACTTGTTTCATTAGATTTCATAGTTTCATTAAAAAATATCATAAGATTTTTAGAACTAAATACAACTCTGCGTTGCGAATATGAGAAAGAAAACAAAACAAAAACATACGACTTTTTATTACACCACGCGTGTTTAGTCTAATTGTAATTTTTACATGTGTTTTAACTTTTTTCTAATAAAATAAAATAATTTTATATTTTTTTGCTTTGTTATTGAAACCTGTGTGTGTGTTATGCTGGTTATATCTAATTGAAATTACAAGTGAAAAGTTCCGTATTAGTGTTTCTTTTGACTGTTTCTTATAAAATATAATATAATTTGCAACAGAAAAATAGTTTTTTAAGTCATTAAAATTTTGTGATGAAATGTAGAGTATTTTGTGTTGTTCCATTGCTACGTTTTTGCTACGTTTTGGCAGCACGTGTTTTTAAAGTCATCGCATTTTTGTCTTTTATAGTTTACCTTTTATGGCAATTCAGACCAATTTAAGTTTGGAGTAAAATTTTGTTGTTCGTAAAAACTAGGTGAAAACCATAAAAAGTGTGCAATTAAGTGTCATGTCACAGACTCAATTCCGTTCGCAAGTGGAATAAGTGGTTCAATCGTAAAACGCAAAGCAAATACTTTTTTTCGGAATGAAACCACTTAGCAATTCAATTCCACTTTGATTTTTGAAAGTGATTTCATTCCGAAAAAAAAAATTGTTTTGCGTTTTACGAGTAACAACTTTTTTTTTCAAATCCGATCGGAATTGAGTCTGTGACATGCCCCTAAATAAAATTTCAGTGACGGTTACAGTGATGGTTACATGTGACTTACCAAAATTGTTATTAATGCAAATTTTTACTTATGGGTGTATGATACGTGCTGTTTTTAGGTAACTTGTTCCTAACTTGATTAGGGGCTTTCTATGGAAATTTTGATTACTTTAACCAACATGAATTTATCGTAATTCCCATATCAAAACCTTAATAAAGTTAGCAACTAGTTACTTGTAAAAAGCAATTATCATACGCTCATTACCAACGACTATTCCACATTTAATCAATAGATATTTTCATACATTTTATGAAAAACTTCATAAAACGTTTCAAACAAGTTCTACGAATATTTTCATTATTTATATGCAAGTTTTCATTGGAAGGAACTTTAATGACACCAGTTTCATTAATCAAATGAAACCTGTCTTCGGTTGAAAACGTGTGTCATTTTTCATTAAGGTTAAGCCAATTTTCATTAATTTCACGAAGCTATTTTTTTCAGTGTCGATTTGTTATTGCATATTTTGGTGAAAATGCATATTTTTGCATATTTTGGTTTTAAATTCATATTTTTTGCATATTCTCAAC
Organism: Pegoplata infirma; assembly: GCA_963921195.1. Classification (NCBI taxonomy): domain Eukaryota; kingdom Metazoa; phylum Arthropoda; class Insecta; order Diptera; family Anthomyiidae; genus Pegoplata; species Pegoplata infirma. The sequence goes on along the minus strand of OY992537.1, from coordinate 244,633,088 downwards.
TTTTAAGTGCATATTTTTGCATATTTTGACAAAAACTACATATTTAAAATTTTAAAAATTTATTTTGAAAAAAAAAAAAAATTTTTTTTTCTTTAAGTTTTTTCTTCAGATTGTCCTAATTTCTAAAAAATATTGCTTACATAAAGTTTTAAATGTTGATCTTTAAACCCGGCGTTATCAGATCACAGATCAGGGGAAGGTGACAGGACATAATCCCCACGGACATTACCCCCATAACGGAAATGGGGATTATGACCGAATTCATTACGGCCATAAACCCCATAATAGTTGTGGAGACTATGACCTTTTCCGAAACGGTCACAATCCATATGGGGATTATGTCCGTTCCTTGTTGGGATTACGACCGAAATTTTTTCGGTCATAACCCCCATTCACATTATGGGGAGTAAGTCCAAAGCAATTTTGGTCATTATCCCCGTTTTCTGCAGAGAGGGTGGGTTTAATGTATGGAGTTTGTCCGGCCGAAGGCCGGCTACACAGAAAAACTTTTAAGTAAAAAAATCTTAGTTTTGGGCATTATGACCAACTAGTATAAAAGACATAATACCCATAATGGAGATTATGGCCATTTGTTACGTGATCATTATTCCCATAAATCTGGGAATTATGTCCGGTTTTTATTGGGATTATGTCCAAATAATTTTCGGTCATACTCCCCACTACTGTTATGGGGATTATGACCGAAATGAATTAGGTCATAATCCCCATAACGGAAATGGGGATTATGTCCGTGGGGATTATGGGGATTATCAAGTTGAAATTTGTAACCGATTATGGCCTTTGGGCTAGGTTATAGAAAACAATAAATAAAATTAAATTAAATTATGTCATGTCACCTCAGGGGAACGAAAAGTATATATGTAAAGCTTCAACCAGAGTCATAGAGTAGGATAAAAAATGGCGTTTGAAAAAGTAGTAAACAAAAACCATATGGTATTGTTTACGAAATTTTCAGATTGTTTTTTGTCTCTTTTTCCTTTACGTTTGAACTTTAGTTTGGCATTGCCAGAATTTTCCAATTAACTTTGGTGATGTCAGATCTACAAAACGGTCGATGGATTACTTTATAACTTTGGCTTCAACAGCCTCAGGGTTGACCAGGTTAGACCATTTTCAGAACCCGTTCTGAAATTTTTCTTTTTTTTAAAAATGTCAATATATTAAAAATCCGGCCACAATTTTTTTTAATATTTTTTAAAAAGTTTAGATTGGATTTCATAAAAATTCATTCCTATATACAAATGCGATTTTCTCGAAAAATACAAAAAATGCCCTCCTGATTTTTTTGTGTGGACAAACATCTAAACTTTTAAAAATGTGGCCGGATTTTTGATAAATTGACTTTATAAAAAATGAAAAATTTCAGAAAAGGTTCTGAAAATTTTTCAAAATAAAACTCAATAGCCCATAAAAAAATTTAGAAGAACGTAAGTTTATTAGATTGTGGTGCATTCCGTTAAAATTTTACAAATATTTAATCAAGGGAACTCGACACAAATTTGACCATTTTTCCAACATTTAACCACGCCTAATTTGCCCAGTTTTTTAAGAATTAAAAACCAAAAACATTCATGTTTTTCTGTATCGGGTTTTTTGGTGTGAAATGCCTGATATATATTTTAAAGCATTTTTAAATCACACTTTAAAGATTTGTTAATAAATCCAAACAATTAAAAAACACAACAATACTTTTTCTTTTTAAGAATCTAATCAAATTCTCTCCAATCTTAATTTAATTGGTTTGGCAAAATATGATTTTTAATGTTTTAAATTATTATAAAATAATTAAAAATATAAGCCAAAGTCCTCAATACAATTAAAATGTTTTAATAAAAAAAATAACCCTGCTATTGCAATTTCAATTTTTAAATGTCACTTTAATGATGATATTAAACGTTTTATTGTCAATTCTTTTTTTTTTTTTTGAAGTTCCATTGATTGTACATAATTGTTAATAATATTCTACAATATTTTTGTGTATCATCAAAACATTCCCTTTGGCATCCCTTAAGTACCACAAATCAATGAAATAGTTTTTTGTTGTTGTTTTCTTGTATTATTTTGATTCTACTACGACCTTATAACCAGACAAGCAATCAACTAACCAGCCAACCAACTAACCATATTCAGAAAGCCAGCCAAGTAAGGAATAACATCATCGGAGTCAGCTGCATAAAATTGTTATAACATTAACCCTTTAATGCAGTGCCCTACATTATTGTTGAAACAAGCAAATACAAGAAAATTACAAAATTATTATGAAATTTAATAATCAAATGCAATTTTCTCGAAAAAAGCGAAAAACGCACTTCTATTTTTTTGTGTGAATACACAAATATCAGGGTACCCAGCAATTTTCCTGAAACTTGAATTTTGGAATGAGGGGAGAACCTCCCTTGTTAGTTTTTTACTTATTTAATTTTCATATCCGGTAAAATAATTGTGCTTAAATCAATTTGTATTCAAAATGTTTTTTGAACATTGCGAAGGGTCTTATAAAATCTACACTGAAAAAAATAACCTTCTTGATATTAATGAAACGGATTCATTATTATGTTTTCATTACACAAATGAAGGAATGATGAATGAAATTTCAATCAGCTTATGAAATTTCATCTAATTGAAATTACAAGTGAAAAGTTCTTTATAAGTGTTTCTTTTAACTGTTCCTTATAAAATATAATATAATTTGCAACAGAACAAATCATTAAAATTTTGTGCTGAAATGTAGGGTAATTTGTGTTGTTCCATTGCTACGTTATTGCTACGTTTTGGTAGCACGTGTTTTTAAAGTCATCGCTTTTTATCTTTTTACCTTATATGTCATACTGTCATTTAATGATAATTAAATCAAAGATAGAAACGAGGTGATTACATAAACACGTGCAGACCAAACGTAGCTTATGACAACTTTTCATTAAATTAAGATGTTAGCCTTAAAACCGAAGAATACATTCATAAATTTAATAACAAAACTTCATTAGTTTCCACAACACACTCTATGAATATTTTCATTCATTCTATGAAAATTTTCATTGATTCTATGACACCAGTTTTCATTAATACTATGACACCAGTTTCATTGATCAAATGAAACCCGACTTCAGTTGAATTTTTGAGTCATTTTTCATTAAGCTAATGTCAATTTTTATTACCGTCACGAAGCTTTTTTTTCAGTGTATAAGATTTGGCCAAGTCAAAATAAACTTTTATACACACTAGCTTTATTTATTATTAACTTAATCAACAACAATGGGTTAAAGTTACAAAAAAAGTCAATACAAGCAACCGCACTGCCAGCTACTACAATCACACATACATACATAACTACCACTACTACCACCACAACTTTGACACTTGAAATTTTATCTGATCACAACCATGTATTGTAAAATAAAGTTGTGAAAAACTGTTTGCTTGTTTTTTTTCCTGTAATGCAATGTAATGTAATTTTGTTGTTGTTGTAGTATTTTTTATACCCTTCACTTACAAGGGAAGTATCTCAACCCTTATGAACCGATTTGCCTGAAACTTAAAATATATATAAATGAGACGATTTTAAGGTTGGGGTGTCTCGGCTTATCGGCCATATCGGTGTTTAAAAATTTCGTTGTTCCCTTATAAAACCATGTGGACCTTCGGGAAAATTTTGATAACTTCCGAACTAACAGGAATATCATCTAGGGCAAAAATACGGGTCGACTTAAATTTAATAAAGATTATTTCTTATCCATATGGATATCGTAGGTCTATGTCTTCACATAAGTACCCCCCAAAATTTACACATTTTCCTGAAAAAAATATTTCAAGAAGCCGAATTTTTACAAGGTTATGCCACCATTGGATAGGCATTAAAAAAACCTTTCTTCTCATATGAAAACATCATATAGTTTCTTAAGAAGAAATGGCTGAAAAATCCAAAAAACGATTTTTTCGCCATTTTTTGACCCATGTTTTGAACCCTTAAATCCCCGATATGGCCGATAAGCTGAGACACCCCAACCTTAGAATTGTCTCTTTGATATATATTTTAAGTTTCAGGCAAATCGGTTCATAAGGGTTGAGATACTTCCCTTGTTAGTGATACACTGATAGAAAAACGCTTCATATCACTAATGAATGGAATTCATTAACGTTGTTTCATTGCAACAACGAAATTTTTCATATGCTGAATGAAATTTCATACATATTGTGCAAGATATTCATTAATTTTGATTCATTAGATTTCGTAGTTTCATTAAAAAATTTCATTAAGTTTTGTTTACAAAATTTTCTGTTTTTTGACACTTGTCGTGTCGCGTCTGTTTAGTCTGTTAGTTTACGCGAGTTACGATAACTTCTTGACATAATATTTTCTTACTACTATATATCCCCAATTTCTTTAAACTCTATTTTATACATTTTATTACTTATATTATATTTATTACTCCAATTTTATTTCGCTCCATAAAAAGCTTTTCTTAAGAACTCTAATTGTTACCTAGTTAAGTTAGTCTGTAAGTTTTAGTAGTTAGTTATAAACCAACCTTCTTTGAATAATAAACTTGAATTCGGAATATAATTAAATAAATTAAATATTGTGTTTTATTAAATAAATATTAAAATTCGGTACAAAATTATTGAAATTAATTATTGTGGATTAATAAACACATATCTCGCGCGCAAAAAACAGCTGATCAGAGCGTGATTTTTTCGAAGAATTTTTTTACGAAATTTTAAACGAAATGTTGTTGATTAATTATAAGTATTTATTAAACTCACGTTGTTTTAAATTATTTCGGGGTTTTACTTATGTATTAAAAGTAAACGTTATAGTAAAATTTTGTGTGAGAAAACTGAGTGAAATCTATAGATAAAATAAAAATGTGTGAAAGTGTTTTTTTAACTTGGTTATTTTAAAATTTTTTTCAGATTTTTTTATGAAATTTTAAATAAAAAGTAAATTATTAATTTTATTATTTACTAAATTCGTGCTGTTTTATATTGGTTCGTGGTTTTAATTATGTATTACAATTTAAGGTTGGAGTAAAATTTTGTGCGAGAAAACTAAGTGAAACCCATTTTTTATTATTTTTAATTCTATAAAAAGATCTTTACAATTTCATACATATATTTCATTTTTAAAATAAAAGTAGCATTTATTCAATGAAAGTATTTTGTTTCAAAAATAAAAAGTAGGATTTATTCAATGAAAATATTTCATAAGAACTAAATACTTTTTTCATTAAAGTAATGAAAAATTTTCATTAAATACAATTTATATTTTGTATGAACTTTTCATTAATTTAATGAAAATTGTTCTTGCAATAAAATTTTATGATACCTATTTCATTAATTCAATGAAACCCTACATAGGTTCCTTTTTAACGTCATTTTTCATAACATTAATGTAGATTTTCATTATTGTCATGTACAAATTTCTATCAGTGTAGAGGGTTTATATAAGTTTGTCATTCCGTTTGAAACTCATCGAAATATCGGTCTGCGACCCCATAAAGTATCTATATTCATGATCCCCGATCGATTTTAAGACATTCTAGAGATGTCCGTCTGTCTGTCTGTGAAAATGGTAATCATTGCCAAAATATTACACTGCGATGACTGAAACTTAACATCTTTTTTGGAAGTTCTCCCGAGAAGTTTGTTATTGCATTTGAGCGATAGCGGTTCAAAAGTTATAAACGAAAATGTAAGGACACCTCAAAAATGTTAGTACATTCAACATAACCTAAAAATACAAAATGCTTTAATTCGATTGCTGGTTGACATATGTGAACATAATTGAACACCAAATGGTATTTAAACAAGTACGAACATATTTTTTGACAAAAAAAAAAAAAAATCGCGGATGTTTTTTTTACCAAAAATTTTTTTTTTCGCGGAAATTTTTTTTCAAAAAAAATTTTTTTTTTCGTAAGTAATTCCCTTTTAAAAAAAATTTTTGCCATAATCTTTTTGACATTGTGAAGGGTATCACTACATTCGGCAAGGCCGAATTTAACTTTTTTACTTGTTATTTTTGTTTTGTTTTTATTACTGATGCTGCCACTGCTGCTACTTTTGTTGTTATTGTATGTATGTGTGTGTGCATGGCTGTGTGTGTAGTTAGTTGGTAAATTAGTTCGTAGTGAATCTGTGCCACACAGCATGCATCCATTGAATGGGAAAAAAACAAATTGTAATAACATTTTGATGGGACTTTAAATTACAGCTTTTATGATGTGTTTTTTTATATTTTTTGTTTGTATTGATGTTGCTGTTGTTTTCTTTCAGTTGTTTTATTTTTTGTATTTCTTCGTCCTTTTATTATTTTTAACAAGTTTAATTGAAATATTTAAAAGCAATTTGTTTTTGTCTGAATTGAAATATTTTTTTTTGGTTTTTTTTTATAAAATAATAAAAAAAAATATTTCTACTTAAAGTATAAATATTTTTATTGATTGATACATTATATTATGATAACATTGTTATATAAAGTCATACTAAACTATACATCATAATATATTTTTTAACTTTAAAAACAGTTTTTTCAGACAATGATGTATGGTTTTTTATACATGCAACATCTACCTAACGAAAAAAAAAATATAAATTAAATTCATCTTCTTCAAAAAAAGTTCATGTTGTGCATTCTTTAGAATAAAAGAAGTAGAAAAGTTGAAATCAGCCTTGGCGAATGTATTGTTACACTTCGCAATGTAAAAAATATAATTGCAAAAAATTAAAAAAAAAATTTGTTTGAAAAAAATTTCCGCAAAAAAAAACAATTTGGTGAAAAAAACTGAGATTTTTTTGACACACAAATATGTTTTATATACCATTTGGTAATCAATTCTGTTTACTCTTGTCAACCAGCAGCCGAATTAAAGCATTTTGTATTTTTAGGTTATGTGGAATATACCAAAATTTTCGATTCATAATTTTTAAACCGCTATTCCGATATACCTCAAATGCAATACCAAGCTGCTTGGGACAATAAAGAGTAAATATGTTAAGTTTCAGTTATCTCTGTGTAATATTTTGGCTGTGATCGCCATTTCAACAGACATAAAGAGTAAATATGTTAAGTTTCAGTCATCTCTGTGTAATATTTTGGCCGTGATCGCCATTTCAACAGACATGACATACAGACGGATAGAAGGACATCGCTAGAATGTCTTAGAATCGATCACTGATCAATGGTTATACTTTGTACCCATGTTTCGATGAGTTACAAATGGAATGGCAAACTGATTTATAATCTATCACTAAGTGGAGGGTATAAACAAAAAATTGAAACTTTAGATGTTTGTATATTTACTCTACAAACTTCAACATAGTTGAGGTTATAGTTTCAAAACTATTTAAAGACACAAGAGAATTTATTTGCTACTTTAGGTAGTTGATGAACTATTTGGAAATGTTACAGAATGTGCTTTGCCCTTTTATGGCCATATGTAAGTGTAGTCAACATACATATATTTGACATGACGACAAGCCCTCCTCGTTTATTTTTTGTGTAACCAATATGATCATATATCGGAATAGAGTTGAACAAAAAAACAAAACGTTTTCTTTTTTTTTTAACCTCCTCAAGTCGTTCATTGGATCTATTTATTGTCTGGTGGCCTGCTTTAGAAACAAATGCGAACTTTGTCTTTATCACGAAGGTACAGAGAATGGCGTCAATGTGCATCACTGGTGCTCTTCGTACTACACCTACGGCTGCATTAGAAATCCTCCTTCACCTGATACCCTTGGACATATTGGGTAGGCAGTATGCGGCTGCGTCGGCAATTCGACTTAATAGCACGCTGCAATGGAGGAGCAGTGATTGTGGCCATAGCGCGATCTTGAAAAAGATAACAATACCACAAAATGTGGACTGTGCTCCCTCTTTGAGCCTCTTTGAGCGCCACTTTACCACTATGATACCATCCAGGGAGTCTTGGATGGGGGATACTCCGGGTAGTGGAGCTACCATAAATTTTTACACAGATGGATCGAGGCTGCACGAACAAGTGGGCTTTGGAGTCTATTCGGAAGAGCTTGGGTTGAGCCTGGCTTGTAGATTGCCAGATCATTGCAGTGTTTACCAGGCAGAGATGCTGGCAATAAAAGAAGTGGCTGACTGGTTGAGCTGCAATGTCTTGTCTACAACCGCAGTCAACATCTATACTGACAGTCAAGTCGCGGTCAAGTCCCTGGATTCAATGTTTCTGAAAACAAGATCTGCCCTTAACTGCCGCACGTCTTTAAATGAGATGGCCAAGCAGTTTAACATACGACTCATATGGGTTCCAGGGCACAGAGACATTCCAGGGAATTGCAAAGCCGATGAGCTTGCAAGACTAGGAACTACCTTACAGGTTCCAACAGAATTGGAATGTGTTGGTATGCCTCTAGAAACTTGCAAGCAAAACCTACGGCTTTGTTCTGCGACGGAGACTAATCAAAGATGGGCAAATGGATGGACGTGTGAGACAACACGACTGATTTGGCCTTCTCTTAATCAGGGGCGCACAAGTGAGCTGATATCGCTTCCAAGAGGAGAGATTTCGACGGTGGTTTCTATAATTACCGGACACTGTCTTATAGGGAAGCACGCAGAGCGGTTAAATGTGCCGTCGAATGACTTTTGCCGAAGTTGCATGGATGAAGAGGAGTTGGAAACTATCGAACACTTTATTTGCCATTGCCCGGCACTTTCTGGTCAGAGACTTGCTTCACTGGGATCTAGGGAGCTGTACGATCTTTCTGATTTGTTGGATGTCAAAATTCAACATCTAAGGAGTTTTATAAGAAGCTCAAAATGGTTTAACGACAGGGACTAGTAGGGAAACCTATTACGGTCCCGTGGTATCACAATGGACCTCAGAGTCTACGTGTGTTGACGTAAAACGTCAGCAGCCACTTACAACCTAACCTAACCTCCAATAGGGTTTATATAGATATGTGATTCTGTATGTAACACATCGAAATAAAGCATATACATTAGGGTGGTAGAGAAATTTCCACTTTGGAATATTGTGCCACTTGGTCTAAAACTGATGTGGACAAAATTTTCACCCAAATCGGATAACTTTAACTTTTAAAATAAAAAAATCGTAAAAAAAATTATTTTGTATAGAATTTTTGTTTTTACATTGTGAACTTTTACCTCAAGGTTTTTTTTTGGCTAAAATTTTTTTATTATCAGTTTCAGACCATGTTCAATAATACGCCCCGACAGTATTCAATTTCAAAAAAAGCGCCCTTACATTTCGCTGCAGTTTTAAAATTTATGGACTTCTTATGATTTTCCCATTTCTGTTTTTTTTTTTAGTGAATAGCCCATAGTGTGGAATGCCTTATATTCCATGTGGCAATGTTTTTACACTCTGTTATTGTTTTCCTTTTGATTCTTGTTTGCCAAAGTAAAAGTTTTTTCCTTCAGAGTGTTTTCACAGTCATTTGGTTGCAATAGTGCATGAATAAAGTATATTGTATTTAGTTAGAAGACGATAAGTTATCGCTGAAAACAAAAACTTCTATAGAAAAACTAAACTTTTTTTTAAATTTTTTTACACTGTTTATTTTTCTTTTTTGCTTTGGCTTCTTTTCCATTTAAAAGACATTTAAAAGTGGTGAAAACGATTAAAATACTATTTTATTTTTTTTATTTACATTTTCCTGCAAGAAAATAGATAGAGAGCATAAAAAGCGACACACAATAAATAAATGTGGATAAAATAAGTTCAAATGTAATGCTCGGCTGTGCTGAATCAAAAAATACCCTTTACAATTTTTCAGAGTTTTCAATATTAATTATCCTGAATTTCAGATTTTTTTCCGCATTTTAAAAAGTTGTTTTATTCGACCTTTAAATTATTATCCCATGATATTCTCGTAAAATAATTTTCAAGAATATTATTTTTCTGTTTCAAATTTATTTATGTATGTTGGTAATATATTTTTTTTTTTTTTGAAACAGAAAAATAATTTTCTTATTAAAAATTATTCTATGTTATGACTATATCATGCATGGTGTAATTAGTAAAAACAAGTAGAAAAGTTAAATTCGACTTGGCCGAATCTATGAATACCCTCCACAATGCATTTTTTAAAGGGTAGTACATTTCTTAACGTGAAAAATTAACAATTTTGATAAGAAATATTTTATTATGAGTAAAAAACTCTTTTTTTGTCATTAAAAAAAAATTACAAATTTTTTTTTGAGTGTAAAATTTTTTTCGAGTGTTTTTTTACTGTAAAAATATTTCATACGTACGTATGTTCACAAAATATTGTAATTTTTGTAAAAAAAAACTAAATTTTTTTTGTGTAAATTTTTTTTTGAGTGTAAATTTTTTTTTGAGTGTAACATTTTTTTTGAGTGTAAAATTTTTTTCGAGTGAAAATTTTTAAGTTACCAATGCTTTTAAAACTAAACAAGTTTAAAAAGCATTGCTTTAAAATTAAACTAGTTTGAAAAGCATTGTTTAGTTACTACACTCAAAATAATCACTCTGTTAAATTACAGAGATACTCTGCTAAGCCAGCAGAAAATACCATAGATTTCCAACCAGCAAGATTTTTTGTTGTTTTACAAAGAAAACTCTGTAAAATGGTTTGGACAAAAAAAAAACTAATATTACATAGTTTTTAGTAAAATATTAGTTAAATGGGATCACATTTTTACAAAGAAGTACTTTACATATATTTGTAAAAACTCTGTAAAATTATTTCGATAAAGAAATGAAAATTTACAGAATTATCTATAAAATGTTGGTATGTGACTAGAAGTTTTTAAAAAAAACTTCTGAAAATTTACAAAGTTTTTGTTAAATTTATTTGATTTCAAACTTATATACATGAAATAATTGAGAACAAAAATAGCATCCATACTTATAATAAAAAAAAACTTCTTAAAGTTGTCATTCCAACGGCGTTTTTAATTTTGTTTTACCTGCGTGCATGAACTCCAAAACTTCTCTGCATCAAAAACATTAACAGTCTGACAAGCCATCAAAATTATTATTTGCGTATTAAAGCTCACATATTTAGCGACGCATTCAAGCATAGATATTCACCGAGGTTTTTATAAACTAATAAATGACGATTTGAGCAGGGGCTATTTAAATGTGAAAATTGTAGTATTTTATAAACTTCGAGAAAAAACTAAAAATGAAATGAGCCTGATTAAATGCATTTCCCACTTTAATGGTGCACACGCGAAACGTTATTTTTTAATTTCTTGTGTTTAAATTCACTTTTTAAGTGGCAACTATAAGAATTCTTATTAATTTTCTTTGATTGTTATGTGCAAGAAGCATGCCATCATTTAAATGCGCCCGCTTAAATGTTTCGCACCCGAATGTTGAACTTTGTAGAAATTATTTATAAACTCGCTAGATGTTCTCACGTTTTTTTTTTTCATAAATTTCTCATTTTCAGTGCCACCTTTGAGCGGATTCATTCTAATAAACACTTTTATAAAATTTAAGATAAATCGTTTAAGAATGCCTTGACTTTCTTACATATTTTTTTTTTATGTGTTTGATACGGCTTTTACACAACAGTAACTATTTGATTCCCGATTAATTTATCCTTCCTTAATGTGCAGGTAGTGTTGACAATTGGGAAATGCCATCGTATAAATTTGCCCGCTTTAATGCTTCCAAATTTTAAATTTACTTTTATTTTTGTGAAAATTAAAAAAACCTTCCAATCCATCTATCTTCGGAAAATTTACCAGCTTTAATTGTAATTTAAGAAGCTTTTTAAAAAGGGGTTGAGATATTTGGAAGTTTTTTTGAAGAGATTTTTATTTGGAAACTGTATTACAGAGCAAACAATATCTTGGTTACGAGAGTATTTTTCAAAAATCTGTATTTTAACAAAAAACTCTGTTTATTATCTGTAAAATAAAGATTACAAAGAAAAAAATAAAATTACAGATAATACTTAGTTTTTCGGTCACAAGAAAATACAAAGTATTTTCTCAAAATCTGTATTTCGGCAGATAACTTTGTCAAATATGTCAAATTGAGATTACAGTCATTTTACAGAGTATTTAACAGAGTAATTATTTTGAGTGTACCAATGCTTTTAAAACTTGTTAAAACACGTGGCATTTTAAATGAAACTAATCTGAAATTCAGGGTTTTGCTTATAACTTTTGAACCACTGGACCGATTGAGCTGAAATTTAATACCAAACAGACCCGGGGAACGGCAAAGATATGCCAAGCTTCAGTAGTCTCATTATTGTCTTTCGAAAGTTATCGTGTTTTTTATCTCGTAAATTCGCGAAACACCCTTGCCGAAATTTACTCTTTTGCTCATAACTTTTGAACCACTGGACCGATTTGGCTGGATTGCAATACCAACCAGGTAAATGACAAATATATATGCCAAACTTCAGTAGCCTCTGTAAAGTCTTTCAAAAGTTAGCGTGTTTTCTACGGACAAACAGACAGACGGGCGGACGGACATCGCTAGATCGACTTAAAATCGATCGAGGATCATAAATATATATACTTTATGGGGTCCTAGACCAATATTTCGAGGTGTTACAAACGGAATGACAAACTTATATATACCCTCTATCACTAGAGTGGAGGGTATAAAAATGACCTCGAGCCGGAATAAATTTTCTGATTTTTCCATTTTCTGAATTTTTTCCATAATTAACAAACAGAATGACAAACTCATATACTATCTAATACAATGTGTAGGCTATAAAATAGAAGTTGTATGTCCTAACAACGACGGTAGTCGGCGTTGCCTTTATAAGGATACCAAAAAGTTGGATTTGAAATCCAAATTAGCAAATCCAAATCCACGTGGTGGCGCAAATCCAACGTTTACAACACAAAATGTTGGCCTCTTCATTTTGAGCATTTAGTACATTTATTTTATATTTAGTACATTTTTTGTTTTTAATACAAAAAATGGCATTATTAGGGGACACAAAATAAAAATAAAACAATAAAATCGATATTTTCTTGTTTATTGTTAATTATTTTAATTTTATTTTTTTTAAATTAGCTGCTTTTATGAGAAAAATGTGAAAACTGAACGAAAATATAATTAACAAAAATTTAGTTAAAAATTATTATTTTTATTTTTTGATTTGTTCCCAATTTTCTTGAATTTTTTCCGACCTTTTTTTAGTTGTAGCGTTGTTTTGTACCTTTCTGCCCAACATTTTGTGTTGTAAACGTTGGATTTGCGCCACCACGTGGATTTGGATTTGCTAATTTGGATTTCAAATCCAACTTTTTGGTATCCTTATAAAGGCAACGCCGACTACCGTCGTTGGTCCTAATCCTTTTTCAATAGATGATCCAACGTGCTTAAATTATTGCGACAATGAGAGTTTAATTTGAATTTTAATGATACGAAATCAGTTAAAGTTTTAAAGTGTGAGCAAATATTTATTTTCTGGTTTTAATTAAAAAAATAAATTTTCATTTAATTTAATTTAAAGTATTAATTTATTATGTTTTAATAATATAAAAAAAAATCCAACAAATTTACCAAAATTATATGATAACAACTAACGGCATTTAAATATCTCGTTCTACTTAAAATGACCGACCACATACACATTATATTGCACATTTAGCCCCTAGAGAGATTTATTTACTCATTCAATTACTGTTTCTGCTGCTGTACTCTACTGTTGTTGATTTTGTTGTATAAAGTAATTGTTGTTGTTAGTTGGTCGGTTGGTTTCCTTGCAACTAACTAATGAAGTACTTTTAATATGTAAGTATTCATGTACATACGAGGTATTCCACATCAAATGTCCCGCTACCGGAAAACATGTGTGCCATGAATGTCTGAATAGTAGCATGTCCCGACATTAGGAAATTTTGGAATTTCTTTAGGACATACCCCTAGAACAGTGGTCGGCAGAAAGAGAGTGTGTGAATGCATTAGTATATTAATATAAACATGCATGTGTTTGTGTATTTCTTAAACAAAGCGACATCAACCTGCTTGTTGTTGTATATTTATGCTCTTAGTTGTGAGTTTTGTTTATAATCGTGTTATATACGCGTTAATTGCCGATTGTGTTCGGCTTCTGAGGGCTATGGGTGCCGATCACTGCCCTAGAACGATGCTTATTGAAGAGCTGATTACTGGAAAAAAAATGAAAAAAAAAAAAAATTTTTTTGAGGTCATCTTCAGGGCGCAACCAGCGCTTAAAGTTTGCATATGTAGTGCATTTGGTCAAAAAAATATTTTTTTATTTTTAAAATTGATGCCAAAAGTTTCGTTAGGTAAAGTACATTGAGGAAAAAATATTTATAAAGTTTTCGTGGAGCAATTTTGGTCCAGCGCAACGTTTTGAAATTTCGAAGATGCATAATTTATTAAATATTTGTTAAGTTTTGTAAAAAACTGCTTTTTATACAAAAGCTTGAACATAAACTCCTTTTTATACAAAATTTTGAAAGAACTCTCACAAACTCCAGTTTATACAAAAACTTAAAAAAATATATAATAAATTACACCTTTTCAAAATTTAAAAACGTTGTGCTGGACTTAAATTGCTCCATGGAAACTTTATAAATATTTTTTCCTCAATGTACTCTACCTAACGAAACTTTTGGCACCAATTTTAAAAATAAAAAAATCGGATGCAAACTTAAAGCGCTGGTTGCGCCCTGAAGATGACCTCCGAATTTTTAAATTTTTTTTTTCGTAATCAGCTCGTTAATTAGCATCGTTCTATGGGTATGCCGTAATTTTTTTCATTTTCAAGACACGCTAATGTATAGCCCTATATGGAACTAATACAACTTTGTTTTGGCTTTAAAATTTTTCAAAAATTGGACAAAGGAGGCGTGGTTAAACATTTGAAAAATGGTAAAATTTGTCTTGAGTTCCCTTGATTTAAGATTTATTAAATTATAACGGAATGCACCAAAATCTCAAAAATTTACATTGTTGTATATTTTTTATGGGCTATCGATTACAAATTTTTGTTTGGGAAAATTTTCAGAACCCGTCCTGAAATTTTTCATTTTTTAAAAAATTCAATTTATTAAAAATCCGACCATTTTTTTTAAGTTTAGATGTTTGTTTATCCACACAAAAAAATTCATGAGGGAATTTTTTGTATTTTTCGAGAAAATCGCATTTGAATATTAAATTTTTAGAGTCCGACCGAAACCAGTTTTCGAGGCCGAACCGAAACCGAACCGAATATTCGGCCGATAGAGTAATATTCGGCCGAAACCGAACCGAAACCGAAACTTAAAAAAAATACCGCCTGGCATGAATAAAATTATTAAAAAGTTGTTAAAGATAAATATACAACATAAAATGCTTTTAAACCATATGAATGTTGTATTTTTGAAAAAAAAAATGTGTTTTTTAAAAAACTTACAAAAAAATTGTATATTTCGTTTGAAGATTAGGAGAAAATAATTTTTGAACTGAAACAGTTTTACATTTATTGCATAAACTTGTAACATTTTCTTCAATTGAACGGAATCAAGTGTAATGAATTACGAAATCAAAAAATTCAGCGACTTTTTTACATATTTTTTAAAATACCAAAAAGTTTCGGTTTCGGCTAATATTCGGCCAAAATTTTGCCGAATACCGAATAGTGGCCGAAACCCCATTATTCGGCCGAAACCGAGACCGAAACCGAATATTTGGTCGGGCTCTATAAATTTTATAATAATAATGTAATTTGCTTGTATTATCTTATTCCAACAGGGCGTATGAGTAACAAAGCAACGAATTTTGCTAATATAACTCATACGCTATGAAATAAGAAAATACAAAAAAGTTACAGAATTATTATAAAATTTAATATTCAAATGAGATTTTCTTGATTTTTCTTTGGATAGACAAACATCTAAACCTAAAAAAATAAAAAAAGTGGCAGGATTTTTGATAAATTGGCTCTTACAAAATGAAAAAATTTAGAACGAGTTCTGAAAAAAAACATGTAATCAAATATACAAAAATGTAAATTTTTAGGATTGTGGTGCATTTTGTTTCAATTTGATAAATATATAATCAAGGCAACTCGACACAAATTTGACTATTTTTTTTAATATTTAGTCCAGGTTTTGAAAAATTGCCCAGCAAAAAAAATTCGAAGTAGTTCAAAAGGAAGTAGACTTAAACTACATAAAAAGTAGCAATTAGTGAATATTTTTTGTTGCAAAAAAAGTAGTTTAAAATAACACCAAATATGTCAATAAGAAGGAAAATAATATGGATTCCACTACTTTAGAACACTATAGTCGGAATGAGTTTTTTTAAATATTTTTAAACGTAATGAAAAGAACATATTAATTTAAATTTATTTAATAGAGTTTTAGTCTAAACTATAGTTTAATTATATAGTATATATAATTGAAAGTTAAAAAGTTAATATTTGATAGGTTACAATTCCAGAAATAAAAACATTTTTTTATTTTTAATTTGGTTAATCTTAAATTTGGTGTAAACTGATTTTGTTTTTATACCTTTTAACTACAGTATAGGGGGTACACTCACTTTGTCATTCCCCATAGGTTGTAAGTGGCTTCTGACGTTTTACGTCAACACACGTAGGCTCTGAGGTCCATTGTGATGTCATTCCCCATAAAGACAATCGTTGCCTAAAATGCAAAACAAAGTGACAACACTTTTTTTAAAATCAAGTTATTGATTGTGATGCATTGTCCCCCTATAAAATTATCAAAATGTGATTTGCTAGTTGTGATACAATTCATTAACTGAAACCATTTCAAAAAATTCAGACCTATCCGATGAAAAATGACGGACTTATGAACAAAATTAAAAAAATGTTTCTCAACGTTTTTCGCTGCTACTTTAAAAAAGCTAAATGTGTTGGATTTTGGTGACGATATATTATATTGATCAGTGATCGATTCTGAGAAGTTCTATGAACATCCCTCCGTCTGTCTGTATGTAACACGATGCAATCCAAAATAAAACAGCTATCCACCTGACGTTTGGTACAAATATTTTTTATAGTCCTAGGTAGGTTAAAATCGGACCGGAGGGGAAAAGTTTCACCTTGGAGAAGCGAACCAACCTCTAAAACGCAATTTTTTAGCGATCATTGTTTTTTTGTCAAGCAAATGAAACAATTTTATGTCGGATGAAGTATAAAGTCCTGAACTTGGACCCAATTTTTTGAGGTACACTCAAAGAACTGTGTAGGTAAATTCCAGTGAATATTCACTTAAAACAAATGAAATTTTATTTAAAAACCATTCCACTGTTTTTTCATTTAAAATAAAAACACATTACAGTCAATTTTAAATGTTAATTTAATGACCAACCAAAACATTAAAAAACTAGTGAATATTCAGTTATTTTGTATTGAAAAACAGTAAAACTATAGAAGACATTTTTTACTGCCAAAATTAAATGTAACAGAAAATTCGTTTTTAATACAGTAAATTATTTTTTTTAAACTACAGAAACAGTAAAAAAATTAAATCCTTTATAAAATAAGTGATTTTTCTTTTAAAATGACTTTACTGATTACTTTTTAAAATAACCTACAAACAGTTAATGACAAAATTTTCTTAGTGTACGAACACTTGTGGGCGTAAATATGTATAATAGGGTTATAACTTTTTTATGTCAAAAAAAAGCTCATCCAACCACGCGATGGGCAATGTTGTACAGATAATAAAAATCTTTCTTTAGTTCATTTTGATGAAAAAAAGTTCACGCACCAAATGCAATTTCTAAAACTTCCCCAGGAATATTTTTTTTAAACTTTTATATTATACCCTCAAATGATAATTATTTAAAAAATACACTACTGAACATTTTGAAAAAATATTGATGCGACTGGGCCGCGACCTTACACAGTTAATTGCAATTTCCATCACATCAAGTTTTTGGGAAAATTGATGTCAAAGCTAAAAAAAAATCGCCGTTTTTTTAATTTTTGCCAAATCATAGCGGATGAACCAGATATGATAGCGACTTAAAAATAAGTCGAGGCTAAAGCTTAAACATTGCTCTTACGGATTCTGAACTCTTTTGGTCAGTCGCCTTAGCCCCTAGGGCACCAATTGTCTCTCAATGATGTCTTGTTCCCAAAAAAAAAACGATTTTTGCCGCTACAAATCATATGAAAAAAAAAAAACCTTAAGGCTTATAAACATGATTACAATTATTCTCCTGGTCACAAATCCGGTCTCCATACTTTTTAAGGGTAAAGTTCAAACATTGCTCTTAAAGACGTATAACTCAATTCATCAGTCGCTTCAACATTTGGAGCACCAATTGTCTTTTAATAAAGTGTTTTCCCCCAAAAACTTTTTTTGATATGACAGCATTGAAATACAATTGGTGCCCAAAAAGTTAAGGCGACAAACCAAATGAGTTCTGCATCTTAAAGAGGAAAGTTTTAGCTTAACCATCGACTTAGTTTGAAGTCGCCAGCACATCGGGTTCATCCGCTATGAGTTTTTCTTTAATTACCAAAACGGCGATTTTTTTGAACTTTGACCACAATTTTCTCAAAAACCAGATGTGATGGAAAAGTGTGGAGACCGGATTTTTGACCAGCAGAACTAATGTAATCAAGTGTATAAGGTCGCGTCCCAGTCGCATTTTCGATGTTTAGTAATGTTATCGGAACATTGGCATCGTCAGAATCGCTTACTAAATCTACTTCCTAATGAATTCTAAAAATACATTTTTTAAGTAGTGCAAAAATGCTGTTAAATAGTGATCTTAAAGATGTAATTAAACTTTACATACAAAAACTTAAACTATGACAACAGTATGAGTACTACTTTATATGTACTTAAAAAATGTAAAAAAACTACTTATTTTGCGCGACACCGCCATGTTAAATTCACTAGAGTTTCAGCAAAGTTAGAACTACTTTAGCAGCAGTTGAACTACTTTTTATTAACATTTTAGTATGTTCTTTTTTTGCTGGGTGAAAACCAAAAACGCAATTTTCTTAGTTCCATATATCAATACAACTTATTCAGAAATTCATGTGACACATGTTTTTTTTCGCTGTACATTTGGCGTGGAAGGCCTCATATATGCACTCCAATTAGTATGTGTATCGAAAAGTAAAAATCTGAAAAAAACTTACAATTGTTGTGTTTTTCAATTATATGTACTTATTAAGTACATTTTCTAATATTACCCCAAAAGTGTGCTTTAAAAATGCTAAAAAGTTCAAATAATGAAAGTTTTAAACAAAAGAGCTTTTACTTCCTGCATGATTTGATGGGGATATTTATTGTGCGCCCTTAAAGTATGCTATAAGAATATTACAAAAGCTCTGTATAAAATACATTCCACAACAGGGAGAGTCAAATGTGTGCTAATCTTTTATAAGAATAATATTTATTAAGTACACATATTGTATGGTAAATCCTAATCCAAATGATTGCAAAACACAGCTAATGTTTGTTAGTTATTTTAGTAAAAAAACTTTTATTTTTGTAGCAGTAGTTTTTTGTAAGTTGAAAAATGTAATTAATTCCAAAATAACTGATATTACCAACAATATATTTTGAGTGTTGAAATATGAGCCCTAAGAGAATTTTACTGATTTATACATTGAGTCTAAACCGCGACGTAGATGGAAACCAGTAAAATGAAACTAAATACCTTAAGATTATACAAATTTTTGACAGAATTTTTTCTAACCTAAATTTGTCTGTTGAAATGTTAAAATATTTAACAGATATGACTGTCATAACTCAAAGTATTTTATTTTGCAGAAATCAAGTTTAAAGTTTACAATTGAAACTGGTTTTCCATTGAAAAAGGCAGGTACATTGAAAATGTAATAATAACACGTTCTCTTCTCTTCCCAAACGGTAAGTTTAAAAGATATTAACACGAATTATTGACACAATATAAAGCATGATATAACAAATAATTTTGCATCATTAACTCAAAAATCACGTTTTTTGAGTTGTGACACTATACAAGTAAATGAGCCATATTTACTTGTAGTTGTCCCGAGAAGTTTGTAATTGCATTTGAGCGAAATCGGCTTAGCGGTTCAAAAGTTATGAATGGAAATGTAAGGACACCTTGAAAATGTTGTTACATTCAACATAACCTACACTAAGAAAAAAAATTCTCAAATCAAGCAAAAACAATCTCATATTAAAAATAAAACAGTGACAAAAGTCAAAAAACTTTGTTTTTTCTCAATTTGAAAATATTTATTGACGCTTTTAATATGACTCGAGTAACAAAAAACTTTTTAAAAATGAAATGAAAGAACTTCGATTTGAAAATTTATTTTGTTCAAATCAAAGTCGGACATAGTCAAATTAAAGTGATGTCATGTTTAATTGAAAATTATCAATATATTTTTCTTTATACTTATCTTCTTTAATGTTCATTTAAAATAAAACAATTTGATTTTTTATATATATTTTTATTTATTTTACTACATTATAAATTTATTATAAATACATACTTAATTTTATAAATACATACTTATAAAAAATAAACACATTTGTACTACACAGAACCGTCGCTGATCTGACGAAAACACTTATATGTTCATATTGATTTTTTGTAAAATCCCACACTGCCTATTAGATTAAGTTTGGCCTTCCGTGGTGCTTTAAAGTTATATCATAAGTATTTGAATAATATTGCAAATGTCCTATTTCTTAATTATTAAAATCAACGAAAAAGTTCACACTTATTTAAACCGTCTATTTTCACATTTTTTTCTCTTATGTCAAAAGTATATTGACTTTAATTACACAAATATCATTATTTTTTAACTTTAATTACATAATTTTTGTTTCACTTTAGTACATTTTATTAGTATTAAAAAGTTTCACTAATTTTACACCACAATACTTTTTGCGTCATTTTTTAAGCGTCGTTGTTAAAATTGTTAGCAACTCATTTTAAAAGTGTTCATAATCAAATTGGTAATTTTCAGCATGGCGCCATCATGAAATGAAAATGAGTTCTTGCAAACTTAATTTGAAAAAATAAAATGTTCAAATCAAGACCAAAACATTTTAAATTTTATAAAATTCAACTTCAATATTAATTTTTTTTTTTTTTTAAATTTGAGGATTTTAAAAATGAGTATGAAAATTGTTGATTTGATTACGATTTTTTTCCCTCAGTGTACAAATACAGAATGCACTAGTTGGGCTGCTGGTTGAAAAATGTAAACAAATTTGGATACCGAATGGTATTTAAAAAAGTACAAACATATTTTTTTACAAAAAAAATTTTCGCGAATTTTTATACCCTACACCACTCTGTGGTACAGGGTATAATGATTTTGTGCTGATGTTTGTAACTACCCGAAATATTGGTCCTAGACCCACTTTCAAGTATACCGATCGACTTAGAATCACTTTTTGAGTCGATTTAGCGATGTCCGTCCGTCCATGTAAACGTTGTGCGCACGATACAGGTTCCAATTTTTAACCGATTTGTGTGAAATTTGAAACTTAAGCCTTTTTTGACCCAAGGACGGACGCTATTGAAATTGGAAAAAATCGGTCCATGTGTTGACCTAGTCCCCATACAAACGTCCCCTTTAAATTTGGGTCAAATGCCCCTAACAACCGTATTGTAATAGATATCCTTTCAAAATTTAGCAGGTAAAAGTTTTTTGTATTCACAAATCACCGTTCCGAATTTCGAAAGAATCGGACCAGTTCTTCTTGTAGCCCCATACAAACCACCCTCCCGATATTCACATAAATTTATAAAATTTGATGAAAATAGAAAACATTTGATTAACATTTTTTTTTGTGTGTGTTCAACGCATACTTTAATGACCCAAAAATCTGATTATAATCGGACCATTTTTGGACTTAGGCCCCATATGAAAATTTCGCCCGATATTACTAAAAGCGCTTTATTTGCAACAAATATAAGCCAATTTAACTCAAATTTGGTATGTGAGTGTTGTTTGTTTGAAACCAATATATGAATACCAGAAATGTCTTTAATTTTTGGAAATTAAATTTTCTGCTGCATTTTTCAAATTAAGCCCTTATAACAAAAAGATTAAGAGCCCAAGCTCGATTTATACTTACAAAAAAAAAATAATCCCAAATTTGTTCATCTTTTTACCCACTGTGCGGCTTCTGCAAATACGGACACCTGTCGGTAGATTGGCTATAGATTAACTCATATGTTTGTGTTTGAGTGTAAAAGTTAGCTTTAAGGATGGTTTATATTTGATAACATTGGACGACCTTTCAAAGGAAGTTTATATGTGCTGGCTTGTATACATATTTGTTAATGTTTCCAAAAGCCAAAGGCTATTTTTTAAGTTATTCATTAAAATTATTTTGTAATGAAATTTGTATGTTTTGTAAATATTTGTAATGTATGTACAATGTACATAATAAGTACCTACATACATAAATGACTGACTTTTTTTTAACTATCTAAATTTTTCGTAGATTCTTAAGATACATCCATTGTACGAGTAGATACAAAATCATTTTTACAATGTGTTGTTAGCTTTTTACAATTTAGTCCTTG
Organism: Pegoplata infirma; assembly: GCA_963921195.1. Classification (NCBI taxonomy): domain Eukaryota; kingdom Metazoa; phylum Arthropoda; class Insecta; order Diptera; family Anthomyiidae; genus Pegoplata; species Pegoplata infirma. Next base: position 244,610,586 of record OY992537.1, on the reverse strand, counting down.
AGATCCAGCTGCGAAATTATTTGACCAGTCTCATTTATGATTGTACTTTATACTATATACGTACTTATAAAACCATCATGAAACAACATGTGTGTTATATTGCCAATTTAATTTTGTTTATTTTATTTTTCGTTAAGGACTTTAAGGGGGAGCCCGGTTAAAAAGCACTGTTTTTAAGAATTTATTTTTAAATTTAATGCAAGGTCGTCATAACCTAAAAAATTTGGTATTGTAGAAAACGAGTTTAAAGTTTTCATTAGAAAAGGTTAAGTTATTCGTTTGCGACAAATTTGCATGTTATTGTAACAAAATACATGCAAATTGGTCGCTGACGAATGACGTTTGATGTACAGAAACTGGGCATTAATTTTTTTATAGTACCGTCGATGGCGAAAAAGTACTTTTTTAATTGAGTTTCACTACCATTTTAAAATTCCGATTTTTTCAATTCCTGGTACCAGCTATACTTACTTCTAAAGCGGTGAGTTTAAATTTGTACACAATGTATAGCGAATAATTCTGCATCATTTACTAAAAATCGTGTTTTTTTGAGTTATGATGACCTTGCAGCAAATAATCTATATGTATAATTTTGTCCGCTATTTCGATATATTTGAATTTTATATTTTTATTACTTAAAATCCACTATATTCCCTGAGGATAATATTCAAAGAATATCGAAATATCGGAAAAAACGCGAAAAAAAACCCAGAAAAAAACCAGGCCTCGAGTTCAACCATTTTTTTTATAAGATTACTAAAAACAGCTATGACGCCCTCATCCCTTAATAATAAATATGAACTTAAATAACAAGTACCACCCACAGTTTTTATAAAATTTTGTTATTTTTCTTCTTTTTTTTTGTCTCTTATTACTTTTTAATGGCAATATCGAAAATAATAAATTTTTTGTTTGTTTTCTTTTAAAATAACTCAATTCTTTTTTGGTAAATTAAAAATGTACAGAAAAAAATATTTTGTGGATGTAATCACTAAATCTATTTCATAAACATGATCAGAATTGATAAAACTTGTTTAGTGATGGGCGATATTTGACTAAAATTTAGTTTGAAGGTATATTAAATATATTAAATATATGCACTTAAAAAAATATTGCTGTTTCTACATGACATGACGGTTATTTGTGTAGTAAGTAGTAGTTGTTGTTTTTAACTACAATTTCAGTAGTTTTTGTATGAAAAATCTTAAACAACTGTTTTTTGTATTCGTTTTAAAAAACAAATACAAAAAGTTACTACAATGTAGTAACAGTTGTTTTAAGTAGTTGTTTTTAGTGTATAAAAAAACTTATAATTTTGTAGAAATTTTTAGAAAAACAGATATGCAGGAATTATTTCCAAAAAGTTTTAACCGTTTTTGACGTTTAGAAGTTTTTTTTTGACGCCTAAACAACAACAAATGTAGTAGTTTTAACTGTCTTTTGTAGTGGAATCTACCGTCATAATTTTTTGAGTGTGTAATTAAATTATTTTTCAATTTTCAATTAGTCCTTATATATATAAAAGGTAAACATATTTCTCAAACTTGTGTGGAGTGTATTAACTATACCAGACATGTGCACTAGCGTGGCCCTTATTATACACTCAAAATTTCAAAACTAGTTTGCATATCGGGCATGTAGAAGGGCAAAGTCTATTCTTTTTCTATAGAAAAAATGTCTCAGAATCTGAGACTTTCTAAAGGAAAAAATGGGAAATATCGATACAAAAAAGGTTGAATCTTAGGATGGCAGCGAAATGTGAGGGCGATTTTTTTTTTAAATTGAATATCGTCGGGTCGGAATTTTGTGCCACATGATCTAAAACTAATGTGGAAAAAATTTCAGCCAAATCGGATAACTTTAACCCGTGCCCCTTTGAGGTCAAAGTTCACAAGCTAAAAAAGTAAAAAAGTTAAATTCGTCCTTGCCGAATGTATTGATACCCTCCACAATTTCGAAAAGATTGTTGCAAAAAAATTTTATTTAAAAGTATTTTTAGGTTATGTTGAATGTACCAAAATTTTCGAGGTGTCCTTACATTTTCGTTCATAACTTTTGAACCGCTGAACCGATATCGCTCAAATGCAATACTAAACTGCTCGGGAGAACTTCCAATAAATATGTTATGTTTCAGTCATCTCCGTGTAATATTGTGGCCGTGATCACCATTTCCACAGACAAACAGACGGACATCGCTAGAATGTCTTAAAATCGATTATATATATACTTTATGGGGTCCTAGACTGATATTTCGATGAGTTACAAACGGAATGACAAACTTATATACCCTCTATCACTAAGTGGAGGGTATAAACAAATTTTTTTAGAGTATGCACCCAACCAGCCTCAAATTTTTTTTCGAAGTCCATTTCGGAATTGAAAAGCTTTTCCGATCGAAATGAACTTTTTTGCCGTTAATAAGCTAATGAAACTCACTAATATTCAAAATTAAAAAATAAAAAATCGAAAAATTTTTTTTTTGCTTGTTTGGAATTCTTTTTAAAAATCCAAAGATGCAATTTCGCTGCTACCCTACTATTTATATAAGAATAAGATATCGGACTATTTATATACAATAATATCTTTAGAGACGTTGAGCACTGCCATCTAATTCACTTAGGGCATCGAAATTTAGGTTCTTTGCTACTACCAACTAAAGTAAAAAAATTATTGGGTGTCCTGGGGTGTAGGGTGAATTTGAAATTTTTGAGCCACCCTAATGTGCACGGATGTATTCCCTTCTTCCAGTACCGTTTTCACCATTAGGGCACACTGGGCCGCCGACCTCGTGGGGCCCCGAAAGGCCAAGTAATTCGACAACAACAATAGACTCTAAACAATAAATTTTATGGACAAATTTTAAATCTGAGAATTTTTCTATAGAGGAATTTTTATCTACATAAAAAGTCTAAAACTCTCAGGTTCTGAAGCATTTTGCGTATAGAAAAAGTATTAGACTCTGGAATATATTTTTTTACATACTTTTCCTATAGAAAAAGTTTCAGAATCTAGACATTTTTCCTACAGAAATAGTTACAGATTCTAAAACATTTTTCCTACTAAAAAATTCTTTGACTTCGCTAGTAAAAATTTTCTGATACAGTCATATATAACACCGTCCGACAGAAAATATTGAACATGAATCGGATGATATATGTACGTCTGAATGTAGAAATCAAATGGAGTAAAACTGCATTTACAGTTTTTTTATTTCATGATCTAGTTTCCTTGTAAAAGGTAGCTGTGATATCTAAGGTGACGTTGACGACCAGCCTGTGTTATGAATATGACAAAAATGTCCAAGGTTCGATTTTCAGCTGGGGTGTAAATGTTTATAGGATCGTTTAAGGATTATGTGTTTTTGTTGTAATAAATATTGTATTTTGCACTTTCAAGGGTAAAAGGTTCGGACGGAAATACCGTCACTCTTTTGGTTGTTATTTTCTTATTTGTATTCCAGAAATAGTCAATTGATTTTTAGAAATATCCAATTGTATTTTTGATTTTCTTATTATATTTCAGATTTTAAATTGAACATTTCATGCGAAGAAGGGCGAATAGAACATTTGCAGAATTTTACAACGGACGTTAAAAACGCAGTAAACGATTTAAAAGTATTGAAGGTATTCACGTCAGAACTTATTACCCTTGCAAAGTGCGTAATGCAACATTTATTACAACACATGGGATGAAATAAAAACCAAAATAATTGTGTGTGTTTTTTGTTAAAAATGTTGCATTACGCACTTTGCAAGGGTAAAAAGTTCTGTTGTGAATATCGTTTTGTTGCATTAATGGAATAAGGCAAAAAAATTACAACAGTTGTAGTTTTTAAGATTTTCCTGTTGAACTGTTCAATTGTATTTCCGAACTAGGACATATTGTAAAAACTCTGAGAACAGGCTATTATACACACTGTAAAAACTAAAAATGTACTTTATATCCAATTTGATTCTGGTTAGACCCGAACGTAATTTAACACTTTTCAATCCCTCTAAAATCGTTTTTAAATTTTCTTTTCCAAATAATGACAAAAACATAACATTTCTTTTATAATTTTTATGATTTATTTAAATTAATTTTAAAATAATTGTCTTTGGATCCACAGGACCATTCATACCTTCATCCTAAAATGATTTAATAGATCTTCTAAATCTTGTTTTTTTATATGTACCTTATTGTATCTATATCTTCGTTTTGTCTTAAATTTTAAACTTCTTAAGGCAAAATAAATTAATTAATTAATAATATGTAAACATTGCATAGCAACTAATGACTAATGATGACACAATATGTTGGGCAACACAACCATAAGAACAAAAATGTTGCTGATATTTTTTTTTATATATATATACCCTACACCTACGCTGTAATACAGCGTTTGATGAGTTTGTGCTGTTATTAATAACTACCCAAGCAGAAATTAATGATGGTACAAAAAATAAAGCACTTTGAAAGTACTATTTTTAAAACGCTCTAATCACCTAAGAAATTTAATTTTTTTTATATATTTCATAAAAAAAAGAATTCTAAAAGAGCATTAAGGGCCTGTAACAGCATCAATTCCGTTTGGAAGGGGTTTTAAAGTTTTCCTCTAAAAACGTAAAACGAAATAGTTTTTCGGAATGAAACCACTTCCATGCAATTTAATTTCCATGCAACTTTAATTTTTAAAAGTGATTTCATTTCGAAAAAAAAAAATATTCATTTTGGATTTTTCATTTTGAAAAAAAAAAAAATATTCATTTTGGATTTTTCGAGCAAACCACTTATTAAAGTTCCAAACGGAATTGAGTCTGTGACATGCCCTTTAAAATCAATCCACGATTGGTCCTAACTTTGGACGAAAAAAGTTGGCATTTCCGAAAATTTAAAAATGCACATATCTCACTAAATTCTGCCGATACGACAAAACGTCCAAAAGCTTTTTTTGTAGCTCTTTGCTCATTCAACATGACCTCCAAATACCTAAAAGCTCTCAGATTAATAGTTTTTAAGCTTTTCAAATTTTCAAAATTGCAATATCTAAAAAAAGCAAGGTTTTTAAAATTGCAGTATCTCGAAAACTTAGCAAGGTAACACGAAACTGACCAAAGTTTTTAAGATCTATGAATATGCTATAACTTAGTTGGCCAAATGTTTGACTATTTTTGGTGTCGGGAGTTTTTATCGATTTAAATTTTTAATTCTGCCTAAATTTTTATATTCCAGGACCAATTGATGATCACACATATTCAAAAATGTTCTCCATTTTGGCATATAAATATGTTTGTCATTCGCATCGACAGGTTGATATTGAATTTCAGCGAAACCGGTCCAGTGGTTCAAAAGTTATAAGCAAAAGAGTGTATTTCGGCAAAAGTTTTTGGCTATTTTACAAGGCTAAAAAATATGCTAACTTTCCAAAGACAACTCTGAGGCTGCTGGAAAATTTACTTGTGCAGTGAAGAGGGTATTCATGGATTCGGCCAAGTCGAATTTAACTTTTGAACTTGTTTTCATTAAAGCATTTATCAATGACAATGAACTTTTTAATAATTAGCACTAACAATGCTATCAATTCTTTATACGTGCATTGATGGAAACAATGGCAATGCTAAAATTGTTATTGGCATTAGTTTTAATTTAATGCCAATGAAATCGCCGGTTAATTGGTTCATTTATTTGAATAGTCCCATGTATACCATCCATTAATTACCGTACCAATTTTATTTGTCTCAAAATATATGAAAGTTTTATTAAAAATTTAGTAAAAACTATTACGAAATCTGTTAAGAATCAGTCTATAAAAATTCCGCCTAATATTCACCTAAATCTGTCTATATGCCACGTTTGATCTTTTTAAGTTTCCAATGCACAGTTTAACCGGAGACTCATTTCCGGATTTTTTTTTTTTATTAACAGCAAAAACTCGTGTAGGGTATCATATGTTCGGTCTTGACCGACTTATTTTTTTACTTTTTTAATAATATACTATTTAAATAATTATTAGCTCTTGCTTTAAATTGTTTATAGTGTATATCAAGGATTTTTAAACAATAAATGTGTAGATTCGATTAAGCTGATTGATTGTACCTGCTTTGAAAATTATCTCAAAAATCTTAATGTTTATAATCCTGATAAAAAATAAATAAAAAGAAAAACTCAATTCTATTCTCAATAATATAAACTACCATACAACAGTGCAAAAAAATTACAAATACACTAAAATATGAAAATATTATCACACAATTAAAAAAAAAAATAATAAATCAAAAACTTTTAGTCACTAAAAAGAAGATAACGAAACATTATTTTAAATAAACTACATAATTACGCTATATACATACATAAAATTTTACAGACTTGATAAATGTTCGATTTAAACACATTAATTCGAACGTCACGATGAGCTTGATGATAATTATGGTGTTAAGACGTTTAACACATGAAAGAGTATTATTCTATATGGGTTTGCAATCTAATCAATGATTTTTAGATACAAAAAAAAAGATATTTAGATATTCTTTTGGCAGGAATTTAAAAGAATGTTAAACATATTTTAAACAAAAACCATTTTTCGTAGGAATTCTTTAAATGACATTGAATCTCAGCTTAAAAAGAAATCTATAGGTTTAGCCTTGCCATTTTTACTTATAATAGCTTTTTCTCCTAAAAAAGAATAAATAAAGAAGAATATAAATTAAGAAGTCTTTTTAAAACAAATTCAATTGTTTACTAACCCTCATCATCGGAGGCACTTGATACACCCATCTCGTTCAGAGCTTTAAATAAGCCACCTAAATTAGAACGATCATCTAAAAACTCATGATTTAGTTTAACTGCTGTGCGGTTAATATTTTTAGTTTGAGTATGCCACACCATAATCTCAGTACAATTATTGCCTTTTGGTTCGATTTTGTCTAGAGTCAAAGAAATACTTCTCAAAAAGTAGTCTTCCTCATAGCCGGGCTTGAACGGCATACTAGCATTGGGATATTCAGCCATATAAGTCAAACTTACAGCAAAGCCAGCCATATCAACTGGCCAACGTCTACCGGCTACCCAGGAATCCAAGAAACCAATAACTTTACCCTAAAAAAGAAAATGACAGTTAAATTCTTAACTTTTAATGGAAGTGCGTTGTTTATTTACCTTACGCACTACTGGTCCACTTATACCATAGTTTGCTATTAATCCAACAGGAAACATAGACACGTATTTGGTGTCACGTATTTCGCTAAACAACTTGAGATCATACGTGTTGTCGTCATCGCCAAAATATAACACACCGGTTGTTATATTACGTTGACGCAGCCACTGCAAGGCAGCACGTCTATTGGCCACCCCTCTTGGCTTCGATTTAGCCTTGCGGAAATTATCTGGCATGGGACTTGCCAAATGTGTAAAGGGAATACCTGCATAGTAAAGTAACAAAATGAGTACAATTTTCTTTTTTTTTTTAATTCTTTTTAGTTTTTATGTTTTTGTTAAACAACTTACCAAATTTATTTAGTAAAGTATCCAAATAAGGATTACAAACATTGTGATCATTGGCTACTATCCAATGAATATGTGGCACATGCAGTAGCGTATAGGCCAACCTTGTTAATTCGGGTACTTGTTCTCGCCTGGGATATGTAGGCGTTACAAAGTAAATTGTTGTTAAATTTTCCCATTCCTGCCGGGGTTTATTTTGTATATATATGCGAGAGTCTACAAATGACTCTGTACAGGGTGAAGTTGGTGATTCTACATTAAATTTATTATCTAGAATATCTGTAAAGGGAATGGAGGTAAATAGATTATAAAATTTAGCCTTATAGTATTTTTAACATATTTAAAAAGATGTACAGATGTTGTCCATTATATTAAAAAAACGCCTATAAATTTTTTAAACACAAGCAACTTAAAATTTTAAAATAAAACACGTTAGCTTTCAAAAGCTTACTTTAAGGCTGCTGCAGCTAAGCATATATATTTGTCGTTCTCCCAGTCAGGCAGGTAGTAAATTTCAGCGCTCCACTGGCTAAGAACTTATGAGCAAATTAGTTAAGGGTTTATCCCGAAAAGAAAACTAACGGATATAACATTTTTTTATAACTTCTATATAAATTGACATTTCTTTTTAAAGAAATTTTGTCCCGATACGATCAAGGATACTTTCAGGACATTTTATGGAAATTAGGAGTGTACTTTTTTGCTAAAATTTTCTTGTTCGAAATAAATGCCCAGGCAGAAAAATACGAACGGGAGAGCGCTGGCAAAGTACTTTTTATGGTCGCTTGAGTGCTGGGAAAGCATCACAGTTTAGTGCTCTCCCAGCGTCCAAAATGATAACCACGGTAAACGGTATGCCGTTGCTATTTAAAAGCGCTTTGAAAGCGCTTTAAAAACAAAAAATATGGTACTATTATAGCACTTTTAGAACAAAAAAATGGGACGTATCTAAATTGTATAAGTCCATAAGACACAACTTTTTTTGGTGTTTAATTGAATAAAGAAATTTATTAAATTAGGATAAAAAATTGATTGACTAATTTATTAGGATAAAAAAAAAATTTCGACAAACTTTGAAATATTTTCCTGGAAAATTTTGTTTTCCGTTTTCTTTGCGTTTTGGAATAAAAGTTATTAAAAATGCTTTAAGAAAAAATTTTGGAAAAGTCCCGAAAAAAGTGGTGTATTGAACCAAAACGGGTTGTGTTCCAAAGGGATAGGCCCAGTGACATTTCATATTCGAAGTTTAAGACACTTCCTCACGAAAGAAACAGGTGTTTTTATATAAAAAGTGTCAAGTTTGTAATATGTTGGTCATTGTGTATAAGTGACATATCATGAGAACTATCAAGGACCGGCCACTAATCCTGCAAGGAAATAAAAAGTATTCCAATTGGTATGAAAATTAATAAATTTTAATAAAAATTTTATATTTTGAACGGATTTAAATAGAAAAACATTGGCAAAGCGCTTGGAAAGCACTTTTTCGATTTCATACTACCTTCTACACAAAAAAGTAAGTGCTTTGCCGAGCCTTTTTCTTTGGAACGGTTGGCAGTTTCTGCCTGGGTGTGTACACTAGACAATTCATTAAAGAAAACATGGGGTCAAAAAAAATAAATTTCGGCCTTCCCAAGTAACAAGTAACAAGAAAAAAGTTAAATTCGGCTTTGCCGAATGTATTGATATCCTCCATAATGTGAAAAAGATTATTTCAAAGAACTTTATTTAAAAAGAAATTATTTTTTGAGAAAAAAAAAAATTGGAACAAAAATTTCCGCGAAAAAAAATCCGCGATTTTTTTAATTTTTTGTAAAAAGAAATATGTTCGTACTTGTTTAGATGCCATTCGGTGTTCAATTCTGTTCACATATGTCAACCAACAGCCCAATTAAGGCATTTTGTATTTTTATGTTATGTTGAATACACCGAAATTTTTGTGGTGTCCTTACATTTTCGTTCATAGTTTTTGAACCGCTAAACTGATATCGCTCAAATACAATACCAAACTTCTCTGTGCAACGACGTATTCAGGGGGGGGCCCAACAACAACAACAAAAATATTTTTTTTTTATATATATTGGAAAACACAAATCTCACGAAAAGAACAACAAATTTTTTTTTGTTGTTGTTGTTGGGCCCTGAAAAAACAATCCTGCATACGCCTATGTCTCTGTGCAACAACAAATAAATATTTTAAGTTTCAGTCATCTCCGTGATCGCCATTTCCACAGACAGAACATTTTAATAATTTTACAGGAGAAGCAAAAAACAGTATTGAATGATATTTTAAATTTGTTAATAAAATAACTTTATGAGAACGTTCTTTTAATAAATATGAATCAAAAACAATTAAAAAAGTTTTTTTCCATTCGCAATTTCCCAAATAACATGTTTTTTAATTTTGACTATAAAATCGCTAATTTTTATAATGCAGCCCTAATTTTTTGTGGAGACGTGTATGTTAATAAAATAATCCATAACCAATCGAAGAACTGATTTTGAATTTTTTGTTAGTTAGGGCCTTTTGCATATTAGATGACAAAATACAAAAGTTTTCAACCAATTTACAGAAACACTTATTTCGCATCATTCCAATAAGTTTGGAAGAAAAACGCCTTAACTGAAAGTTTTCGCACAACAAAGTTACAGAAACAGTAAAATGTGAAAAGTCAGTTTTAGTGACGATTTACAATGTTTTTGTTTTATTTTACACGTTCATGTGAGAAATCTTTCGATATGAGAGTTACAGAAATCATCTAGCTACTGGTTGATGAAATTGAAATTTTAAGCCAGTGTTCTCTTTATTGGAGTTTATCCGCTTTGATAAAGTAAATAATTACCTCGCAAAATGTTTCGTTCCAAATAATCGATTTCAAAACTCATTATAATATCCTGCAATCGATTCTTATAAACATTGCAGAATCAATGATTTTTGCTTGAAATTGTCATGAAAGCAATCGTTTGTTAGAACAAGTACTTCTTTGAAAAATTATTTTACGTTGAAAATTTTGTTGTATATTGCAATGGGAATCAGTTCCAAAAAATGTTCCTGTGTATAAGGATTTAAAAAAAATGGAGATTTTTAACTTTCTTACAATGTCCTGATGTCCTATATCTCGAGAAGGCGATTTGATAAAATCTGATGACAGATTCGTATTGAGGAGGTCAAGGTTCTTTATAAAATGCATTATAGAAGTTTGTGCAAAATAAAATGCTAATTTTGTAGTGTTAACATAAAATTGTCAAATCCATTAATTTTTTAAATATGTTGGCTGACATCTGTAAAGTCCAATATAAATTAGCTAAAATCTATTTAAAGATCCCAAGAACATATGTATTGTACATAAATTAGGGTGACAAATACATTATATTATTTTGTGTGTGATCGAAAAAAAAATACTGTGGTGAAAATTTCATTAGTTAAATGATAACCTGTGGAGTACCGCAATCAAAGTTTCGAATTTTTAAATTTTTGTAAAAAAATTATCGAATTTTTGATAAACGTAGAAAAAATAAGCTATATCTGCCCAATATCAATTCGCTAACGTTTAAGAAATTTCAGATATATTTCATATTTGCATTTAGGTTACCAAAATTTGTTTTCTTAAAAATCAAAAATCCGAATCTTGGATTCCGAGCCATGGGCTAACTTTACAAAAATCGGCAAAAAAAAATAATGTTAACATAGCACAGTCAGATCGAATATTAAATAAAGCATTTTGCAAAATAACTGCCACCCTTATGAATATTGTACCACAACATAATAATGACCTAAAATATATTAAGAAAAGTGTGTCACTTAAACGTTTTGTTGTTTATAGGTAATCCAAAAATATTTAATTTATTTTTGAAATGATTTCATGCTTACAAAATACATACATATTTAAGTAAATTCAGAAATTGTTGTAAATTAATAAAATTATACAAAGTATAAATTAGCCTTATCGAATTAAACTAAGAATGCATAAAAAATATATTGCATATATCTTAAGTGTAAAGGTTGGTTCAACATTTTTTTAAAGTTGCAATCTTGCACTGTTGCAAGTAAAAAAAATTCTGAATGAAATACCATTTATATATAATTTTCTATCAAATTCGGATAATCGTTGTAAAACAATTTAAAATTATAATAATTTATCTTTAAATCGATTTTTCAAATATGTTAATGGTATTCACTTCAGAAATTTTAACCCTTGCAACAGTGCAAGATTGTAACTTTTTTTTAAAACAAAATGTAATCAAATTTTACACTTTTCTATTACTTTTACCGTAATACGTGGTTTCAAAAAAAGAATCTCACTTCATTTTAATAGTAATATTAATGGAATTCACGTCAGAAATTTTAGTTTTGCAAAATTGCGCAATGGTAAGGGTCAACAATGTCTGAAGTGAATACCCGGATTATTGCTAAATTAACAATCTCGACATTTCGCATTTTTGCAAGACCAAAATTGCTGACGTGAATTTCATTATTGTTCAATTGATTGAAAAAATAATAACTATAATCTTATTTCATTAATCTGTTAAACATTTACGACTAATACTATATAATAAATTCAATATGCCAAACATGCTTAGTATTGGAAAGTACGGACCGATAAGATTGTTAACAACAAATTATTCTAATACGAACTTTATCTCATCCCCAACATGTGAGTGATTTTTAATGATAAAGACACATTTTCATTATCAATAGTGTAAAATGTGATATTACCTAACGAAAATGAGAAATTGTTTTAAGGAAGTACAGTGGGTCAAACCTATAATGGAACAGTATACAGTTGGTAGCCATTCGTTATACTCAAAGTTATCAATACTAAAACTGGTTATTAGCAATCGACAATAATTAAAAAAAAATACTTTATATTACATTTTTCAAGCTTTAATTTAAGCTTGATAGCGTCCAGACTGAGCAAATATTAAATGTGATATGAAAGTCGTGCTGAAAATAAAAATAATTTTAGAAAATTTTCAAAAAAAATTTTAAAAATATTTATATGCGTCGTTGCAAGAAAAGATTTGCAAATTATTTTAATAGTAATACAATTGCTTCTATTCACAAAAAAAACAAGCAAATAAAGTTGCAATTTTGACATTGCGAAATTTTGCAGGACTAAAATTTCTGACTTGAATTCCATTAATATAAAACTAGTATTGATAAAAATCATTTAATTATGTTGACAATCGAAAGTGCTACAAATAATTAGTTATTCAACAATTTAATCAATGATTTTAACCAGGGTAGGTAACCGTTACTATTTTAATGTCATTACCAATTTAAAACCCTATTCAATTATTTCCCATACGATGACCAATATAAACTAAATAAAATACCGTCGCGTGTAAAAAATAAAATATTTATCAAAACAGATGCCTTTTGATACGAGCATATATAGATCATATCGCTCATTTACTTGTATAGTGTCATAACTCAAAATATGTCGTTTTTGCGTAAACCATACAGAATTATTTGTTATATCCTGCTTTATATTGTGTTAAAAATTCGTATTAATATCTTCTAAACTCACCATTTGAGAAGAGAACACAGCCATTATAACATTTTCTATGTACGAGTCTTTTGCAATGCAAAACAAGTTTCAATTGTAAACTTTAAACAGGTTTTCCGTAAAATCAAACATTTTGCGTTATGACACTATACAAGTAAATGAGCGATTTATTAATGGATGCAATCAGATCTACTTCATATTAGGGCGGGTCCATTTTTTTTTTTCATAAAAAATCGTTTAGTAAAAACGCAATCTACAAGAAATTCTAAGAAAATTTTCTTAAGAAACCAAGGGGTTAAAACCAAACCTTATACCGCGCTTATCGTCATAAAGATTGATCTTTGTTTTATTTCAAGAACAAGGCCGTTTTTTGAAAATACCAAATTGAAGTTAAAACAACTCAATTAGTTGTCGCAAACAAATTTTATAGTAAATGGATCTCCTGAATCGAAATCAGTCATTCAAACTTTTCTAGCACGTTCCGTTTTCGAGCTATTCGCGTGTGAAAATTACAAAAAACGGGTATTTTGTGGTTTTTAAATTAAAAAATTCGATTTATTAGCGTTTTTGTGCATCCACTGTTATATGTATATAATTGCGTAAATTTCAAAAACTTGGAGTGGATTTTATATGAAATGGGCCTGTGTAGAATCCAAATCTGTCATCTTAAATGCTGTACTTGTTTCATTTTTGTGGTATTCGTGTTTTAAAATGAATCGAGTTTCGTACCACACAAAATGCATTCGAAATTAATTTATTTTTTTATACACCGTTTTTATAATATAAATGCTTCATATAATTGCATTTTTTGCTAGGAATAATTTTGGTCCTAAGTCATTTTTTCATATCTCTCATAGTTTTCGAGAATATTCGAAATTTCTATTTTTTTGCAATTCAAACGCGATTTTTGGAAAAAATGATCGATCTAAATTATTTAAACAATAAAATAAATTGAATTAAATGAAAACTTATGTATACCATCTATCACTAACGATAAGTGCAGGGTTTAAAAAACAGAAATGTTTATTTAGAATTGAGAAAAATATGTTTAAAAGATCAAATGAGGTTATCAAAAACTTTAAAACAAAAAAGAAGCATAGTTTATCAGAAATATGAGCATTTGATATTATAAAAACAATTTTAGAATTTCATAAATAATAAAGGACTCATAAATAACATTTAAAACATTTTTTTAATAGTTGTACAATTTATGGTCTAAACCTAACCTAGTATGAGTTGATTTTTTTTTGATACAATAACATAGGCGTAGAAACGGGGGGGCTGGGGTGGGCAAAGCCCACCCTAGACTCGATTTAGCCCACCCCAGACATTTTTGCATTTAGCCCACCCCAGACAATTTTAATTTTTTTTTAATATTTAAACTTTGATATGCTTAAATCCAAAATTGTCAGGAATATTTATTCAAACTTTTACAAGTAGCAATAAGCCTTCCAATTAGTTCTGCTAGATCAGAAGACGGTTCTTAGACAAAGAATTGCTTAATTCTGCGGATATAAAGCTAGCTTCTCCATCCTCTGTTATAATGTTCATTAGGAACATTGAACAGAGTTTGAATTAGATTAAGAGATCTTGGCACAAAAGACCTATAAGGGTCGCAGTGCCAGCCGTTAGGGCTAGATCACCCCTTGAATAATAATAAATAGTTCTGCTAGTTGTGAAAGAAGTTTCTAAGCTATGCGTTGAATAAAAACGTGGTTACGAAGTGCAATGCTTCAGGAACGAATTTAAAATTTAGAAGTTTTATATATTAAAAATGAAAAAAGAGAAATATTACATTTTAATAACTCTTTTCATTATAAATTGATTTTAATATACTAATTACACTACTCTACAAAAATCAACTTTTTTGCACAGAGTTCTAGGGTACATTTGCTAAATTATTTTGGCCTCCTAAACACCCTTTCTCGAGATATAGGCATTTTCATTTTTTATGGACCAAGCCCTCAAAACCGACAAATTTTTTAATATTTGAAAATTTTACATAAAAGATATTCATATTTTTTTTTTATTCAAAATCCCAATAAAATGACCTAACTTTTGCAAGAAATACGGACTCGGTGCGATCAAGGATATCATCAGGACATTATAAGGAAGTTCAAGATGTCCTTTTTATGGTTACATCCTTATAAGTATCCTAATTTTGCAATAAATATCCTGTTCAAAGCAGATATGTAAAGTAAATACTCCAATAAAAAGAACCTGGGGCTAAAACCCAAAATATATTAAGTATATCCAAAAATATTTGCAAAATAAATCAAAGTTTTGAACCAAATTTGCATATTTTTTTCGTAAATTTTTTCGTACCATTTTTTTTTTGTAAAATTTAAAAAAAATAAAAGATTAAAACTCATTTCCCAAAAATGTTTGCCTCCTAAACACTAATCTGTCATCAGAAAAATTGTATCAAATCGCCTTCTCAAGATATAGCCATTTTTAATTTTTGTGGACCAAGTTCAAATAAAAAAAAATATATTAATATTAACTTTAACATACACTTTTTCAATATTAAAAAAATTTCGGATTTGAGGGCTTGGTCTAAAAAAAATAAAAATGCCTAAATCTCGAGAACGCGATTTGACACAATTTTTCTGATGACAGATTCGTGTTTAGGAGGTCAAAATACTTTAGAAAATGTATTCAATATGTCTATGCAAAAACCGTGTAGAGCAGTGTTAATATATTTTTAACGAAAATAGTAAATAAATGGGAAGGGGGGCTTTTGCCCACCCCAGAAAAATGGTCTAGCTACGCTTATGTACAATAATAATAATGACTTAAAATAATCAGTGGATAGTTTAGATTATGGTAAATTTAGCTTCCTGAGCCTCTTTTCTATTAGACTGATCCATTGAACATGGTAAAACGTGTAATAGATTAACTTTATTAAACGTTTAATGTATTGACATTCGTAAAAAAAATGCACAAAATTTCCTTCAGACTTTTATAGATTTTTGGCTACAGAAACATTAATTCTAAAAAATAATACAATCTGGAGCAATACTCTTATTAAGAAAATGTTGGAGAACCAAAAATTCCAATTTTGGAAAAATTCGATCATTATGTAAAAAGTTATGATGAGTCAAAATTGATTTAGATGTTTTTCTGGGGGGAAAAACCCCTAAAAACCTGACAACACTGAAATCGGGGAACTTTTTTTATTTTTGTCGTGATAGATTGGCCAAATGTGGCACTGTGCGTTGGGGACCTACTCTAAACTTTGTTTAATTTTTTTTTTAGTTTTGACTTAAAGGATTTTACTTAGATATTGCTTTTAATGATAAATATCAACAAAAAAATATTATTCTTATCTGTGACGGGTTCTGCGGCCCTAAATTTTTTTTCGAAGTCAATTTTGAAGCGGAAGGGTTTATCCCACTAACATTAAATTTTTAGTCGTTAATAAGCTAATCAAGTAAAACAATATCTAAAAAAAAATAAAAAAAATCGAAAAAAAATTTTTTGGGGCAAAACTTTAACCCACCAAATTTTAACATAGAGTTATTAGACAAAAACGAACCATAATTTGCCCGGCAATCGACGAAATTCGAAAAAGTCATTATCCGTTCCACCTTAATACCCATACTATTTAAAATATTACACCTAACGTCTTCCTATGTCTAGTTCACTTGCCAATAATGTAGGCTAACTATTTTTTTTGTATGATTTTAATCAACTAAAGACAATAACATTTTCGTTGTGGTCAAATACTATAATCGAAATAGTTTATAAACATGTCATTTAAATAATACGATTCATATCAAACTAGATACGAATTACTACAGGTAAATATAATTAACTTTTGTAAAAACAACATATTAACCCCCCTCCGCCATAAAACAATTAACATACTATACTATTGTTTAGGTATTAACATACTCTTCAGCTCCATCACCAAGTGACACCTTTTTTAGTAGAGTACTTGCTGTGCAATATGACATGCAATCGTGATGAATGTGGTTGCTAGTATATGTATTTGCGATAATTTATGGATTGATCATTTATAAGGGGTGGTAATGAAGGGGAAACCAATTTAATACAAATGTAATGCCATCAATAATGTTATGAGCTGGAAAATGATTGGGGATGGGGAGTAAAATGGATATTTTAGGTTAAATACCAGCACATGTGAATGCAATTCTTAGATTGGCTTACTCACTTGGCAAGCTTTGCATATCACGTGCACTGACACTGCCGTTATTAAATTGTGATAATGTTGTGATATCTAAGCCAATTAGAGAGGAGGAATTAAGGAAATCATTTACTTCTGCCACTTGACTTTGCTGTTTTAGTTTCTGTAACATTAGTGGAGCTGCCACAGCTACTAGATAACCATAGCGATGATGATTGTCATTAACAGTTTGCCCCCTGCTTCTTGGTGATGTGCTATAGGATGTTTGGTGCTCTTGATGTAGTAATTTACCTGTGCTGGTAGCATAGGAACTCCCTCTACCATCGTCCGTATAGTTGGCTACAGCACACCATACAACGTAGACCAACAGCATCATTAGAATGGTAACACAAACAAACACTCGCCTACTGTTGGCTGTTTTTGGCCATAGTACACGCACTTTGCCCCCACCGTGGGTACCACGTAAAACCGAGCCTTGAACTGGTCTGGCCCCAAGGCTATTGTCTAATGGACGGTATTGTGCACTTGGCATGATATCACTTTAAAATTGTTTCACCCAATATATTCTGGTCGTTTTTTTCAGTGACTCCACCTTTGTTTTTTTATTAAAAAGTTTATTTAATTCACATTTGATTGTGAACTAAACAACACCTGAATCAAAATCGATTTTATTTATTTTTTTTTGTTTTTGTTTTACGATTGAAATTTCATGCACGGGTTTTTGCGAATCTGTGAATAAAAGACGACACACATTTACACTTCAGATGTACTCTCGTTTAAACAGAAATTAACGATTTTTTCTTGTTTTAAATTGCCAATATAAACTCTGCTACAGATTCGTCACTTTTAATTAAATATTTCATAATTCAAGCTTGTTGAATTTGGTTTTAGCACAACACTAAAGTATTTTTTTACATTTTTTGTTTGCTGTTTTTTGTTTTTTAGTATGATGTTTTAACACTTTGCCATAATCGACTAAATTACTGTGTACAATTTTTATTATTTATGTGGTTAGTTGATTGTGTAAGGTGAGAGCAAATAAATGAGAGTCGGTATCAGGGATGATAAATTATATTTTCAATATTGTACTGACTTGACTAAAAAAGTGTACTTTTTTGACCCTCATTGTACTTAAAAAGAATGTATTATCCTACACCAGTGTTTCCCGGAAAATTGATGCCAAGTCCATACATGGGCCGGTTCGATCTATCTTCAGTTAGTCCTTAAATAAGTGTAGAAAACACACAAACGAAATTTGAGCAAATTGGGCTTCTACTTGTTGTCAAAATTTGTATATGGGGCCAATTAAAATCGGACTTGATAAGGTTGCCAAAGAAATCGTTTTACACCTTCAGACAAAGTTTTAATAAAATCTTTAATATTTTTATGAAATTTTAGAGATTTATGTGAAAATCGAGAAGGTGGTTTGTGGGTGGACTACAAGTGGAACTAATCTGATTTCTTTAAAATTTATAATGGTGATTTGTGAATACAAAATACGCTCACCTGCCAAGTTGCGAAAGGATATCTATTATAATTCAGTTATAGTCATTTTAATCCAATTTAAAAGTGACGTTTGTATGGGGGCTATGTCTTAACATAGACCGATGTTTTCCAATTTCTATGGGTTTCATTCTTCGGCCAAAGAAAGCATAAGTCTCAAATTTCACCGTTTATATGAACAGACGGACGGACATAGCTAAATCGACTCAAAAAGTGATTCTGTGTCGATCGGTATACTAAAAAGTGGATCTAGGAACAATATTTTGAGTAGTTACAAACATCAGCACAAACATATTGCACTGTATGATTAGATTAGACTCACAAAAACCATGAAACAAATTATTTTGTTGATTTTTGATAATATGGTTGAATATGACGATTTTTTTGCAAATTTCGTAGTTTATTTGACTATTTTTAACCAAAATTACGTCAACCCTGGTTGGCACATTAAAAGATTCGAAATGAAATTTGTGATTGGGAAAATTTGAAATTGTACTAAATCAGTCAGTGGAGTACTGCTGTACTTTTGATCTCCGAACTGTACTGAAAAAAGTACAACTGTACTGACTTTATCATCCCTGGTCGGTATTTTAGTAAAGTGGTGAATTTGGAATTTGACACTGTCAAATTGACAGTTGTCTAGAAGTGTTGGGATATGTGAGACGAAAGTGACGAATTTTGGTACCTTTTCATTGGCATTGACAGGGTTGTTAGATTTTGAGGACCCCACGCGCTGACCATATAGACATGCAACAAATGATTATTTAGTCATATTCATTAAGGTACCTACAGACGACGCAATATTATATACAATATTCTATTATATTGATCGTGTGTGGGTAAGATTGACCATTGTACAATCGTCAATATTACCCACACACCATCAATATAATTGAATATTGTACATAATATTGCGTCGTCTGTAGGTACCTTTAAGCTGCCCATTCACTTGCAATATTATTGTTCAACTTTTCAAATTGTACAATAATATCGCTTGTGTGTATGTAATATTTACGGTTGTGCAATATATTGGAGAATATCAAAACACTTTTGATATTTATTGTACAAACAAGAATACTGCAATATATTTTATCAGTGTGTTGTCTATATTGTACAACTTTTATTATGTTATGTTTATGTTTATATCTTGTACAATATATTGGGTTTAAGTATTGAGCAATTTTATTTGCTGTGTAGGGTAAAACGACAATAATATTGAAAAATATATTTTTTTTTAAGTTGAGCAATTTTATTGCAAGTGAATGGGCAGCTTTAAGCTGCCCATTCACTTGCAATAAAATTGCTCAACTTAAAAAAAAAATATTTTACAATATTATTGTCGTTTTACCCTACACAGCAAATAAAATTGCTCAATACTTAAACCCAATATATTGTACAAGATATAAACATAAACATAACATAATAAAAGTTGTACAATATAGACAACACACTGATAAAATATATTGCAGTATTCTTGTTTGTACAATAAATATCAAAAGTGTTTTGATATTCTCCAATATATTGCACAACCGTAAATATTACATACACACAAGCGATATTATTGTACAATTTGAAAAGTTGAACAATAATATTGCAAGTGAATGGGCAGCTTTAGACTTGTACTTAATCGGTCAATTGAGTGAGCGCTCATTTTTGTTCATTTCAGATAAAAGACCTAGTTCGTGCATCTAGTTCAATCGCTCTTTTGCGGTCTTCGTTCAACAGTTCGTGAACGAATCATTTTCAAATCCGTCAGTTTTTGTTTTCGTTTAACAGTTCGTGAACGAATCATTTTGATCATGTCTGTTGTCTTGGCTTTCGTTCAAAAATACAAAAATGTTGAATAAAAATATGAATTTAAAAAAAAAACATATACAATTCTAGTAAAAATAACGAAAATGCTGAGAAAGCGTGCCAAAAGAGAAGAGAAAACTAACGCCTAATTACAAAATTAACAAAAAAAATGAACGACCGAACTGAAAGATCAAAATGAAATAATGAACAATTGAGCTTAATGAACGAAAAGACCTAAAAGAGCGGAAATGAACGAACTAGATAAACCGCTCAGTTAAGTGAATAGTTCAATTGAACTAGTTCGTTCGTGAACGACACAACCATAGTGACATAGTAGTCCAACAAATGGCGTTTGAAAAAGTAGTAAACAAAAACCATATGGTATTGTTTACGAAATTTTATCACAAACCGAAATTCGAGCGAGATGGAAGATACCAGTTTTACAGTGAGAATGCAGATTGTTTTTTGTCTCTCTTTGCTTTGCGTTTGAACTTTTGTTTGGCATTGCCAGAGTTTTCCAATTATCTTTGGTGATGCCAGATCTACAAAACGGTCGATGGATTACTATGTCACTATGGACACAACTCTAGCACAGACTAATACAGACTCGACATAAGTGACAGGTGTCAAAAAAGTATTCTTTAACCATATGGTTAATATTTTCAAATTATTCTACGAATTAGGTTAGAAAGAGAAAGCTAATATAACGCGCCATAAGAAAAATGGATGCCAGATCGGTTTTTGTTGTTTCACTCACTCTTAAGTCGTAGAAAGTGTTGCCATGTTAGCGTAAAACGGACTAAAAACCGCTGTGTTTTCTCCTAAAATCGCTTAGTTTTTCCCCATTTTTTCTTATAAAACTCTACTGTCGAGTCTGTATTTAGTCTGTGACTCTAGCACAGACTAATACAGACTCGACATAAGTGACAGGTGTCAAAAAAGTATTCTTGAACCATATGGTTAATTTTTTTAAATTATTCTACGAATTAGGTTAGAAAGAGAAAACTGATATAACACGCCATAAGAAAAATGGATGCCAGATTGGTTTTTGTTGTTTCACTCACTCCTAAGTCGTAGAAAGTGTTGCCATGTTAGCGTAAAACGGACTAAAAACCGCTGTGTTTTCTCCTAAAATCGCTTATTTTTTCCCCATTTTTTCTTATAAAACTCTACTGTCGAGTCTGTATTTAGTCTGTGACTCTAGTATGGTTCACAGGGGGTAAAACGAAGAAGTTTCTGACATGTGTACAGAGCTTCGAAGAATGAAATCCTTTTCGAATGAATTCTAAAAAAAAACATTCAATTTTCATAGTCAGTGAATGCATTCGATTTCATAAATCAACATTGAATGCAGTCCTTGGAATTCATTCAATTAAATGGAAAAAAATGAATGCATTCGATTTCTTGTTCATTCGATTTAGAAAAATCGAATGAATTCGATTTTTTATCATTCCACTGCGAATGCAATTAATTTTTTAAATAGATAGTCCAAAACGGAGACAAATTTTAGTCCATAGTATCGCCGACTCTCTTTACATACGAGGTCCCTAATGGACTCTAATTTTGAATCCAAAAAAATTGGTGTTCCCAAAAATTTTAAAAATGCACATATTAACTGCATACATGACAAAAAATGTGAAGAGTGTTGGCGCTACTATGGACAAAAAATTGGCTCCGTTTTGCTCTATCTTGGTTAGTTTTTTAAGTTTTTTATGCAAGAATGAATTGGTGAATGCATTCGATATTTAAAAGTCGAATGAAAAAAAAATCGAATGCATTCGAATTTTGAAAGTCAAATGAAAAATAAATCGAACACAGAAAAAAATAACAAGGAACATTTTTTAATTAAAAGTTTTAATAGAATTCAAAATTTGATATAATTAAAATGTTTAATTGTTTTGTATGTAAACATCTCTGATTTTTTTGCATGCTTCTTCTTACACATGCAATACAAAACAGAAAAAGTGAAAATATATTTTTATAAGATTAAATTAATGAAAATGCGTTTTTATCAAATTTATATATGAATTAATTAATTAATTTTGTTATTTAAAAAGAACAAGAACAATTGAAAATGAATAAATAAATGAAAAAAGTGAATATTAGTATAAAAATAAAACAAAGAAGCTCCACAAGAAGATCTTGGTAAACGGCAAACAACAACGGAGGAAAATGACACAAAAATCTAATCAAACACATTTTTGATGCTTTAAATATTTATTTATTATATTTAATAAGTTTTTATTTTGTAATAATAAACACATTTTTGTTTTTAATTCATATTTGTTTTTTTTTTTTTAAGTGGGCGTAATTTTGTACTGATTTTGAACAATAATTTTTATTAATTTGTTTAATACTATTAATTACTTTTTTAATTATTTTCAGTTTTGAATTTTTATTAAATTTTTTAATTACTATTATCATTTTTTTTAATTAGAGCAAATCTAATTAACATTTTAATCGATATGAGCAATTTTTAATCAAAACTCATTTTTTATTTTTTTGTGTGAATGCATTCGATGTTTATAAATTGAATGAGTCTAAAGTGAATTCATTCAATTCGCTAAAATGTGATTGGGGAATGCAATCACTAAATTTTCATTTAGAATGCCAAATCTAATTAAGGAATGAAATCTTTCGAAGCTCTGCATGTGTACAGTCAAACTAGGTTATAATGATTTATCGGTAATAACTAGGGGAAGTACTTTTGTGCATCTTAAATTCGAAAATATGTACCTCTAATATGCGTCTAAAAATCCAAAATATGCACTAAAACTTCAAAAATCTGCATTTAAAAATTATCGTGTTTACTCAAAAAATAGGTTTGTCAACATAAATTAGGCTTTGTCAAATACTCTAAGGCCTTCGAAAATTCTTAGCAACGGGTTTTTTGATGGGAAACAATTTTTAATTAAAGTACAATATTTTTCTAGAACAAATAATTTTTAAATAATTTTTTTCTATAAAAAAAAATATTTATTTTTAAAATATTTTTTGCCCTTTTTCGGAATTTTCAGATTTACGAGTCAAAAAATTAACTCAAAGCCAAAAATTCCACCCTGACTAAGCGAATTGAAAAAAAAAATGTAATTTTCCTGTAAAAATTCAATTTACGATTAGTAAAATGTATCAGAAGAGGAACATTTTAAACATGAAACATTTCTCAGAATCTAAAAATTATACTTCCAGAATTAATTTTCTATAAGAAATGCCTTAGAATACGATTTTTATAAATAAATATTGATGAAAATTGAAAAAAAATCCAATTTATATTAAAACAAAATATGCAAATATATGCATTTATACCAAAATATGCAAAAATATGCATTTATACAAAAAATATGCATCTAGAAATCGATGTCATTTTATTGCAAATTTATTCGGTTATAGCCAATCATAATTAAACTACTTTAATTGAACGCGAAAATAAAAACAAATATTGATCATGCTTTTTAAAATAAAGATAAAAAATTGACAGATTATAAAAAAAGATGACAGAAAGATTACACAAATTTTATAAATGACAGATTATGAAAAAAGATGACAGAAAAAGTACACAAATTTTATAGATGACAGCCACTTAAAATAGAGGATTATGCTCTAAAAAAGTGGACATACCCAGCAAAAAAAGTGCGGAGTACTTCTATTTGGAGTGCTTTAAAACTATAGCAAATGTAATGAAATACAACAAAAAACACAAGAAAAAAACACACAAACAGTTTTTTCTACTCCATAAAAAGTTGTTATTCAGCACTTAACTCATTACCTTCCGCGACACTCCCATACAAAAGTAAGTAGATATTCAGTAGATAAGAAGTACTCCGAGCTTTCAAACAACTTCCAACTACTTCCCTGGAGTAGTTCTTATCTACTGAATATCTACTTACATTTGTATGGAGGTGTCGCGATAGGTAATGAGTTAAGAGCTGAATATCTATGTATTCTGGAGTAGAAAAAACTGTTTGTGTGTTTTTGTCTTGTGTTTTTTGTTATTTTTGTTGTATTTCATTACATTTGTTATAGTTTTAAAGCACTCCACTGAGAAGTGGTAATGACTTTTTTGCAGGGTATGATCACCTTGATTTAAAAATGTATTTCTACTTACGTTCATTGGCGATTTCGCAATTCACATGTTTTTAATTTTTGGATATAATTGCTAATTTTTATTATGTGACCCTAATTATTTGTAAGGACATGTAGTTTAATAAAATACACCAAAATCAATCAGCATACCGATTTTGAATTTTTTGTTAGTTAGGGTGTTTTGTATTTTAACTAACGATATATAGAATACCTAAAAAACATTAATAAAAATTAGTTGTTTGTAAATTTTATTATTATATACACTGGTTGTCAACAAATTAAAAACGTTTCTATAGTATATGCAATTTGTTAAAAACAAAGTTAACAATACTCAACGTTATTATTTTCAAACGAGTAAAATTTTAAAAAATGTCATGTAGGTAATTTATAAAGCTGTAATTTAAGCTTGATAGCGTCCTGATTGAGTATATAATAAATGTGCTACGAGGGTCAATCTGGAAAATGAAATTATGGGGCATGTCACAGACTCAATTCCGTTCGGAATTGGAATAAGTGGTTTACTCGTAAAACGCAAAGCAAATATTTTTTTTCGGAATGAAACCACTTTTATGCAATTCAATTCCATCTTGATTTTTGAAAGTGATTTCATTCCGAAAAAAATAATATTCGTTTTGTATTTTACGAGTAAACCACTTTTTTCAAATCCGAACGGAATTGAGTCTGTGACATGCCCCTATGTATAGACATTTTTCAGAATTTTTTTTTAAATATTTCTATGTCTATTTTTTCTAAGTTCAAACATTAAAAATTTTAAAAATGTTCCAAAAGTTTTATTTAGTTATCAACTAGTTTTTTTAACAATCCAAACAAAAAATTATTTTTTTAAATACAGTAGAAAAAAATAGCATTTTTGACTTCCAATTTGTTTGACCACCCATTTTTTTGTAAACAAAGAAAATATGTTATTGTTTATTAATAAATGAACTCTTATAGAGTTCGAAAATATCGCATGTAAAATAGAATATTGCATTTACAGCATTTTGTAAAGCAAATACTTATCCAAGTCATCCAAAAACACAGCTCAAAAATTTTCTCTTAATACATTTTGCAAAAACAAAAATACTCAACAAACATTAATTTGAACAAATTTTTGACATTTATTAATTTTATCTTGTTTAAAAATACTTTGTTTAAACGACAATTCTTTACTACAAATGTTTATATATTGTTTTGATGAATTTTACTTAACTATGGTGTTTTTTGCCAAAACAAAATTTAAAAAAAAAAACTTTAATGGCATTATAGCATTTTGCTTTTACTAAGGTCGCTTATTTAAATGTTTTAACAACTGTGGTGTCTTTTGTTTTTAAGAATGTTCAACTAAGCTTTTACAATAATGAAAATTGAAATTAAACGAAATTCTAAAAAGAAATAAATTATAATAGATTTCAAATGAAGAATTTGAAGTAAAAATATAAAAAAATACATACAAAAAAGAATTATTTTCAAATAAAGAGTTTAGAGCATATTAGCTAAAGATGTAGTACAATTTAATATATATTTATATTAATTTGATTTTAAGCCAATCTGGTAATTGTGGCATCCAATTTATCAGCATTAGCACCAGCAAATTCATCTACCTTTACTTTATTTTTAATGAAAAGGAAAGTAGGCATGCTGGAGATGTTATATTCCATGGCTACATCTTCACATTCATCAACATCAACCTGAATTACGATAAATAATTACATTAATATAATATAACAATTATTTAATAATTTTATTAAATTAATTACCTTGATAACAACAATTTTGTCAACCCATTGCTTTGCTAATTCCTCCAATCTAGGAGCAATCATTTTACAGGGACCACACCAGGTGGCGAAGAAATCAACTACAACCAATTTATCACCAGCATTTTCGAGTTGTTGATCGAAATCAGACTGAAAGTAAACAAATAATAAAAGTAAAATTAATTTAAAAATTCCTTAGTCATTTAATTAGCTATAAAAAAAGCTTTTATATGTTTGTTTTTTCTTTATAATATAATATATAATAAAGTATAGTTACAAAGACGTTACAACTTACATCTATAACTAAATATGTAATAATATATTTTTTCAGTTATTATTATTATTATTTCTTTATGGTGAATACAAAGCATTTAGTATGTAAGTCTTTAGGGAAAGGGTGCTACGAATAGCAAGGGAGGAGAAGCTAAATTTCTCATATGGGTTTATTTGAATTTCTAATAAATTAAATTACAAAAAAATTAAATTCGGTCTTGCCGAATGTATGGATCCCCTTCACAATGTAAAAAAAAAATTATCGCAAACAACTTTATTTGAAAAAAAAAAATGGTTAAAAAAATTGGTAAAAGAAAATATGTATTAAATTTTCTTTTTCCAGGGGAAACAAACCGCCAAAAATTTTAGGTTAAAAAAATATGTACTTTGTACTTTTTAAAATACCTTTCGGTATTTAATTCTGTTTACATATGTTATTCACCAGCCGAATTATTTTTTGTTTGTATTTTCAGGTTATGTGGAATGCTCCAAAATTTTAGAGGGGTCCTTACATTTTTTCCATATCTATTGAACGGCTGAACTGATATCGCTCAAATGCAAAAATACAATTGTAGAAGCAACAACAAGTAAATATGGTAAGTTACAGTAATATCTATGTAATATTTTGGCAGTGATTGCCATTTCAACAGATAGATAGATGGACTGACAGACGGAAATCGCTAGAATTTCTTAGGCCACGTTCAAACCACAAGAACTTACCGTTGTAATTTAAGATGATTTTACTTTATGCTAATACAATTGAGATGATCGAGTGTCTAACTCATTTCATGCAGACTAAAAAATTTAGTTTTTTCTGTGGGTATATAGTGTACTTCTTCAATTTTTACACCCAGTTTCGGTAATACGATACAAACGTGTATTCTAATTTAAAGTGTGTGGTTGGAGAAAAATAACAAATAATATTTGGTTCCTATGAATTCATTGGCTTATCATTTGTTTACATTTTGGCAGAAAATACTTTTGGCAGAAAATACAAGTAAAAAAGTTTAATTTAGCAATAACTCGAAAACAGGATCAGCTAGGATTTTCGTGTAAACAATTTTTAAAGTTCTAAATAAATAGAAATAAAGTGCCACTATCCGATTTTTTAACCATTTTTACAAAACCTTAACTTTCTTGAAGAGGGAAGGGTATTTTTCTATGTGAAACATATTCATTAAGCCAAAAACAGATTAAAATATGTTCCCATTATTCTTAAAAAAAATTCCCAACAAATATTAATGTAATATATAGATCTATTTTTTATTAAATCAAGTCAGAAAAAAAACTTGCCCTAATTAAAACCATCCCCTATGTAAAAGTAAGATGTAAATATTTACATAGTACTTCCAAATGTGTGTAAGCTTCTGCAAAAAGGCCAACTAACACCATTTGTAAATATATCAATTATATATTGTATTATTTTTCCGAGGTGAAATGTTATCAAATTATAAACTTTAATCTGCAATTTATGCTTAAAAGGTATGGCTAGTATATGATTTGTTAATATAAATATAGTTGATATATAATTTTTTTTTGTCTGTAGCTAAATATACACTTTTTTTGTTATCAGACAAAATCCTAACACCAGTAGATAGTGCTGTTGCGGTGGGGGTTTGCTTAGAAACTTTAGTTAAATAAAAGTTTTATTCAAATATTTAATTTAGAACTCGGAAAGGGTTGGTTAGTTAGCATTTATTTCAATTTTGTGTAATATTTAATTATTATGTGTGTATACCGCAATTCATTTTTGGTGTCATTAAAGTAATAATGTCATGCCACAATTTTTTTACATTATTAAATAAATGTGGCATAGTTAGGTTACACCTTTAATCAATTTTTTTTTTTTAAATATGTCTGCCTCAAAACATGTTTATAGTACAGGTAACCTTCAATTCATACGTTTTATTTCATTTCTGGTTTTGAAAAATTATTTTATTTTAATATGGAATCTTAATAAATTTGATATTGATTTATGAGAATTTAAAAAAACAGCTCTGTAATCTGTAAAGCATGTTTCAAATTCTTTTAGTTAAAAAATATTTAATTTTTTTTTTAGGTTTTTCTTTAAAAATAAAGTACCCATTAACCGGCCAGCATTAGAGGTCGGTATTACTTGGTCGATCTTGACAGAGTACAATTTTCTTACTTGTCTGTTTTTTAAAATGTGATTAAAAAGATACTGCTTTAAAAAAATTCATATCATTGAAACTGATCGTCTTATTATTTTAATTTAATTCTAATATTATGTTCGATTTTCTGTATTCCATAATTGAGTACGTACATTAGAGTGGGCAGAAAAATCGTTCATCATTTGAAATTTTTAGAAGTTTTGGTATTTTGAATAATTACAAAAAAAACTTCCATTAAAATAAAAATTAATGAACAATTTCTTTATTTCATTTGGCAGAAATATATTTTTTTTTGTTAATTTTTCTTCATTATCATAGAAACAGTAGTTACTTCTCATACATTTTGTTCGAGGGGGATTTAGACGGCCAATTTTTGACTTAACTGTGTGCTGCTGCTTTCGAGCTTAAGTGCAAACATCAAAACAGAATTGGAAAGCCCCAGGAAAAACTTCCATTACTAAGAAATTAATTTTTGTGATGGCATTTTACAAAAAAAAAAAAATCCGGAGTTTAAAATTTTTTACATTTTTGAAAATAATTATATCTAAAATTCTTATACGCAACAAAAAAAATTAAGTCCGGGGTTTAAAAAATTTTTTTACATGACTTAAAGAAATTTTTAAATTCTTTTTCCTAAAATCTTTTTTAATGAATTTATTATACTCTAAAACGCAATAAAAAATATGCCAGGGAGCTTTCCAAATCTGTTTTTAAGAATTCGAAAAACTTTTCACTGTTCTATTAGGAATTAGCAAAAATGTTTCAAAATTTTTGAAAATCGATTTTGAAATTTTGGTTATTATTCTTGGGCTATAAAGTAATGCTAATAGTAGCTGGTAGTCATTACTAGGTAATGTAATTGGTAATGAGAAAGTCAAACGAAAAAATCACTGTTTTAAATCCCTCTATTAAAAGGAAAATGTGTCACATTTACATATTTTATTTTTTTTTCAAAATATATGAAAAATAGTTAGCGCTAATAAAAATGAAAAAAAAAAACCCGGTTAATCAGGGGACCAAAATTGGTAAAAAGAAATATAAAAATTCTGTTTTAACTACAATTTATTTTTACTAAATAGCTTAGGAATCAATCATGATTTAAATTAAAGGAACCAGTTTGAATTTAATAAAAAATATTTTCAGACCACTCTAACATGGAATATGAATGTTTTAAAATGTTTTTCTAAAAACAATGATTATTTCATACTTTAACTAAACTTTCTTAACATTGCCATTTAATTTGGAATATTTTTTAAGAAATTTTATTAGTCATGGCATAATAATTCAAAGATTTTTTAATAATTGTTTTTTTTTACTATTCAAAATGGCTTGTGTTTTAGTGACTAATAAATTTTATCAATTTATTATACATAAATTAAATTTACAAACAATATACGAAACTAGTTTTTGTTTTTTGCAAATTAAAACCGAATTAAAATTAGTAAGTTCTAAAAAGCTTTGGTTGCAATTTGTAATAAATGTTATGAGAAATTTCTAAAATTTTAGTCAGAGAATGCTCAAGACAAACACTAAAAATTGTTTGTTGCAAAAAAAAAAAAACTGTAATAAAGTTTTTGAAACATTTTTCTTCGACAAAAATTTTTATATTTTTATATTATAGTTTCTTGAGAATTCGAATACTATGCATTTGCTTATTATGAATATTATGCATAATATTATATTATTATTCTATGCATTTGGCAACATTTATTTATGTTCAGTGCTGATTTCGCCAAATAATGCACTATTTTTTTAGTTGTTTTGCACTGCAATCATATGGTTAAAGCAAACCCACTAGAATGGGAGCACATGAGAATAATCTCATTCCACTGATGGTTATGTAAATTATAATTATGCTTTCAAGAAAATTTACCGTTTTTTTTTATTAATGTTGTGGACAAAAAGCCTTTCAAAAAATTATTTTCCATTAAAAAATACTGTTATTGATGGCCATAATGTTTTTTTTTACAAAAAAAAAATTAAAAATTTTTCGAAAATCACATTTGTTATTTTCGAACAACCTATTCTAACTCTTTTAACTGCTATCATTTAAGTATATTATTTAAATCTTCGGATCAAAAATGTAAGCATTAAATGAAAGAAAATTGTAATATTTCAGAAACTGTATCAATTTTTTTCCTTATCGTACATTCGCTATTATTAAGGTCAGCAAATGATTTTTTTTTAATTTATTACTTCATTTAGTGTATTTTTTGCAACTGCACAAATTATAACTGAACATTTGTTTTTCAAAATTATAATAAATATACGGTTTGTTCGATTACCTACCTTACTACAATCTACTATTTTTACTACATCTGGTAATTTTCAATACTACAAAAAGTAGGAAAAATAGTTTTGAAATTCGGGCAATCGAATGAATAGACATATTAATTACCCAAATCTATTCGATTACGCAAATTTCTTACTATTTTTACAACAACTGAAAAGTTTTGTTTACTTTTTGTTTTTAAAATTTACAGCTGCTGTAAAAAGAGAAAAAAATAGTAGATTGCAGAAAGGTAATCGACTAGACCTAATATTAGGTCCGATTATGTAGTCAAAAAGAGTATGTCTGTTCGTTTACCTTACTATAATCTACTCTTTTTTACTACTTTTACTACAGCTGGAAATTTTTAATATAAAAAGTAAACAAAACTTTCCAGTTGTAATAAAAATAGTAATAAATTTTGGTAAATATCGAAAAAGTTAAATTAATTTCAAACATATTCAAGTGCTTGCTTTTAGAACTGGGTAGTAATTATTTATAACTTCTTTGTATGGAAAATACTGCAACTTGTTTTTATATGTTTAAGTTCTGATGTATAATAAATAAAATTAAAAAAAAACCATTGTGGTTGGTTCATGAGAAAAAATCGTAGTCCAACAATAAATAAATAAATTTAAAAAAATAATATTTGAATATAAAGAAACATTTCCAACAAGAACCACAATGGATAACCAGTGCCTTAAAGACAAAATTCCAGATACCGCAAGCCGCAATATGTATACATACGGCTTATATTTTTAGAGGCTGATCACGTTATATGGTCTGTCAACACCGACCATATGATACCCTACACTAGTGTTCTCCGAAAATGGGTCCCAAGTCCAAACATAGACCAATTGGATTTATCTTTCGTTAGATTTGTAGAAAAAACACACTAACCAAATTTTAGTTTAATTGACTTATTTTAGTTCCAATAAACCAATTTAACAGAATATCGAGCGAAATTTGTATAACCAACTTAACAAAACCTACTTTTGCCAAGTCCAAGTCCAGATAGGCCACAAAAAAAAACCTTTCCATCCATATAATATGTTCATGTAGTTCCTTTGGAAGAAATACAAAAAAACTCGAAAAACCCGTGTTTCACCCTCCCATAACCGCCTTTAGTCCTCACGATAGCCGATAAAAAACCCGGTAAATCTTAGATTTTGGTCCTCTATAACATATTATAAGTGCAGGACAATCGGAGTGTAATCTATGGGATACCTTCCTTGTTATTAAAATTTTTTTGTGGACGGATCCAATTTTAATAGGTTTTGTCCTTTGGGCAAAATAAACATAACTAAAAACATACTAAATTTCAAGTAAAATAACTAAAAATTGCTACCTGTATCGTGTAGGGTTCTATAATCGAAAAGTCGATTAATCGACTTTTTGTATGAAAAAATCGAAAAGTCGAAATCGACTTTTTTGTTCTTAAAAAGTCGAAAAGTCGACTTTTGCTTTCGATTTTTTCGATTTTTTTTTTCGACTTTTTTCGAAATTTTTATTTTTTTTTTTATTTTTTACTTTTGCCAGATGAAAATAGTTTCTTTCTTCTTAAAAAAATTTCAAATGAAATCCGAGTTTAATAACAACTGAAGCTATTAGTATTTCTATGTATTTTGTGAAGCAAAAATGTCAATGCCAAATTTATGAGTTAGAAAATGTTAAGTGCAATATTTACCAATGTTTTTGATTATTGTAAAGTGACAGGGTTCTATAAATCGAAAGTAAACTCTTTTGCTTTCGATTGTTTTAACCTTTTCCACATTTTCAATTTCTTCGACTTTTTTTGATAAATAAAATACAACCAAAAACAAGTGAGAGTGTTACATTCGGCTGTGCCGAATCTTTTATACCCTCCAAAATGTAAAAAAAATAAAAAAAAAAAAAATCAGGGGCGTCTTTTTTTTGGGGGGGGGCCGGTGGGTGACATTAGGGGGCACATCCCCCTTGCGATTTTAAACTTCTTCTGAGATAAGAAAGTTGCATTTGCTTAGCAAAAGTACAAAAAACCCTGCAAAAAATGCGTTTTTTTTTAGGTTGGTTTAGTTCTCCAAGGGGGAACTTTTTCCCCCTTGGTCCGATTTTGCCCAACTCCGAACTTAACCTGCCTAGGAATATAAGACATATTCGTGCCAAACTTCGGAAGTCTAGCTCTTTTATTTTGGACTGTATCGTGTCTTCTACAGACGGACAGACGGACGGACGGACGGACATCGCTAGAATGTCTTAGAATCGATCACTGATCAATAAAATATATACTTTATGGGGTCCTAGACCGATATTTCGATGCGTTACACACGGAATGACAAAGTGAGTATACCCCCATACTGTGGTTGGAGGGTATAAAAATAGCACCTAAATGCTTACTACAAGTCAAAACTAAACTTTTATTTACAAAAAAATTGACTTTTTGAAAGTTTGGAAATGGTCGAAAAAGTTAAAAAGTCGAAAGTCGAAAACAGTCGACTTGTTAAAAGGTCGACTTTTTAAAATTTGAAAAAAAGTCGAAAAATCGACTTTTTAGAATTTGAAAAAAGTCGAAAAGTCGACTTTTTGTTGCGACTATATAACTCTAGTATCGTGCTTGAATTATAAGTCGATCGGTATACTTAAATAATTCTATGACAAATATTTCGGGTAGTTACAAACATCAGCACAAACTAATACCCTGTACGGTTAATTTTTTGATTTCGTATTTCATTACACTTGTTTCAGTTCAATTGAAGAAAATGTTACAAGTTTATGCAATAAATGTAAAACTGTTTCAGTTCAAAAATTATTTTCTCCTAATCTGCAAATGAAATACTATACAATTTTTTTGTAAGTTTTTTAAAAAACATATTTTATTTCAAAAATACAACAATTCCTATGGTTTAAAAGCATGTATATTAATCTTTAACAACTTTTTAATATTTTTATTAATGCCAGGCGGTAATTTTTTTTAAGTTTCGGTTCGGTTTCGGCCGAATATTACTTTTTCGGCCGAATATTCGGTTCGGTTTCGGTTCGGTTTCGGTTCCGATATGTGAAGAATATAACAATGTCCCACAAACACTATTTTAACCGCTCATGGGTTTATTTGTTTTAAATAGAGTCACCCTGTATACTATAGATAGACCCAACCACAACAAATAGTTTTTTCGTTTGTTTTTTTGCTAAATCACGCTGTCCGTTTTTCGACACTATAATGATCATTTAACTATTTAGTTAACATCATGATTATGAAGTTAAAGCATTACTAATATTATTCACAATTAAT
Source organism: Pegoplata infirma (assembly GCA_963921195.1). Lineage (NCBI taxonomy): Eukaryota > Metazoa > Arthropoda > Insecta > Diptera > Anthomyiidae > Pegoplata > Pegoplata infirma. The sequence continues at coordinate 244,576,371 of OY992537.1, read as the reverse complement.
AAATATTATTCAAAACGGAGAAGAAAAATCCCACATTAACCAGCCAGCCACTTTGCAAAAACAAGAAAAACTCTCTTATAGAGATGATATCATGCGGCAATATTTCAATTTATTATCTCAAATTCACGAAATTATTGGGAAAAACACATTGCCAATTAAGAAAAAGCGCACAAAATAAGAATGACAGACGGACGTTTAAACTGGCAGTCATAAAATTGATTGTCAATTCATCGTGACGATTACTTAACTTTTATTTTTTTTGTCTATCTCATATGAAAAATCTCTAAAGAAAAAGGGTCATTTGCTAAAAACACGTCATTCTTTCTTAACTTTTATTATAGATTTTTTTTATCTTCGTTTTTCGTTTCGCATTAATTTCCAATAAGTTGTAATAAAATTTTTGGTTTGTGTTTGTTCTTTACATACCTTGCTCTTGACAGCGTAAACCATTTTGTTGTATTTAGTTAATGAAATTTAAATGCGCTTGAAAACAAAGTATTTTTTTTATTTAGTTCTTCACTAATCGGGCTGCTTGCGACCACACGGTATAACTTTTACTTTACTAATGCTTAATGCTTGCTTAATGCCGCTAGTTAGCAAGTAGAAAATATAAATGACTTTTATACGTTAGTTTGTATGGGTAAGTTAATGTCACACCACAGACTAAACAGACGCAACCGTTCCCTGCAAGCATTTCGATACGAAGAAGATACGCTAGCGTATCGCCTGGAAGATAAATTGTATTGCGGGCAGTGTTGCCATATATCAAGATTTATCTTTTTTTGCAAGTTTTTTGAGGTGCTAAAAAGATTTTTTTTCTGAAAAAAAGATTTTTGGAAAGGTTTAAGGAAAAATTTAATTTCTAAATAAGCTCAAATTACCTCAGAAATATATATTTTTTATAAATTTAGCATTATTTTTTCATTCTACGCTATACTTTAACTTGTTTTTTACGTAAAAATTGAATTTAAAATCAATTTGGGATTTTTTAAAATGATTTTAATACTTTTTTAAAAAAAAAAGTTTTTTTTTACAAAAAAAAGATTTTTTTTCAGAAAAAATAAGATTTCTCCAAAAAATATATGGCAACACTGATTGCGGGGGATATCTTCTTCGTATTGCGGAAGAAACACCCGTTGGTAGAAATCGTGTCCCGAAAGCGATACGTTTAGGGGATACGAAAGCAATTCTTCTGGAAGATAAATAGGCAATATTGCCAGATAATCATTTGGAAGATAATTTGATGATATCATTCAAATTTAACCTAGAAATTATTGCCAAATAATCACCTAAACGTTCGTGGAATATACAATAAAGATGTCAATAAAATTATGACTTTTATAATATAATAAAGATGTCAATAAAATTATGACTTTTATTGTGTTAAATGAAAGTAAATAGATAAAAATGTACAAATAATCTCAGATACAAGGATATATCATTAAACAACGAACAAGCATCTTTTGGCGAATTTTTTATATTTCTTTCTCCTTTCGGGATCAGTGATTCTGAGATTTTAATTGCTTATTGAGTTTTCCTTAACACACGTTCTAGATTAGCAACCACCACTTCTATCACGAAGGCAATTCAACGTCACTTTTGACGTTTAGAAACGCCAAAATTGATAGTAAGCAATTTCATTTTTCTTTTGGAGATTGTTGTTGGAGATTGTTTTGTACTGTCGCTGGGTAAAAATGAAAGAAAGGTTGCCAGATGAGTAGCGTTGCTGGTATGCTCGCGTATTGCGCGGCTAGAACTCGCCGGAGGGGGAAGGTTCTTGCTACTCTAACATGGCTGGATGACAGTAACAAAACAATTCATACCAGTCTTGAGGTGTAACAAAAAAATAAATTTTAACAAAAGGAACTTGAAGCCCGAAGTAAACCGACGCAAACAGAAACTAAACAAAACACACCATCATACTTACACAAAACAAATCTGCCACATACACTTCAGGATTTAACTGACGGGTGTTATGTCAGTCAGTGGCCCTCCCACTAGAAATCCGTTGGATCTCACCATGACAACTGGAACTATTATTCTGGTTGTCCCAGAGTCGCCTCCACAAACACAAGTCACCCTACCTACCACATACTTACTGATTTAAGCCTTCATTTTGAAAATTAATAAAACCTTTTAAAATTTCAATAAACAATTTACCAAATGTATTTTATTAAACATTATTTAAAATTTAAAAGAAAAGAAAACAATTTTTAATAAATTAATTCAGAAGAAAAACTATAAAAATGTATTTAAAATTTACCATGACTTATGGCTTATTGGCAAAACAAAAACAAAATGGAGTGCCATTTAGCCTCATTTGATGAAAAAAAAAAAGTACAAATCGAAAAATTCATGAAAGTGTTTTGTTAGGCGATAAAAAAACTATTTTGTTAAAAAAAAATCAAAATTTTGCAAAATAATTTATAAAAGGAAATTTAGTTAAATTTAAACAAAAAAGAAAATAATATTTTTTTCCTTATGATTTAAGGCCAAAATATGCTCCTGGTATCTAGTTGTTGTAGGCGTAAATATGTCTTCTATGGCGCCCGTAATTTAGATTTTGTAGCGGCTAATTTATGGATGCGGGTCCTTTAAGGTTTGTCCGTCCGTCTTTCTGTCTACCAGTCTGTAATTTCCGTTTTAATTTTTTGTGTTTTTATATATATATATATTTTAATTTTTTATTACTTTTCTTTTCAGGGTAGGGTTAACATTTGGGCAACCTATGTGGGCAAATCTTCCCTAAATTAACATCGACTGTATTAGGCCTGAGCTCATCCCTAACCTTCCGCGCACTTTTGGGTCATTTTCCAAAAGGACTGTGAAAAAAGATAAGTTTCCCTCTAATAAATGTTTACCCTAAATTTATATTTGATTTTAATAAATATGTATATATATTCTTTTCTCTATAATAGTGAGCTGTCCCGTCCGTCAAGTCGTCCAGGTGACTCGTTCAAAAAGTACAAAAACCTTAATGGATACCTGAGCACCCCAGGTGTGGCGGTGCTGTTAACGCTGGGTTCCAACGTAGGATCGGCGGTGGTGGTGTGGCTGATGACGGTAGATGTTCGCCGGGTATAAATTTCTGTTTTTGTAAACTGTAGCTTTAAGTTGTCTTTTAATTTCACATTTATAATTTGACGTATTTTATCGTTTCACTTGTTGTTGAAAAAAAATTAATAAATAAAAAAAGATTTAGCTGGTTCAGCGATGTTGTTGAAGTCTTTTATTTACTTCCTTCCTTCAGAATTTTCGTTTTCAGATTTTTGGAGCCACACGACCGATCTTCAGCAATATCCACAGAAAAAGGAAAGAAAAACTCTTCTTCCTTTATCTTTTGTTTTCCCTCATTTTTTCCCACCGTCATTAATATCAAGAACAAGAAAAAAAAAAAACCCTTTTTTATATGTCGACTTGGTACCACCTTTTCTATGTTTTTACTTTCTTCTTCTTTTTACTTAATATTGTTTATGACAATAACCTTAACCCCTTAAGGGTGCCCCTGACAAACCCAACCATCCTGCATCGCTACCTTGCACAAGGATGGGAGGGAACCTACTTTGTAAATATGCCTAAGTTTAGTAAGCGCATATATCGAGGTCGACCTGTACTCTCTGTTTGCCTACTATTACACACTGTAACGGGGAAACCAGAAACCTAATGATCTGGCAACATCAATTTATTTCGCCTACTAACTTATTTAAACCCATCCAAGAGTATCAAATAAAAAAAAAGAATAATAGATCTGGCAGCACTATATCGGACGGACATTTTCATTCATAAAAAAAAATAAACAAAATAAATATTCTACGTTTAATAGTAAAAAAAACTAAACATAGTCAAATAATAATAAAAAAAAGGTGAAAAAAAAATAAGCAAAGAAAACAAAAGGAATGCATCTTTGTGCCGTAGCTGAACGCAGTTTAACTAATTTAGTATCTTTTTTTCTTTCCAAACAAAAAAAAACATCATCAACACAACCACACTGACCGGCTGGTACCTTGTTCCTTCTCTTTTCAACCTACAAGAACCCGAATGTTTATAGCTTTCGTGAATTCGATACTCGCTTTCGAAATTCAATGGCGACTTAAGTTAAGCGTCACTTCGAAAGTTTCGATCTTTCATTCCCCAGCTACCAACAGGCAAGGTGGCAAATTTCATTCAAATGCCTCAAAAAAAAACAAAAAGTAGTGAGTGTCATTATAAATCAGAAACGTAAGTGTCGGGTGTAATTTGGTAGCCAACATTGTGTTAGGTTTCACTAAGGCAGCATCTCAATGTCTTCCCCTTGAACTCGGAAGATCCCACACATGGTTTTACCCACCCTACGGTAACGTATAGCTTCAACCCTCGCTAGGGTACCAAGCCTCCGGTTACCCCCAAAATGCATGCATAAAATCATCGATTCTTGGAAGTGGTTTCCCATTTTGTGGTTGTTTTCTATATGGCATAAAACGGATATCATGGAAGCGTAAGTTTTTACCAAAAACTAACAAAAACTTGTCGATTATCCTCATTTTTCTTTCAGAGTTGCCAGCCAACCATCGATCTTTCCGGTCACGCTGTTATGAAATGTTGGCAGAGCTACGTGAAAGCTCCCCCAAACAAAAAATTTTTTTGTTGGAAAAATATCGTTATGGTTAGTGACTGCAAACCACCCTCCACATCCCGATAAAACCTTATATATACCGAGAAAAGAGACCAAAATTTTTGTTCCGAGTGCCTCAATGAAAATTAAAACCGTTCCCAACCCGTTCCAAAATCAAGGGTGAACTCCGACAGAACCGTGCCCTACAGACCAGAAGTTGGTAGCCAATCTAGTGCCGGTCATGTGACGGCATTGTGACTCACACACGGTCACGTATAAACATATCACTCACGCTCTAAACCATTTCGTTATAATCACGCCCAGGGATGTAAATCAAAGAAATTTAGTGTCGCGTAAAAACTAATCCCACCGTTACCAACACAAAAACAAACGCTAACTCCGTTTGCGAAAAAGCCTGGAGCCAAAAATCTACCCCCATATAATGGATTCGTTCGTCTATGGGGCTACATGAGACATCCAAACATCACTATACCAGGTAAGTCCGTGAAGTTTTTGAATTGAAAGTGTGCTGAGAATACTAACACAATGTTAGGTGACTAATTTCTCGGAAACTCGCGAAATGCAAGCTCGGAGCTCCATACACTGAACTTGTTTCAAATTAGTACACTCAAAAAAAAAATAAAAATAAAGCAAATAAGAAAAACTAAAAGAATCTGTTCCGGTTAAAAAAAACACAAACAAAATATATATATATATATTATGATATCGTTCAAGAGTAATCGATAATTTGGGTTTTCGATTTAATCGGTTAATCGAGCAATTAATCGGGCTGGGATTTGGATGGATACTCGTGTATCAAATTGGAATTATTCGATTAACCGAATAACATCAATTTTAAATAAAAAAAAAAATTCGGTGTACTTTTAAGTGTTTTATTACACTCAAAAAAATTATGTTAGTAAAATCAACTAAAAAAAAAAGGTCAGTTAAAATAACTACTTGTAAGTTGTTTTGGGGTCAACAGTTAAATCAACTAACAATGTTAGATATTTTGACTGACAAAAACAACTGACTTATGTAGTAAAAAAACTACTTACATTTGTAGTCAAAACAACTAAAATGTAGTAAAAATAAGAAAAATCAATATAATTTTTTTCCTCTTTCAAAAAAAATTTTTCCAGAAAAAAAAAAAAAATATGAAGATTAAAATTTTTCCAATTTTTTCTTCTTTTTCAAAGTTGTGAAAAACAAAAAACGAAAATTTATTTCTGTTTTTTTTTTTTTTTTAAAAAACTTTCTAGAGATAAAAAAAAAATATAAAATTAACTACTTTAAATAACTGTTACTACATTACAGTACTTTCTTGTTAGTTGTTCAAAAAAAAAAAACGACTTAAAATAACTAGCAGAAATAGATGTTTGATATTTTTCATACAAAATCAACGTAGTTAAGTAGTTGTAGTTAAAAACAACTAACAACTGTAAAATATACTAACTACTAAAATGTAGTAACTTACATAATTTTCTGAGTGTGTTAAACGAGTAAGCCCCTTATATTTACAAAAAGTTATCACCAGTACAGAATTATTCTATAAAGGTGCATAAGCTGATCGTGTTCACGTGAAAAAAAACTGTCAAACTCCATATTAAAAAAAAATATTTTTGGCAACGCGACTTTATAGTGGGGAAATCGTAAAATAAATGATCTCAAGTATATAAAACCGCATTTTTTCCCCCTGCAATAAAATGGACATTTAAGATTTCCCATGATTGTTTATTTCTCCTAAAATTTAAAAGCTTTCGTTTTCAATAGTCCTTGTTACGATTTGAGGCGTTTACAAATTTTTCACGTGAAAAACAACTTACTTCTTAACGAGTGAGAGAGGCACCCTACACTCGGCAACTGCGGTCAACCATACACACAACCAAATATTAAAGTAAAATCAACCGATTATGACACCCGAAAAGATTCACTCCGTACGTTGTTTCGCGTAGAGACGGGTGCGTGAGTGAATTTTGACTCCTGCACGCTTAAACTCACGGAAAAACACAAATTTTTATTTTACTTTTAACCTTTTTCTTGCACAAAAAGATCTTGTTTTCCTAACACAATCATAAAAAATATATTTACCTCACAACTTGCATTATTTACTCTCTAACTTGAATGTGATTTTCCTATTTTAAACAACACAAAAAAAAACGCGCGAACTTACGAACCAAAAATTTTCCGGCACGAAAATTTTTCCCCATTTCAATCACGAACATGCGTGAATCACCAAAATTCTTATCACCTGCGCCTCTCTAGCTCCGAGCTAACCACCTTTCAAGTTTTAACAACTGTAGTTGTTTTAACGGACAAAAATATAACTATCCTTTTACGAAAACAACCTCTGTAGGAAAATCAACTGCCATATATAGAAACAAAAAAAATTAACAATTTTTCTTTCCAAAGAGCAATCCACTTTATTTCTCCTACCAAAAACTAACTTTTCAGAAAAAAACTTGGAGGATTTTTCCAGATAATATGAAAATAAAAACAGCTGCTGATACTACATTAAAATCCATTCTTTTTATATTAAGTCTATCGTGTACTTTCCCAGTAAACACCATCAAGCAAGAAAATTTCAAGATTCATAACTAAATCGCTTTCAAAGAGGCTAACCTTAAGAGTCGGAAAGGTAGCAAAAACAACTGACTTTAAACAGCTTGTAAAAACTTTGCATCTATATTATATTTTCTTTTTAGTTCGTTGGCATCTTATATTTAAAGCGTTAGAGCAAACATTTTAATTTTGGGATGTATTTTTTTTTTATTAATTTGTTGATCTTATCCACCAAAAATTTTTTTTTTGCATCTTGTTTACACAATCCTATGTTTTTAAAACATTTGTTTTCTTCTTCTTTTGCCAGACAATTCTTGCTGTCAAAAATTTATCTTGAAAAAAACTTGCCAGTTTCTGAAATCGAACAGTCATATTTTTCTCTCATTTCCTCTCTCGTTACTGGGTGTTTAAAGTTCGCGAACGACTTTATGACAAAATTTTTTATAATTTATACAAATTCGTACAAATTATCAGTTCGCGAACAGAATTATTGTTCGCTCAAAAACAGAATGAAAATGACTAACCAAAATAGTTGTATCACATTGCTCCACAAAAAAAACAATAACATTTGTAGTTGCCAACAATCAATCAACTCACTTTCCACTATCCAAGATGTATGATGTGACTAGTTTACTATCAACAAACCATTTCAAATTTAGCCGACAAAAAAACGATCTTTACTTAAAATTACATGGAAATTAAAAAAAAAAAATGACTAATCTAAATTCCAGACTAGAAAACTTTAACAAATTAGCAAAATCCTAAAAATTTACGAATTTTTAACTCTGATTTAAATTTCCTAAAAAAAATTAATTGGTCTTTTTTTTTTAAAATTCACTGAAGACTCTTAAAACAACCTTTCACACCAATTCAACTTTTCCCTTTAATCCTCGAGAAAATCTTACTTATTGTCTAATACCTAGCCTAGCAATCCATTTTTCCTAACCTTAACCTAATTTATTAAGACCTTAACAAAAAAAAATTGCCTTAACCTATACTGGCAAAAGAAATTAATTCAATCGACTTTTAACCAGTGTTTCAGTACACTTTCATTTTATTCTATTATTTAAACCTAACTTTAACTACTTTACTTTAACCCAGGATCCTCCTTATGTCACCAAATCGATGCATCACGCTGACTTGAAAACATCTTTAACACCGGCAGCATAAAATAGAACCACTGGGGTGAGTTTTAAAATCTAAGATATTTACTAGGCTTATATCTAAACGCGCGTAAATACCCCTCTCGGACCCCGGTAGACTTTGGACGGATTTTTAGGAACTTTTTAACGATCCTTTCCTAATCAAAAGTTCCGACGATACAACCTGTACAAATTGTATTCGGTTGTGCGACTGGAAAGCTGATTTGGGAAAGGTGATCTAGGGAACCTTGGTTAAGGTTGGCGACACAATACCACCCTCTCGAAATACTTTCCAGCGGTACTTTTACGCCAGTAATGACCAACCAAAAATATTTTACAAAAATTTCAAACTTTACCCAAAATTTTGGTTGTCATAGTTCAACCTAATTGCTCGACCTGCTGTAAGATCGTACTCAGATACATGTTATCCCCCTGATGACAAATTGTTCTTAAAGCTCTTAATAGCATTAGTTCTCCAGAGTGTTGACGGAACGGCATCATATGCGGGGATGACGGTTACAAAAGGTAACCAGCTAGAGACGTAGGCCATCATATATATATCTGATATATATATTTGGTTGAGCAATTTAACGAACTTGTCATTACTAACGTTTTATGGTACCGCTGGTCAGCCATTTCAAGAGAGTGGTGTTTGTGCCACCCCCTTATCAAAGATTCCCTGATAGGATTTTTTATGCGATCCTTGTATAAAAAAAATATAAAAAAAAATAAAAACTGACTTGACTGAACAGCCGTATAAAAAAACATAAAAATCTGAATCGAAACTATTGTTTGAGGTCTTTCCCATGAAAAACCCCTAGAGATTTTCCCTGCAGGTCCTCTACCTCGTATAAGCTATTCCCAACAGGTTTAACTATCCTACACTTGAGAAATTTTCTAGCAAGTTTCGCGTTGAAGTTGTCCTTGAAAACGCTTTGCTGAAAATTTCTCCGGTAAACTTCTTGTCCGGGAACAAATTTAACCTTTCGGCAACGGGTATTGTAGGTCCGCTCGTTTCTTACATACGCGTTATGTAAGCTATCCCGAATCTTCTGACGCATCAGATCCATTTTCACCGATCTTGGTATGATATTGTTATCAGGATCAGATAATAGATCAAGCTTTCGTGCGAGCTTGTACACGCTCCCATGCCCAATCATATTCATGCCAAATAAGGCATAATATGGTGTAACCCCTATCGAACTGTGCACCGACGATCGCAACGAAAATTCGATTTCGGACAAGTGTTTGTCCCAGTCCCCGTGATCTTCTTTGAGGTACGCTCGGATAGCTGACAGGATAGACTGGTTGACCCGTTCCGACGCATTAGCCTGTGGCGAATGCGTGGCGGTCCGAACATGTCGAATCCCAAAATTGTTCACTAAATCAGCGAACTCTTTGCAAACAAATTGCTTTCCATTATCCGAGGTAATGGATTCCGGTGTACCGAATTTATGGAAAACTTCCGAAATTAAAAATTTAACCACGTTTTTACTGTTGGCTTTTGGCATAGCCCTAAGTAGAACATATTTCGTTAATTGGTCTAAAACAATAAAAATAAAACAATTTCCCGATTTCGATCGCGGGTACGGCCCTAAAAAGTCGATGAATAGACGTTGGAACGGACGATCCACCGGTGTTTCATTCCCCATCGGGGGACGTAACGTCATATTAGCGGGCTTGGTTTCTTTACAAACTACACACTTCTGCACGAAACTTCGAATCTGCGTATTCATATTCGGCCAATAAAAATATTCCTTGACTCTCCGAAGAGTTTTGTGGAAACCTCCATGCGACGATTGAGGTGGATTGTGGGCCCTTTCGATGATACTATCGGTTAAACCTAGGGGTACCCACAATTTCCAACAAAAGTCTTCATTGAGCGGCACACCGTCATACGGAACCGTTCTTTTGTAGACGAAGTCGTCAATGACTTTAAGATCGGGTAGACTATCAGCGTTTCCTTTGATAGTTTCTATCAGATCGCGGTAATCATCAGCTTTAAAGGCTTCTGACCCCAAATCGACTAAGTGGTCCACACTAGTGGACACCTCCTCCATATCATACCGGGATAGGGTATCGGGAACAACATTTTGTTTTCCCTGCCTATGTTCAACGGTAAAATCGTACGATTGGAGATGGAGGCTCCATCTAGCGAGACGACCACTGAGATCTTTATGGGACATCAGCCACTTAAGGCTGCTGTGATCCGTAATCACAGAGAAAGGCATAAGTTCTATATAGGCCCTAAATTTCTTAATCGCCATGACCACCGCCAGACATTCACGTTCAGTGACGGAATAATTCTTTTGCGCCGAAGTGAGTTTGTGCGAAAAATAGGCAATTGGATGCTCCCCGTCTGTATCATCTTTCTGAAACAGAACCGCTCCAATGCCTACATCCGACGCATCACACTGCACGTAAAAATGTCTGTTGAAGTCAGGGTGATTAAGAACCGGACTCGAAACTAGAGCGTCTTTGAGGCGATCAAATGCGACTTTTGCCTCGTCCGTAAAGTGAAACGATTTACCCTTTTTCAAAGTTTCAAAAATCGGTGCGGCAATGGTAGCATAATCCGGTATAAACCTTCTATACCACCCTGTCGCCCCCATGAAACTCCGAACTTGTTTGGCGGTTTTCGGGTATGAAAAACGAGTAATCGTGTCCACTTTAGCCGGGTCAGCTTTGAGTTTGCCCCCACCCACGATGTAACCCAAATATCGCAACTCTTTAAAACAAAATTTGGATTTCAGCACATTAATTGTGAGTCCTGCCTTGTTTAAACACTCCGACACTTCGCTTAGCAACTCCAGGTGCGTGTTAAAATCTGGCGAGACTACCAAAAGATCGTCTAGATAGACGAAAACCCTATCACGAAGCGCCGCTGGGATCACTCTATCCATTAACCGACATAACCTTTGAGCTGCATTACACAACCCAAAAGGCATGACAGTAAAATGGTAGAGTGGTCTTCCAGGCACCGTGAAAGCAGTTTTCTCCCTACTAGCCGGATCTAAAGGTATCTGCCAGAAAGCGTCTTTTAAATCCACGCTGGAAATATAAAATGTGTCTCCAAGCCGACTGAGCAGACCTTCGATGTGTGGCAGAGGATACGCATCCTTGACCGTCAGAGCATTGAGCTTACGAGCGTCCAGGCATAACCGATTTTTTTCGCCCTTGCGGACTAAAGTCACCGGGTGACTCCATGGACTCTCGCTAAGTTCAATAACTCCAAGGCCAATCATGCGATCCAGCTCTCCATACATCAACTTCTGAACAGCGGGGGATACTGGATAATGGCGATCTTTAACTGGAGTTGCATCCCTGGTGTCGATAGAGTGCATCTCTAAACTGGTTTTACCCAGGCCCTTTTTTGTATAGCAAGGGAATTTTGCTACAATGGCGTCTAATTGGTGCTGTTGCTGTGCTGAAAGTATGTGAGTTGGGATATTTTCAGGGTTTTCAGTCTCTTCACAGAGGCTTACACCGTTTGTGGCCAAGCTTTCTACACTGGCAAACAATTTAAAAGCCTTCATAAAATCGACCCCCAAAAACAACTCACGGTTCAAAGTAGGGACTATATAAAACGTTACCTCCTCTGATCTTTTGTTAAAATTAACATTAGCCCGAACGCGACCTACAATTTTATGCGCGCTCCCGTCGGCAGTCCTAATCAGGGACCGAAAATAATGTATATTTAGACCGGCCCTATTTACGAAATCTAATCCATTCCTACCCAGACATGTCACTGTAGCTCCACTGTCAAGTAAACCTTCAATCTCTTGCCCATTGATGTTTAGCTTCAGATAAAATCGGGAGTCCTCACCTTCATGTAGGGTAGCTGACGAAATTTCTTGGCGAAGCCGTTTTCTACACTTATACCTCTCTCTAGCCTTTTTGATTCGACTCGAGACTTCTCCAAAAATTCTGCTTCTCGCTTCGTTGTATTCACGCATTCTAATATGGAGTGGTTTTAGTACGGTTAAATTTTGTTTTGTTGTTGTATCGGCATTTTTCCTTGTGGTATTCACCAGGATTTTAACATCCGCCGACTTGGTGACCACCGCATGACCTTCCGGTGTTGTTGTTGTTGTTTTAGCTGGGTCTACACTTGGGTCTGCCGAACCTCCCCAGCTCGAGGCTCGCCCTTCATCGGGTTTCCCTGGCATCTTGGGCATGTTGGCGCCACTTGACCTTCCGTACCACATTTATAACAGAACTTTCTGTCTTTCGAGGGACAGTCACTGCGCAGATGGCCTTCCTTTTTACAGTGCCAGCAAGCAAATTTCTGACCAGTATTAATGGCATCTATTTCATGCTCATGATCAAAACACGAATGATCTTCACAATGGAGCTCATTTACCTTTCGCGGGATCTGTTGGCGATAAAAATTTTGTCGATCCCTACAACTTTCGAGGAAATTTTCTTCAAATTTCGCCTCTTGACAAAAGTCCACCAAGGTAGTCGACTTGTTCCTCCGCATTTTTTCAAACAAAGCTGGCTTCAGATTTTCTCTCATCACCTTGACCACATATTCTTCAGAATCCGGTACTTTTTGTTCGCTTCTTAGCTTCATGATTTCGTTGTAGAAATCATCAAAGGATTCGTTCGGAAGCTGGTAACGGTTAATGATTTTCTTTTGTAGTTGGAATTCGTTTGGAACACCTTTAAAGTGAGATACAAAAGCAGTTTTAAGTTGCTCCCAGGTATCAATACGGTTTAATTTACGATGCGTCCAGTACCAGGTGAGGGCTTTATCCTTAAGCAAGTGATGGAACCCTCCCAACACATCATCCCAATCACATCTAAACTTCGGTCTCAGAAACTCCACTTGAAATGCGAAAAATTCTGCACCTAGAGATTTTTCGGTGTTGTCGAACTTTATCCCCCACTTATCCAACAGCACTTTAGGCCCTCTATTGTTACCATTAACACCAAAATTTTCCACTGGTAGCGCATAATTGTTGGCTTGCTGCTGCATACCGGGCTGTTGAGGTAGTGGCTGGAACGCCGCCTGTTGCGGTACCAAGTTGTGTTGTTGCGCAGTGGGTAAGAGCATAGGTTGTTGAACAAATGGGAGTAAATTTGGCTGTAGCCCATTAAAATTTTGACCTATCTGTGACACATTACCACTGGATGATGACGATGAAATTCCGGGATTCGATATTGGAACTAACGCGTATTGCTGTCCATCGGATGTCGACTGCACATAAATAGGTTGCTGTTGTTGTGGTTGATAAAAATTTTCTGATCGACCTAGAGGCTGTTGCACGTATTGCTGAGGTTGTGGCAAAGTTTGATGTTGCTGTTGATATTGTTGTTGCGGCTGCTGAGGAGCTAGATGTTGTTGTGATAGTAAAGAATACGGTTGTTGGACACCCATGGCATTGTTTCGCACCTCCTGTGGAGGCTGAAACGCTGCTGTGGGTGCCGAAGTTACTGGTATTTGGGTTGGACCAGCTGGTGGTTGTTGTTGTTGAAATACGCTTTGCGATTGTTGTGTAAAAAGTTGTTGTTGTTGTTGTAAGGGATACGGTTGTTGACCCCCCATGACAGTATTTGGCACCGCCTGTGGCGGTTGAAATACTGCTGGGTGGGGTAAAGCATTATAATTTTGAAAATTCATAGCCAGCTGTGGTTGGCTTAGATTCTGTGGCAGTTGTCTATATATTTGTTGTTGTTGTAGGAGCTGTGGCGCATTAGCGGCTTGGTTTGACGTTGGCAATGACATTGGTGCTGCCGACTGAATTACGGTCTGCTGTACCTGTGGTTGAATTACAGGGTTCTGTAGCTGGTGACCAGTCGGTGACGAAATTTGGCTACCCGCTGACTGTAGCATAAAGTGCTCCAGCTGCTGCTCTTTTTGTTTTAGTCGTCTTTGCAGGCTTTCGACCTCCCGTCTTAATCTCGACCATTGGGCTTCACTATCACCGGTTCTATCTAAATCGTCTCTGTCGCCGTTTTGTTCGTTGCGGAACTCGCGGCTATCATTTAGTGGTGTCAGCGGGCTATAGGCAGGTGCTGGAACAGTACCGTTTGACCCCTCAGGGTGACTATGCGCACCCGCTACGTTGCTGACTACTGCCCCCTCATTTACGTCAGCAAACTCCTGGGCTAAAGATAAAAAGTTCCTGACAGATGGAGCCAAAGAGGACACTGGGGCAGAATGAACCGACGCGGTGACCACGGTAGTTGACATAGTCGCTAAGGTTCGCGGAATCGCTCCCGTTACCGAAGACACACTACTCGTAGTAGTTGCTAAACCTACACTATCCATTGCCGAAAAATTAAATCCCGCCTCTTCCAACCTTTTTCTTTCCCCTCGAGTAAAAATTCTCGGTGGCTCGGACATAAAAAGAAAAAGCTGTTAGATCAGATTTTCAAAAAAAAGTAGTAAACAAAGCGCAAAAAATATTAAAAAAAAAAAATATCAAAAAATCAATACGCAAAATAAATCCGTACGACACCTAAATGGTGATATACCAATTTGAAACAAAATTGGAAAAAAATAAAAAGCACAATTTCCCCCAAAGGAATGAAATTGTGATATAAAAAAAATAATAAGATAAATAAATCCTAATAAAAAAAATCAAGAAAACTTTCAATAAAACTTCAAAAAAACGATAAAAATCTTTCAAAACTAATCAAAATATGCGGTAGTATTTTCAGGTGACTAGTATTTGTGGAGTAGACTCGGGTATATCGGTTTTGCCAATATACCTTGAATCCTTTAGGGTACATACTTTACGATTTGATTTGTATAACTCAGGTTTACGTGGGTATGTTGGTGTTTACTGAACAAAAAAACAAAACAGGTTCTATTTAAGGAAAACGAAATCAGAGGTGCTGCAACTGCAGACTCGGTTTTCACACCCTGGAATCTCCAGGACTAGCGCCTACGATTCCGTTCCCATTTTAAAAACTAGACTTACATCTAGCCGAAAAAAAAAACTTTCTGAACACTGTAATGTGTAGTCTATTATTTTTGTGATTCGAAAATAAAAAAATAAAAAAATTATAAATTCCATCCTTAAGTTTTTCTTTGTTAGGTGAAGCAATAAAAGTGGGTCAACCTATTGACAATACTTTTAGACTCACCAAAAGAAAAACAGAAAACGGTTGTCTTTTGTCTTAAAAGCCACCAAAGTATGCATCTTATTGTCGCACGCGTTGAGGACTCTTATCCTTACTCGAACGGGACTTACAAAAGATACATAAAATGGCCACCTTTAAAAACTAAAACAAAAATAAAAAAAAGAGGTGTGAATTTAAACTTCCACAAGTGTGGCATTAGTAGCGAAAAATATATACTTTCTTTAAAATTGGAGCAACTAGGTGACTATCAGCTTGAACTGTCCCTAGGACTCAACTTTAAAAAAAAATATATATAAATAAAAAAAATAATCTTTCGGTCAAAGATTTCCTTTCAGTCCCATAAAATGTCGCAACAAATTAGCTGCTCTAGAGCGGGCCTAACTGGACTTACATTTTATGAGGACAGTCTGAAATCCTATTCCAAAAAGAAAAGTTGAAGTTAAAAACACTAAAAACTAAGAAG
Source organism: Pegoplata infirma (assembly GCA_963921195.1). Classification (NCBI taxonomy): domain Eukaryota; kingdom Metazoa; phylum Arthropoda; class Insecta; order Diptera; family Anthomyiidae; genus Pegoplata; species Pegoplata infirma. The sequence goes on along the minus strand of OY992537.1, from coordinate 244,560,518 downwards.
TTTACTTCGGGCCCCACGTTGTCGGGCGCCATTTTTGTACTGTCGCTGGGTAAAAATGAAAGAAAGGTTGCCAGATGAGTAGCGTTGCTGGTATGCTCGCGTATTGCGCGGCTAGAACTCGCCGGAGGGGGAAGGTTCTTGCTACTCTAACATGGCTGGATGACAGTAACAAAACAATTCATACCAGTCTTGAGGTGTAACAAAAAAATAAATTTTAACAAAAGGAACTTGAAGCCCGAAGTAAACCGACGCAAACAGAAACTAAACAAAACACACCATCATACTTACACAAAACAAATCTGCCACATACACTTCAGGATTTAACTGACGGGTGTTATGTCAGTCAGTGGCCCTCCCACTAGAAATCCGTTGGATCTCACCATGACAACTGGAACTATTATTCTGGTTGTCCCAGAGTCGCCTCCACAAACACAAGTCACCCTACCTACCACATACTTACTGATTTAAGCCTTCATTTTGAAAATTAATAAAACCTTTTAAAATTTCAATAAACAATTTACCAAATGTATTTTATTAAACATTATTTAAAATTTAAAAGAAAAGAAAACAATTTTTAATAAATTAATTCAGAAGAAAAACTATAAAAATGTATTTAAAATTTACCATGACTTATGGCTTATTGGCAAAACAAAAACAAAATGGAGTGCCATTTAGCCTCATTTGATGAAAAAAAAAAAGTACAAATCGAAAAATTCATGAAAGTGTTTTGTTAGGCGATAAAAAAACTATTTTGTTAAAAAAAAATCAAAATTTTGCAAAATAATTTATAAAAGGAAATTTAGTTAAATTTAAACAAAAAAGAAAATAATATTTTTTTCCTTATGATTTAAGGCCAAAATATGCTCCTGGTATCTAGTTGTTGTAGGCGTAAATATGTCTTCTATGGCGCCCGTAATTTAGATTTTGTAGCGGCTAATTTATGGATGCGGGTCCTTTAAGGTTTGTCCGTCCGTCTTTCTGTCTACCAGTCTGTAATTTCCGTTTTAATTTTTTGTGTTTTTATATATATATATATTTTAATTTTTTATTACTTTTCTTTTCAGGGTAGGGTTAACATTTGGGCAACCTATGTGGGCAAATCTTCCCTAAATTAACATCGACTGTATTAGGCCTGAGCTCATCCCTAACCTTCCGCGCACTTTTGGGTCATTTTCCAAAAGGACTGTGAAAAAAGATAAGTTTCCCTCTAATAAATGTTTACCCTAAATTTATATTTGATTTTAATAAATATGTATATATATTCTTTTCTCTATAATAGTGAGCTGTCCCGTCCGTCAAGTCGTCCAGGTGACTCGTTCAAAAAGTACAAAAACCTTAATGGATACCTGAGCACCCCAGGTGTGGCGGTGCTGTTAACGCTGGGTTCCAACGTAGGATCGGCGGTGGTGGTGTGGCTGATGACGGTAGATGTTCGCCGGGTATAAATTTCTGTTTTTGTAAACTGTAGCTTTAAGTTGTCTTTTAATTTCACATTTATAATTTGACGTATTTTATCGTTTCACTTGTTGTTGAAAAAAAATTAATAAATAAAAAAAGATTTAGCTGGTTCAGCGATGTTGTTGAAGTCTTTTATTTACTTCCTTCCTTCAGAATTTTCGTTTTCAGATTTTTGGAGCCACACGACCGATCTTCAGCAATATCCACAGAAAAAGGAAAGAAAAACTCTTCTTCCTTTATCTTTTGTTTTCCCTCATTTTTTCCCACCGTCATTAATATCAAGAACAAGAAAAAAAAAAAACCCTTTTTTATATGTCGACTTGGTACCACCTTTTCTATGTTTTTACTTTCTTCTTCTTTTTACTTAATATTGTTTATGACAATAACCTTAACCCCTTAAGGGTGCCCCTGACAGTTTGTTCCCACTTTTGTTAGCGTCTTCTTTTGTTTTCATGAAAAATGAATGTCAAATAAAAATGACTACTCATTTTGACACTTGATTGCGAGCAATCTATAGTAGAGCAGGCTCTCTACCATCAATTGTATACCATCATTTACAAGACTGTCCGCATTAGCAATTACAGTGCTTTCTATCGTACGATAGAAGTGGAAGTTGCTAATCTAGACCGTGTGTAATGTAAAAATACATGGCGCAAAACCGGTAAAAAAGAGTGTTACAACCGATTGGCTATTCATGGGCAGATGCGATACGAACAGCACCAAACAGAACAAGTTGGAGACTATTAACTGAGGCCGTTTGCTCCCAAGCTGGAGATTAGCGGATATATATATTGAGTTTTTCTTGACCAACTAAATTTAAATTTATGTAATTTCATGGACCTAATGGGAGAAAAACATGCGGTTTATTTGTTTTACAGTTTCGATCTTAACTGTTTTATTTCTTCGAATTCACTACTTACATAAAAAAACCCCTCTATACGAATTTTTGTGCGATTTATATTGATTATTTCACATTAATTGAATAAAATCCCCGAAAGACTGAATTATAATGAAAAAATAAATTTTTAACAATAAATAAAATATTTTGATTTCGCATTTTTTTCATCCGTATAATATAAGGAAGATATCGTAAATATATCGCGCAGGAAAAATCACCTGGAAGATAAATTTTTGATAATTTGGCGATTTTATCTACTTTATAAATGACAAAAAATTTATATTATTTTTTTATTTATTGCTTATATATCCTCGAAATGATAAAAGGAAGATTTTCAAAAATACTACTTCGATGATTTTTTATTACGATAAAAAGAAGATATTGCCGCAATTTCTCCTAGGCGATATTCACTGATGCCAACTTTTTTTGACAAAAACCCGCTAAATCAAGAAAAAAAATCTCCAGAAAACACCAGATTTAAAAACAGACAAAAAATTTAGCTATTTAATAGCTAAATATCATGAAATTTGAAATGTAACGGTTTTTTAAATATAACGGTTTTTTAACATAATGTATATATTAGCTATTAAAACAGTTTAAATGTTATAAAACTAAAGTTTTTTTTTACAAAACGAGTTTAATTAATTATTACAGAATCGAACACACCTTTTTTGGCCGTTGCCGAATATTCGGCGAAATTGTCACTATTCGGACGAAACCGAATATTAAAAAAAAATAGTTATGTAGGAAAACAAGCAAAAAAGTTAAATAGAATTGGCGGAATCGACAAATGTATAAAAATCTTGTCTAGAACTATTTTATATTGAGGTAAAAACTTTGTTTAGACATTTTGGTAAAACAAATGTTTGAGGTCAATTTTTTTTTGAGCGGAAATTTTTTTGGGTTAAAAGTTTTTTATTTAATTAAAAAACACTCACTGTTAGTAATATGTTTTTGTGATTCAAAGTATGTTTAGTCTGTTTTTCAAGAAGTGACTACAAATTTAATACAATTATTCGGTATTTGGCCAAAAATATGACCGAAACCGAATAGTAATCAAATAGTGCTTTTTGGAATATTCAAATATCAAATATTCGGTCGGACACTATTAATTGTGCTTTTGATTACAGATGAGTGTTTGTTTGATTTTTGACTCACTTACGAAAAAATAATTTTACAATCACACACGCTTTCGGTCCAAAATTTAGTTGAAACCACTAACGCTCACGTGAGTAATGTTACTTTTACTCAGATTCTCAAAATACTCACGGAATTTCTTGAAAAGGCTTTTCTTTGTTTACAAAAAATTGTTTTTTACTGTATTTTTAAACTTGAAAAAAATCGACTTAGAATTATTTATTATATTATTTTCAAAAAAATTCTAAAAATAATTAAATTTTAGCGCGACCTTCGCATCAAGCTTAAATTAAAGCTTGAAAAAATTTTATATAGCTTTTTTCAAAATAGTAGTCGATTGATAATAAGGTTTGTTACTGATAATAATATCACAAAAAAAGTAGGAACGTGATTTTTTCTTTTTATATTTTCGGCAGATGGTTTTACTATATAAAGAATTATAGTCTGTAAAAGACTTAAACAGTGGATCACAGCTTTAACACAGCCAGAATAAATATATTTTAATAATTTGACATACGGACGGCTCTCCTCATCTTTTGAAATTATTCAGAAAATTATTTGACAAGCGGATCAAATATTAAACATATGTACTCCGAAAAGACAAACCTTACCGAAATACTAATCGTCTAAACCACTCTTTTCCAACATTTGTTAATTCGGCTGTGTTAAAAACAAGATTTTTATTCAGAACTTTTGACAGTCCGCTTTACAAGTGTGCTCGTCTAAACGGCACTTTATAATAAAAAAATTTCAAATGTGTGGAAAATTTTAAGTTTTTTTTTTTTATGGTTACAACGGCTCGTAAAAATCGCTAGATTTCCCGCTGCCCGCTAAATCACTTTTTTTCCCGCTAGACGCAAAATAAAAACGCTAGTTTTAGCGGGAAAAACACCAAATTGGCAACAGTGGCGATATTTCTTCCAAATGTTTACAGGGGTTGGGGTTTGTGAAAAATGGGTAAAGTAATTTTCAGGGTAATAACTATACACTGAAAAAATTAACCTTCCAGATAAAAATGAAACGGATTCATTATTTTGTTTTCATTACTTAAATGAAGGAATTCATAAGCTGATTGAAATTTCATGCATGTTATGAACAAATTTTATGAAACTTGTTTCATTAGATTTCATAATTTCATTAAAAAATATCATAAGATTTTTTAGAACTAAATACAACTCTGCGTTGCGAATAAGAGAAAGAAAACAGAACAAAAACATACGACGTTTTATTACACCACGCGTGTTTAGTCTAATTGTAATTTTTACATGTGTGTTAACTTTTTTCTAATAAAATAAAATAATTTTATATTTTTTTGCTTTGTTATTGAAACTTGTGTGTGTGTTATGCTGGTTATATCTAATTGAAATTACAAGTGAAAAGTTCCGTATAAGTGTTTCTTTTGACTGTTTCTTATAAAATATAATATAATTTGCAACAGAAAAATAGTTTTTTAAGTCATTAAAATTTTGTGATGAAATGTAGGGTAATTTGTGTTGTTCTATTGCTACGTTGTTGCTACGTTTTGGCAGCACGTGTTTTTAAAGTCATCGCGTTTTTGTCTTTTTAGTTTGGAGTAAAATTTTGTTGTGTACTAGGTGAAAACCATAAAAAGTGTGCAATTAAGGATCATGTCACAGACTCAATTCCGTTCGGAAGTGGAATAAGTGGTTCACTCGTAAAACGCAAAGCAAACACTTTTTTTTCGGAATGAAACCACTTTTAGCAATTCAATTCCACTTTGATTTTTGAAAGTGATTTCATTTTGAAAAGAAAAATTGTTTTACGAGTAACAACTTTTTTCAAATCCGATCGGAATTGAGTCTGTGACATGCACCTAAATAAAATTTCAGTGACGGTTACAGTGATGGTTACATGTGACTTACCAAAATTGTTATTAATGCAAATTTTCACTAATGGGTGTATGATACGTGCTGTTTTTAGGTAACTTGTTCCTAACTTTATTAGGGGCTTTCTATGGAAATTTTGATAACTATAACCAACATGAATTTATCGTAATTCCCATATCAAAACCCTAATAAAGTTAGCAACTAGTTACTTGTAAAAAGCAATTATCATACGCTCATTACCAACTACTATTCCACATTTAATCAATGGATATTTTCATACATTTTATGAAAAACTTCATAAAACGTTTCAAACAAGTTCTACGAATATTTTCATTATTTATATGCAAGTTTTCATTGAAAGGAACTTTAATGACACCAGTTTCATTAATCAAATGAAACCTGTCTTCGGTTGAAAACGAGAGTCATTTTTCATTAAGGTTAAGTCAATTTTCATTAATTTCACGAAGCTATTTTTTTCAGTGTAAAAAAATTCAACACCAATATAATTTACAACAATTAAATTCAACAAAAAACCCAATACCGGTCCGAATAACTTATTATTTCTGTACCCAAGCTTGATAAAATCAAATACCAATAAGCGTCCAACCTGAACCAAATTACGTCGCATAAAGCGTAACGCCCCATAATTTTTCGTTTCCAATATTTAAATGTGAGGTACCTAAATCTAACGGACGTAAAAATTTCAAATTTGATGTTTTTGTTTTTGTTTTTATTTTTACGTATTGCGCGACGCAATTTGGTTCAGGTTGGACGCTAATTTATTGTTTTGGTACATAATGAGCGGGGAAACCAAAAATATGCTCTAAAAAACACGTTTTATGCGCTTAAAAAATGCCCTTAAAAACGGAAAATATGCTCTAAAAACAATAAAAATATGCTCTTAAAAAAAAATTATGCCCCCTTTTTGCGGTGTTTTTTACAATTTGTTAGAGAATAGACCCTTCAAATACCGTTATGTGCGGTAGTTAGAGGGTTAAATATGTTCTACAAAAATATTTGCCTTAATATTTTCTACCAAGTTGCTGAATCTAAAGAAAACATAGTTTCATATACCGATATGAAGAAAGAACAGGCCAAAGGGGAATAAATAGTCACAATTCCGTTATTTAAAAAAAATATTCTTGTTGGATAAAAAATTTAAAAATAAATGTTGTCATAAAAAAATTGGAAAAGAATGCTCTAAAAATTAAAAAAAAATATGCTTTAAAAATGTAAAAAATGCTCTAAAAAGTGTAAAAATGCTCTAAAAATTGAAAATATACTCTTTGCTAAAAAATGCGAAAATGTGCTCTAACAAATCGATGCCAGATTTCTTAAAAACTTCTGAAACGGATAAATAGCTTACAAATTTATCAATAAAATGCACAGGCAAAAACATGATACTGCATATTTTTGGTTTCCCTGATAATGAGATATGAAAATAATTAAACATTTCCTTTGTTTACAAAAAAAAAAATTGGTGGCCTTTTGACCACCAATTTGAGCCACTATTTGGTGGTCAAATAGTGGCCACCAAATAGTGGTGGCCACTATGTTTGAGCCACTATACAAAAAAAAAATAATAACTCATCTCTCTTCTTATTTTTTTTTTTACTTTTAATAACTTGAGTAAAAACCGAAAATTAGTGAGTCACTGTAAACTTTTCTACCTGAAAAATGTGGATCAAATTTAAAAAAAAAATAGCATTTTGATTCAAGATTACTATTTTTTGACACCAGTCATAAATGTCGTGTCTGTTTAGTCTGCGTTAGTGTAATGCCAAAGATGGCCAAAGAGTCAGTGTTGCCATAAGTTGAAACTGTGAAGGTGCTAGATTACAAACAAATGGGTGCTAGATCGCTCTACAGCTATAAAATTGGGTGCTAGATTGTTTTCTACATTTCTTGTGCACTAGTGTGCCCCTTATTTTGAAAATGTTGAATTTTTACTGCACTTTTACCCTGCATTTGTCAAACGAGCTGAAATAAGTACCTGGTTATTTGGTTAAAGTCTCCAATTTCGGCCAAAAATTCACTAAATTTAAAAAAAAAAAGTTAATTTAAAATTTTTGAATATTCGCCCTCGATATGCTCAAAATAAAATATTTTTTGTTTTAATGTATTCAAATAAAAAACAATAAACTTTTGTGATATCTGTAACCTATATAAATTAATTTTTTTTTCAAAGAAATAATGTCGCAAATCTGAAACTATTTCTACAAAATGTCTTAGATTTGTAAACAATTTCTAAGATTCTAAAATTTTTTCTATAAAAAAAGTCCAAGATTTTATGACACGTTTTCTTTAGAAAAAGTCACAGAGAAAAATAGAATTTTTTTTTTTGTAATTTTACAAGCTTTTTACGAAACAAATTGTAAATTTAAAATTTTTTGGACGCGATAAAACTTACAAGGAGGTTTCGTGATCTTGCTAGATTTTTTGCTATTTTACGAGAATTCCTAGTAAAAATTACGAACTTTTTTGTAAGTTTAAAAGATTTTTACCAATAAAATTGTAAATTTACAACTTTTTTGGCAAAACAAAACTTTTAAAAAATTCTCGTAAATTTACTAAAGTTTTTTATAAAAAATCTTGAAAATTTGTAAAATTACAAGAAAAACTGTAAAATTACAAAAAAAATTTAAATTTCGATCGAAAATTATTTGTTAAAAAACAAGGAAAACTGTCAAATATTGGTAAAATGGGATTACGAAACTTGTTCTAGTAATAAGAAAAGGTTTTTTTTTTGAGTGTATGAGCTTTTTTAAGCAGTTTGCACCATTTTTATGTTTTTTTTTTTTTCATGCGGTATTGCCAAAGGCTTTATTACGAAGCAAGATAAAATGACTTTAAATTTAAAATTGGTCCGAATTGCTTGAAAACCCCTGTACTTATGTCTCTACTTAAACTTAGGTATTGACTGCAGAATACATCCTAAGATTCTAAGAAATTTTTTTATAGAAAAAGTGTCATATTTTCTTTAGAAAAAGTCTTTGATTTAGAAGAATTTTTCTATAGAAAAATTCTCAGATTCAGAGACATTTTTTCTGAAGAAAATTCTAGGATTCTAAAGCATTTGTTCTATAGAAAAAATCCCAGAATCTGAGATAGTTTTTGGATTCTCAGATTTTGAGTCATTTTTCTAAAGAAAAAGTATAAGACATTTGTTCATAGAAAAATATTTATGATCTGAGGCTATTTTTATTGAAAAAGTTTAAGAGTATGGGAAAAACATGCAGAATCAAAATAAAACTCAGAATCTGATATTACTTAATATCATTTGATTCAAACAAAATTCGGTAGATCGAAATGAAACTATTATTTTTCCCAACTGATAAAAGTGACAGTTGGCTGCACTACAAAAATTTGGCTGGTTCTGAATTTGGTTAACATTTTCTGTGTCTATAAAAAAAAATATTGTGGTGAAAAATAAAATATTTAAACAAGGTGGTGAAGAATTCAAAAATTCTGAAGTGGGTGCTAGATTTTTAAAAAATTCTGAAGTGGGTGCTAGATTATTGTCTAGCACCCTGTTTTAAAATTTGGGATCTAGATCACTAACGCGGGTGCTAGATCTGGCACCCAAAGTGCTGACATGGCAAGCCTGCAAAGAGTAGAATAATATAAGGCAAAGAGCAAATCACTGAATAAAAAAGAGGCGTTAAAAAACATGTAAAACAACAGTGTTGTATTATTTTTCTTAAAGATAAGACATTTTGACAAGTATAATTATTGTTGTTCTCTTTCTGTTAACGATAAAATCGTTAACTACTTGTTCAATATAAAATTTATTTAATTATTAAAATTAACATTTTGACATTGTCGCCTTTTTTTCTTTACTGCGGTTTATAATGGAGTATATAACGAAGATTTATTAAAATATCGTGGAAACAAATTAATATAATACAACAGAGTTGATTACTATGCTTGAAACGGATGTTAAACAAAGCAAGTTTGTATTTGATTTCTAAACCGGATATAGAACATACGTAGTGGCAGAGCCATCTATCATTATTTTATTAAAGAAAGTACCCCTATATGTGAGTAACGGCAAAAATGTTCCCAGTTCATATATCAAAAACAACACTAGATGGCGCCATTGTGTTAAGGCTACCAGACCCCTAGCGCTTGTATGCGCATTGTAAATATAGATGGCGTATGCTTATTTTTTCCAGTAAATTCCGGAAACGGAAGAGAAGAAAATGATAATCATTATTAGAAAAATAAACAAATAAAATCCAAAGAAGTGCAAAAACGATTTGTTTTTATTTGCTTTATTGATTTTAATGTGGTAATCAAGGTTTCAGTCATTAACAAATGAAATTAAGAACTTTTAATAAACTGCCGGAAACAGTTATAAAAAACGCCATCTAGTGAACAGTAAAAAGAAGAAGCATTTGCTGCATCTTTATTATATATGTCTTTGAGGCTACCCAGCAAATATTTTGTCTGTTTACAAGGAAAGCTTGCATTTAAATAAAACTTTAAAACAAAGGCAAAATTATTTGAATCGAATCGTATCATTTTGAAAATGTAAATTTTAAGGGGGGTTATTCATAATACCTAAAGTGTACTTAAAGTACACTCAAAAATTATGTAGGTAAATTCTAGTGAATATTCACTTAAAACAAATGAAATTTTATTTAAAAACCATTCCACTGTTTTTTCATTGAAAATAAAAACATATTACAGTCAATTTTAAATGTTAATTTAATGACTAACCAAAACATTAAAAAACTACTGAATATTCACTTATTTTGTATTGAAAAACAGTAATACTATAGAAGAAATTGATTACTGCCGGAATTAAATGTACCAGAAAATTCGTTTTTAATACAGTAAATAATTTTTTTTAAACTACAGAAACAGTAGAAAATAAGAAGTCCTTAATAAAATTAATGATTTTTCTTTTAAAATAACTTTACTGATTACTTTTTAAAATAACCTACAAATAGTTAATGACATAATTTTCTTAGTGTAGGTTTATTTGACAAATATTCATGCAATATCAGTCAAATAAACCTACATTAGATTTAATTTACCCATTATGAATAGCCCAGTAAATATTTTAGCATTAATACTTACCTGACACTCATAAGGAAGGTCCTTGGACTTGTTTCTATAAGGGGGAAAGGTTCGCAGAAACTCCAAAAATTTATATAAAAGTAAAAAAACCTTTAGAATTAAATACTTTTTCTTTAATCAGATTTTTTAAACAAATTTTAAATGCGAAAAAATAATTTTTTTATGGGAAAAATGACTTAGAATATGAGTATTTTTTAAGAAAAATAATTTCGGAATCCAATCATAGAGTACAAATACGTGGATTTGACGTATTTCTCTTTTGATTTTACATGTGTTTTTCTCTTACAATAAATCCCAAGACGGAAATAAAACCATCGATATCGAATCAAGTGAATACCGGTATCGAACCAAATGAATACCCACTGAATACAACTTCTACCGAAAAAAGAGGATCTGAAACATAATCTATAAAGAAAGGGATTTGAGACTTTTTCTATAGAAAAATGAATCTGAGACTTTTTCTATGGGAAAAATGTTTCTAAAACTCTTTCTAAGGGAAAAATGTCTCTGAGACTTTTTGTAAATAAAAAATCTCTCTGAGACTTTTTCTAAAGAAAACATTTCTGTAACAGTGCACACAAAAAAAATTTTACCAAGTACTTGGGAGGATATGCGTTTTCAAAGTTTTTAGCTTTACCAAGTTTTTGCTTGTTTTTGATAAAAGTTTAGAAAATATTCATAAGAGTACACTCAAAATAATTACTCTGTTAAATACTCTGTAAAATGCCTGTAATCTCAATTCGACAGATATTTGACAAAGTTATCTGTCGAAATACAGATTTTAAGAACATACTTTGTTTTTTCTTGTGACCGAAAAACAAAATTTTATCTGTAATATTTTCTTTTTACTTTGTAATCTCTATTTTACAGATAACAAACAGTTTTTTTTTGTTAAAATACGGATTTTAAAAAATTACATTATTTTTTTCTCATAACCAAAATACTAAATTTTATTTGTAACTTTACTTATTGCTCTGTAAAAATAAAAATCTCTTAAAAAACTTCCAAATATTACCGATAAACCCATCTTTAAAAAGTGTCTTAAATTACAATAAGAACTGGTAAATTTTACGAGGACGACGTGTAGAATTGGAGTTACTTGTTAAAATAAAAACTCGTAATATTCACAAAAATAAAAAAGTAAATTTACACTCAAAAAAATTACTCTGTTAAATACTCTGTAAAATGACTGTAATCTCAATTCGACAGATATTTGACAAAGTTATCTGCCAAAATACAGATTTTAAGAAAATACTTTGCATTTTCTTGTGACCGAAAACTCAAAAAACTTCCAAATATTTCAACACCTCTTTAAAAATCGTCTGAAATTACAATAAAATCTGGTAAATTTTCGAGGATGTCGTGTTAAATTGGAGTTACACGTACAAAAAATTTTAATTTTTGTCAAAATAAAAAACGTAAAATTACAATTTGGAAGTATTAAAGCGGGCATTTCCCAATTTTCAACAAAGCTTGCACATTAAGGGATGAGAAATTGATCAGGAATCAAATAGTGACCGTTGTGGAAAAGCCATATCAAGCGCATTTAAAAGATATATAGAAAAAGTCAAGACATTGTTAAACGATTACCCTTTAATTTTATAAAAGTGTTTATTGGAATGACCGCGCTCAAATGTGGAACTGAAAATGAAAGGTTTATGAAAAAAAAACTTGAGAACATCTAGCGAGTTTATTAATAATTTCTTCAAAGTGAAATATTCGAATGCGAAACATTTAAGAGGGCGCATTTAAATGATGGCATTTGCCGTTATTTTGAGTCAATTTATTACTTATCCATGCTTCTTGGTAAAATTCTGGCCGCTTTCGTCAATTTTACAGATAATTCTGTAATTTACAGTTTTTTTTTATCGAAATCATTTTACAGAGTTTTTTTCGTAAAATAACAAAAAATCTTGCTGGTTGGAAATCTATGGTATTTTCTGCTGGCTTAGCAGAGTATCTCTGTATTTTAACAGAGTGATTATTTTGAGTGTAAGAGTTATCTGTTTTTTTTACCTACCCAATCTCAAAATAAAAAACTGTGGTCTTTCGGAAAAAACGGAATAAAATCTAAACTAGCAGGAATTTCGACAAACGCAAAAATATGGGTCATCTTAATTTTGATAGAGATTATTATATACATAATTTTGTCGTACGTATAAATACTAGGGTGGTTTTTTATTTTTTGTATTTTTTATACCCTACACCACTCTGTGGTACAGGGTATAATGAGTTTGTGCTGATGTGTGTAACTACCCAAAATATTGGTTCCAGACCCACCTTCAAGTATACCGATCGACTCAGAATCAGTTTTTGAGTCGATTTAGCAATGTCCGTTTGTCCGTCCGTCTGTCCGTCCGTCTGTCCATGTACACTCACAGCAAAATACGGTTGTCTCAACCGTAGAAGGTTCCAACCTCAGATTGAGGTTGCGGCAACCGGTAAATATACGGTTGTAGCAACCGACAATTTACAGTTGTGGCAACCGGCAAATTCCGGTTGCAGCAACCTCAAATAACGACATTTGCCGGTTGTAGCAACCGTATTGCCGGTTGCTCCAACCAGAGCTGTGTTTAATGTATTTTCGATACTATGCCAAAATACAAAATAAAATTCCAAAAATAAAACACATTTTTTAATTTTTTCTTTGCTGTTTTTTATTGTTTAAAAAAAAATATAGTTATATTAATGACTTTTGCTAAAAATACTAAACCAAATGTTACATTTTAATTTTAGGTGGTTTTAATTCGTTTGCTAAAAATCCGATACAAAAAATTCTTCCTCTCAGAATCTGAGACTTTTTCTAAAGGAAAAATGTCTCAAAATCTGGAAATTTTTCTATAGGAGAAATATCTCAGAATCTGATACTTTTTCTAAAGGAAAAGTATTTCAGAATCTGGTCTTTTTTCTATGAGAAAAATAACTCCGAATCTGAGAGTTTTTCTATAGGAAAAATCTGAATCTTTTTCTATAATAAAAATGTCCCAGAAAAAGTCATATATTCTGAGACAGTTTTTCTATAGAAAAAGTTTCAGATTCTGAGACAGCTTTTCTGTAGAAAACGTCTCAGATCCTGAGACAGTTTTTCTATAGAAAAAGTCTCAGATTCTGAGACAGTTTTCTATAGAAAAAGTCTCAGATTCTGAGACAGTTTTTCTATAGAAAAAGTCTTAGATTCTGAGACAGTTTTTCTATAGAAAAAGTCTCAGATTCTGAGACAGTTTTTCTATAGAAAAAGTCTCAGATTCTGAGACAGTTTTTCTATAGAAAAAGTCTCAGATTCTGAGACAGTTTTTCTATAGAAAAAGTCTCAGATTCTGAGACAGTTTTTCAATAGAAAAAGTCTCAGATTCTGAGACAGTTTTTCTATAGAAAAAGTCTCAGATTCTGAGACATTTTTTCTATAGAAAAAGTCTCAGATTCTGAGACAGTTTTTCTATAGAAAAAGTCTTAGATTCTGAGACAGTTTTTCTATAGAAAAAGTCTCAGATTCTGAGACAGTTTTTCTATAGAAAAAGTCTCAGATTCTGAGACAGTTTTTCTATAGAAAAAGTCTCAGATTCTGAGACAGTTTTTCTATAGAAAAAGTCTCAGATTCTGAGACAGTTTTTCTATAGAAAAAGTCTCAGATTCTGAGACAGTTTTTCTATAGAAAAAGTCTCAGATTCTGAGACAATTTTTCTATAGAAAAAGTCTCAGATTCTGAGACAGTTTTTCTATAGAAAAAGTCTCAGATTCTGAGACAGTTTTTCTATAGAAAAAGTCTCAGATTCTGAGACAGTTTTTCTATAGAAAAAGTCTCAGATTCTGAGACAGTTTTTCTATAGAAAAAGTCTCAGATTCTGAGACAGTTTTTCTATAGAAAAAGTCTCAGATTCTGAGACAGTTTTTCTATAGAAAAAGTCTCAGATTCTGAGACAGTTTTTCTATAGAAAAAGTCTCAGATTCTGAGACAGTTTTTCTATAGAAAAAGTCTCAGATTCTGAGACAGTTTTTCTATAGAAAAAGTCTCAGATTCTGAGACAGTTTTTCTATAGAAAAAGTCTCAGATTCTGAGACAGTTTTTCTATAGAAAAAGTCTCAGATTCTGAGACAGTTTTTCTATAGAAAAAGTCTCAGATTCTGAGACAGTTTTTCTATAGAAAAAGTCTCAGATTCTGAGACAGTTTTTCTATAGAAAAAGTCTCAGATTCTGAGACAGTTTTTCTATAGAAAAAGTCTCAGATTCTGAGACAGTTTTTCTATAGAAAAAGTCTCAGATTCTGAGACAGTTTTTCTATAGAAAAAGTCTCAGATTCTGAGACAGTTTTTCTATAGAAAAAGTCTCAGATTCTGAGACAGTTTTTCTATAGAAAAAGTCTCAGATTCTGAGACAGTTTTTCTATAGAAAAAGTCTCAGATTCTGAGACAGTTTTTCTATAGAAAAAGTCTCAGATTCTGAGACAGTTTTTCTATAGAAAAAGTCTCAGATTCTGAGACAGTTTTTCTATAGAAAAAGTCTCAGATTCTGAGACAGTTTTTCTATAGAAAAAGTCTCAGATTCTGAGACAGTTTTTCTATAGAAAAAGTCTCAGATTCTGAGACAGTTTTTCTATAGAAAAAGTCTCAGATTCTGAGACAGTTTTTCTATAGAAAAAGTCTCAGATTCTGAGACAGTTTTTCTATAGAAAAAGTCTCAGATTCTGAGACAGTTTTTCTATAGAAAAAGTCTCAGATTCTGAGACAGTTTTTCTATAGAAAAAGTCTCAGATTCTGAGACAGTTTTTCTATAGAAAAAGTCTCAGATTCTGACAGTTTTACTATAGAAAAAGTCTCAGATTCTGAGACAGTTTTTCTATAGAAAAAGTCTCAGATTCTGAGACAGTTTTTCTATAGAAAAAGTCTCAGATTCTGAGACAGTTTTTCTATAGAAAAAGTCTCAGATTCTAAGGCAGTTTTTCTATAGAAAAAGTCTTATAAACAAAAATTTATATAAAAAAATTTCAGATTCTGAGAAATTTTTTCTATAGAAAAAGTCTCAGATTCTGAGACATTTTTTCTATAGAAAAAGTGTCACATTCTGAGACATTTTTTCTATAGAAAAAATCTCAGATTCTGAGAAATTTTTTCTGTAGAAAAAGTCTCAGATTCTGAAACATTTTTCCAATAGAAGAGACATTTTTTCTATAGATAAAGTCTCAGATTCTGAGACAGTTTTTTTATATAAAAAAATTTCAGATTCTGAGACATTTTTTCTATAGAAAAAGTCTCAGATTCTGAGACATTTTTTCTATATAAAAAGTCTCAGATTCTGAGACACATTTTCTACAGAAAAAGTCTCAGATTCTTAAACATTTTTTCTACAGAAAAAATTTCAAATTCTGAGACATTTTTTCTATAGGAAAAGTCTCAGATTTGCAGACATTTTTGTAGAGAAAAAGTCTCAGATTCTGAGACATTTTTTCTATAGAAAAAGTCTCAGATTCTGAGACATTTTTTCTATAGAAAAAGTCTCAAATTGTGAGACATTTTTTTTATAGAAAAAGTCTCAGATTTTGAGACATTTTTCTATAGAAAAAGTCTCAGATTCTGAGATTTTTTTTATATAGAAAAAGTCTTTGATTCTGAGACATTTTTTCTGTAGAAAAAGTCTCAGATTCTGAGATATTTTTTCTATAGAAAAAGTCTCAGATTCTGAGACATTTTTTCTATAGAAAAAGTCTCAGTTTCTGAGACATTTTTTCTATATAAAAAGTCTTAGATTCTGAGACACATTTTCTATAGAAAAAGTCTCAGATTCTTAAACATTTTTTCTACAGAAAAAATCTCAGTTCTGAGACATTTTTGCTATAGAAAAAGTCTCAGATTTGGAGACATTTTTGTAGAGAAAAAGTCTCAGATTCTGAGACATTTTTGCTATAGAAAAGTCTCAGATTCTGAGACATTTTTTCTACAGAAAAAGTCTCAGATTCTGAGACATTTTTTCTACAGAAAAAGTCTCAGCTTCTGACACATTTTTTTATAGAAAAAGTCTCAGACTCAAAGACATCTTTTTTATAGAAAAGGTCTCAGATTCTGAGACATTTTTTTTTAGAAAAAGTCTCAGATTCTAAGATATTTTTTTTTCACTTGTTTTATATCACCTTTTTCTTTTCTGCAGAATCCAAATTTGAGGGCTTCCATCTCATGGCGTAAATGTTTGAGTTTAACGTATTCCACTATTTCTGCAAATTGAAATAAGAAAAACGGCATTAGTTAAACTGTTGTATCATTCAAAGAACAAAAACTTACCCCTTTAAATCTTTATTTTCAGGTTTTATCATCAAATGTTGATATTTTGAAGAAAAACAAATGTTTTCCTCAATATTTTTTTATTTTACGACATTCAATTTTTTGAAGTTTTGTTATTTGAATTATCAGTAGAGGGAACCGGTAATATGAGTTTGTGGCAACCGCAAATGCCGTTATTTACGGTTGCTACAACCGGGGTTTGCAGTTGTAGCAACTTTTTTTTTATTTTGTGGCAACTGGCACTAAAATTTTTTAAAAAAGTTATAACAACCTCAATTTACGGTTGCTGCAACCGCGTACGGTTGGGACAACCGCAAGCCGGTTACGACAACCGTATTGCGGTTGTGGCAACCTCATTCCAACCGATTTTTTATGTGAGTGTAAGGGTATAAACACGATACAGGTCGTAATTATCAATCGATTTGACTCAAATTTGAAACTTAAGCTTCTTTTGGCCCAAGGACGAAGCCTATTGAAATTGGAAAAATCGGTCTATGTTTTGACCTATCCCCCATACAAACGTCCGCTTTTAATTTGCCTCAAACGACTCTAACAAAGGTTTTATAAGAGGTATCCTATCGAAATTTGGCAGGTAATCTTGTTTTGTATTCACAAATCACCATACCGAATTGTAAAGCAATCGGACCAGATATTCTTGTAGCCCCCATACAAACCACCTTCCCGATATTCACAAAACTCTCAAATTTCATGAAAATCAAAAATATTTTATTAAAATGTTGTTTTTCTGTATTAAACGCGTACTTTAATAACCTTATCAAATCTGATCATTATCGGACCATTTTTGGACCTAGATATACAAATTTCGCCTATTTCACTAAAACTTGGTTTGCCGGTGCTTTTTACACTTATTAAAGATTTAACAAAAGATAGATCCCATCGGTCCATGTTTGCACTTGGGACCCATTTTCCGGAAAACTCCGGTGTAGGGTAGTATATGGTCGGTCTTGACCGACTATAATTTTCTTAGGTTAGGTTGGATGGGCGTTCGCCAATTTGGCGAATCCACTCGGAGGCCATAAAGCCCATTGTGATTCCCTTAAAGTTGTTTCCCTACTCCCCCTGATATACACTCAAAAAAAAGTGAACTAAAATCTGGGAAATTAACTCAATTTTGAGAAAAAGATGGAATGATTTGGCTCCAAAGATTTTTTTTCTTGGTTTTAGTTCATAATTTTCCCATAAATAAGGAAAACAAAGTTATTTAATTATAAGGGTTCAAGTTGAAAAAATGCAGAAGAAAAATTGAATTTCTAAAAATTATAGACATTTCTGGTATTTCCTATACCGGTTTCAAACACCCCAGTTAGTGTCATCTTCAGTAGGATTTTAAATGTCGGTTTGTCTTGTTAATGAAAACTGTTTTTTATATATGTGAATATTTTTAGTTTCTACAGAATAAATTTTGACAGTTTCCAACACTACAATTCTATTTCTAGCAATCTCAACCTCACTTCATACTCTCTTTCAACTTTTTTGTCTCTTACATTATTTCGCAAGGGTTACCAACATGATCTGGAATTGCAGACACAAATGAAGGAATTTGCATTTTCTGTTTCGGAGACGTGCCTTATGGCGACATATTTTGTCAGTAATTTTATTTGATTTTTTCTGTAAGTACAGATCGAGCACGGGCTCTAATTATATTTGTTATAAGGGTTCAAGTTGAAAAAATGCAGAAGAAAAATTGAATTTCTAAAAATTATAGACATTTCTGGTATTTCCTATACCAGAATAAATTTTGACAGTTTCCAACACTACAATTCTATTTCTAGCAATCTCAACCTCACTTCATACTCTCTTTCAACTTTTTTGTCTCTTACATTATTTCGCAAGGGTTACCAACATGATCTGGAATTGCAGACACAATTTCAACTTGAACCCTTATAACAAATATAATTAGAGCCCGTGCTCGATCTGTACTTACAGAAAAAATCAAATAAAATTACTGACAAAATATGTCGCCATAAGGCACGTCTCCGAAACAGAAAATGCAAATTCCTTCATTTGTGTCTGCAATTCCAGATCATGTTGGTAACCCTTGCGAAATAATGTAAGAGACAAAAAAGTTGAAAGAGAGTATGAAGTGAGGTTGAGATTGCTAGAAATAGAATTGTAGTGTTGGAAACTGTCAAAATTTATTCTGTAGAAACTAAAAATATTCACATATATAAAAAACAGTTTTCATTAACAAGACAAACCGACATTTAAAATCCTACTGAAGATGACACTAACTGGGGTGTTTGAAACCGGTATAGGAAATACCAGAAATGTCTATAATTTTTAGAAATTCAATTTTTCTTCTGCATTTTTTCAACTTGAACCCTTATAACAAATATAATTAGAGCCCGTGCTCGATCTGTACTTACAGAAAAAATCAAACAAAGTTATTTAATTTTAAGCCAATTTTAAATAGAAAATGTGCAAAATTATACTTCACATTTTGGAAATAGATTGGGTCTAGACCCTGGACCCATGGGTTCGGACCCCATTTAACTCGAGACCCCGTTGGGTTCTTTAAGGGTCGCCATAGATTTTGAACCAAAACTTGTGTTCGTTTCGCTCTAACTTGCTTAGTTTTTGAGATACGGTAATAGGGGACCTGATAGGATCTTGAGAATCTTAAAAACCGGATAACTCAAAAACTATTAATCGGAGGGCTTGGCAGTATTTACCGAGATATGTGCATATATAATATCTCGGGAATTTCAAATTTTAGATCTAAAATTAGGGTCTTGAGACCCCGACAGATATGCAGAGCTAGGCTATTCCATATTTTTCTTTGTAGTCTTTCTTTTGAAAATTTCATCCGTTTCGCTCTATCTCGCTTAGTTTTCGAGATATCGCCATTTTGGATTTTTAACTAAATTCTAAGAAGTTATTTACTTAATTCTCAGAAGTCATTAACTAAATTCTAAGAAGTACACTTCCTCAATTCAAAGAAGAGAAATACGATGATGTTTTTATACCCTCCACTTAGTGATAGAGGGTATATATAAGTTTGTCATTCCGTTTGTAACTCATCGAAATATCGATCTGGGACCCCATAAAGTATATATATTCATGATGCCCGATCGATTTTAAGACATTCTAGCGATGTCCGTCTGTCTGTCTGTCTGTCTGTGGAAAATGCTGTCGCGGACAAAATATTGCACAGAGATGACTGAAACTTAAGATATTTATTGGAAGTTCTCCCGAGAAGTTTGGTATTGCATTTGAGCGATATCGGTTCAGCGGTTCAAAAGTTATGAACGAAAATGTAAGCACACCTCAAAAAATTCAGTACATTCAACATAACCTAAAAATACAAAATGCTTTAATTCGGCTTCTGGTTGACATATGTGAACATAATTGAACACCAAATGGTATTTAAACAGGTACGAACATATTTTTTGACAAAAAAAGAAAAAAATCGCGAATTTTTTTTTACCAAAATTTTTTTCGCGGAAATTTTTTTTTTTCAAAAAAAACATTTTTTTTCAAAAGTAATTTCCTTTTAAATAAAGTTTTTTGCAATAATCTTTTTGAAATTGTGGAGGGTATCACTACATTCGGCAAGGCCGAATTTAACTTTTTTACTTGTTTTTAGTAAATTTTAACTAAACTTGAACTAAATTGTTTTTTAAGAAATCTATATATATAAAAATGGATGTGTGTATGTATGTATGTGTGTATGTATGTATGTGTGTATGTATGTTCCGTATGGACTCAAAAACGGCTAGACCGATTTTGATGAAATTTTCAGGAAATATTCAGAATAGCCTAGCGAGTAACACTGTCAAGTCTGATTTTTTATTTTCCGTCTGTGGGCGGAGGGGCGTGGCAAAATCCAATTTTTGCATTCCACCACTAATGACATCTATATATAAAAAACGGATGGACCAATTTTAATGAAATTTATATCAAAGATAGTTCTAACTGAGTACTCATTATGTGCCAAATTTGAGCGTTATCGGACAAAGTAGAGTAAAATGCCATGCAACTTTGTATTGAATTGAAAGTTATGTCAATAATGCAAAAAACGGCTATATGTATGTTCCTTATGGACGCGAAAATGGCTGGACCGATCTTGATGAAATTTTCAAGGAATATTCAGAATAGCCTAGGGAGTAACACTGTGCAGTCAAATTTTTAATTTTTTGCGTGTGGGCGGAGGGGCGTGGCAAAATTGAATTTTTACATTGCACCACTAATGAGATCTATATATAAAAAACGGATGGACCGATTTTGATGAAATTTCAACCAAAGATAGTACTAACCACGTGCTAACTATATGCCAAATTAGAGCGTGATCGGACAAATGGGCGTAAAATTCCATATTGAATTGAATTTTATTTCTGCATGCTCCGCAAAAACTGTTGATTTAATTAAATTTTCAACACTGATAGTATTAATCGAGTGCGGAACTATAGGCCATGTTATACTAGCATTGGAAAAAGGGGCGTAAAATGCCACGCCCCTTTGTACTGTACTGGACATTGTCTGCCTGTTTCGCAATCACACAAAAACAGCTGAACCGATTCTCTTGACATTTTCACTACATACAGTGCTAACCAAGTGCATATGTAGGCCATATAAGATCGGTATTGAAAAAAGGGATCAAAATTGCAACGCCCTTAGTACTATACTGACCACGATTAAACGAAGAGGCGTAAATTGATAAGCCCCTCTGTTTTATACTGAACGTTATATCTGCCTGTTTTGAAATCACGCAAAAATGGATAAGCCGAATCTGTCACTACTGATAGAATTAACCGAGCGGAAATTGTGGGTCATGTGTATAGCGCGATTCGGCAAAAGGGTTTACAATATCACTCCCGTTTTTCATAAACAAAAAGCTATTTCCTCCTCTTTCGCAATCACACAAAAACGACAAAACTGAAACTTGCAGCACAGATAGTACTAATCGAGGATGCAGCATGGAACTTTAGACTATCACGATTCGATAAAAATGCGTTAAATTACATGCCCTTTTGTACTATACTTAACGTTATGTCTGTCTGTTTCGAAATCACGCAAATACGGCTGAACCGATTTTGTTGAGATTTCTCTATAGATAGTGCTAACTGAGGATGGAACCAAAGATTACTGGGCCCGGACCCGTGCTTTAATTTTGTCCGACACTATATTTAAATTAAGATGCAATATAAAACAGTTTTTTTCTTAGGGCCAGCAACGCGGACCGGGTATTGCTAGTATGTTATAAAAATAAAGATACGTTTCTTAGATTTGTGGAAAACTTCTTTGGCAGTAGGAATTTTTTTCCTAATGTTAAAAAAATCCATTTAAAGAAAACTTTGAACTAATTATAAGTAAATGAACTAAAATTTTTTCCTAAATTTTAGGAAAATTCATGACAAATTTTCAAAGACATTTTTTCCTTAATTTTAGTTATGTCTTTTTTTTCAGTGTTGTTTTCGAAAAAAAAAATATTTCTAAAGACGCATAATTTGTAAAAATGGAGTTACTGGAAGGGACTTGAATTTGATCGAGCCAGTTACGAGCCCAAAATATTAAATATGTTTCATCAAGTTTTTACAATAAGCCCTTTATATACTCTTTTTTTAAATCACTAACTTTTATACGACTCGTTCGTTTAATGACTCATTGTTATATTTTAAAAATTTAATTTATTTTTTTTTGTTTCTTTTTCTATTCCCAATTTAACATTTAATGCCAACAAAGATCCTTAATATTAAGTAGTTAAATAGATTAAAAATCCTTAAAAAAAACTAATGAGCATAAGTATGACAGGCTGCTCCTGTCGTTAAACTGGAGCTACGTGTATTCATTTGATCATAACTATACGAAGATGCATATGAAGACGTCGAACCATTGTACTCATATGAAGAATGACTTTGCGGCGCATGTACACTGGCTGTTGCTGCCGCGTCATAGTAACTATTTAGTCCTGCATAGTTATTGCTGCTGCTGCTGTTGTGTGTTGAAGCTGCCATATTAGCAAAATAATTACTTGAATTATTATACTGATTACTGACATGATCATAGTCATAGGTTGCTGCTGTCTGACTGTGGTTCGGTGTCTCCAACATATATTTATCTTTAGATTTTTCCATTTTGGTGGTGCTACGAGTTGAATAGTAGCATGTATCGTAGGCGACATTCGAACTTCGTGCCACAGTTGTTGTATCGGTGTATAACAATGTTGAAGTTTCATCAGGACTGCTCAATTTGGATGGTTTACTTTCTTGAACTGCAGTTGATGATTCCATGATATGTGGATAATGTTTTAGTTCCGAATAGTTTATAAATTCAGGTTCATTGGTTATAACTTCTGGTGCCGTGGCAGGTGATGGCCGAGTTGAGTATTTCAAATCTGAATAATTTATAAATTCCGACGGTTCACTAGTACTGGACTGTTGCAACTCATGACCTGGGTGATGATTTGTTAAATGTCTAGTTGTAAGCGGGTGTATATCATATTCATAAGAACCGGTTAAATTGCTATTATAATTTGTAATTGTATCACAATTATTATTGTAACATAAAGAAGATTCATTTCCATATCCACTTCCAGTGGCATGATAGTGATGGTAGGCCGTTTTTACATCGTGTTCTTCGGGACTATAGTGTGAAGCTTGGTGTATTGTTGCGGGAGGTGATGTGGTACATGTATGCTGTTGTTGTTGTTGATGATGAGCTGCTACTGATTTCGGAGAAGTAGTTACAGAAGTATTGTTAGTTAAGACGCCCGAAGGAGCATGATGGTATATGGGATAATTGTAGGTAATATGTTGATGATTAACCGTAAGTAATGCCGTCGGTTCACATTTTGTATTATTATTTTCACCGGTATTATAAAGACTGTGCGAATGACTGTGTGTATAGTTTTGGTGAGGTACTGTTGCTGTTACGGATTCATAATGATTTATTGGAGCTGTATAATTATGGGATGATGCATTTGATAAAGGATCTAGTACGCAGTTACACTGGGTTCGAGTTGGACATTTAGCACAAGCTGTAAATAAATATTTTAGATTAATACTTGTATTATTTACTTGCATATTATGTTGTAAAGACCTACCGTTAAATTGATAAATTTCTAAAGCTGCAGTATGTGACATTGGATTTGTTGTTTTGCTCGATCTTTTCAATACCTTATTAATAAAACTATTATGAGCTTTCATTTGTCTTAAACTTGTGGTTAGACCGTTAACAAGTGTTGACTTTTTTCCTGGCCCCCGGCCGGTTACTACAGCCGTGTTTCTCGGCACCAGTGATACTCTACCAAACGCTCGTTTAGAAACACTTGAATTCTTAGGCTCCGGTTTAGGATGGTCATGTACACCTTTGGCTTGAAAAAATATTGCATTATTTGAATGCCGCCAAAAATGTGTAACTGGATAACCACAATGACCTCGACAGGGCTTAATTTCCAGGCGTCCACCTCGACACGTTTTATTGGGACATCCTTTGCCCTCTTGTTTTCTTCTCGCCTTATCACATATGGCAGGACGTAAGTTGATTTTGTTACCATTGGGCAGGATACAGTTCTGTGAGCACACCAATACACCTAAGCAACTCTTTTTCAAAATGTTGACATTATGATTGTTTGTGTTACGCATGGCCCAACCGGAAATATGTTTCTTGGCTTCTTCATTGTTGATGGGGTAAATAAGTCTAACATGACCATCAGTCCATTCACTGAATTCGTCGAAATCTGCTTCAGTAACTTGTGGCACTACAGCATCATTGATATCCCAGTCTCTTTTAGATCTAGGGGTCATATTCAATTGTTGCTGCTTTCGGGAATTGAAACAGTAAGCATTTCTGGAAAGAGTTCAGAAAGTACATATATTAAATTACAGCCCATACAATAATAAAATAACTATGGAAAATCTATGAGGTCAGTTTCTTCTGCCTCATAAAATTTTAAAACATTCAAGGAGGTTTCCGTCGACTATTAATTTTTGAATATCAGGTCCTATAAATATTTCCTCGCTTTTTTGCGCATGACAATTTGGGAAATAAGGCAAGTACTTTAAATGTCCTTCAAGGCTTAGCGCTTTGATGAAGTGTTTGATGAGGCCAAATTTTATGTGGAAAGGTGGCAGAAAAAAATCCGCAAACATAACAAAAAAAAAAAAACAAGTAAGAAAATTATAGTCGGTCAAGACCGACCATATAATACCCTACACCAGAGTTTCCCGGAAAATAGGTCCTATGGACCGATTGGATCTATATTTTGTCAAATCTTTAATAAGTGTAAAAAACACTCACAAATCAAATTTGAGTGAAATAGGCTTCTATTTGTTGCCAATAAACCGCTTTAACTGAATATCGGGCGAAATTTTCACAAGGGGCATAAGTCCAAAACGGGTCCGATGATTATCAGATTTGAAGGTTATTTATGTACGCTTTTAACATACACAAACAAAATTTTAATTAAATATTTTTTATTTTCATGAAATTTGAGATTTATGTGAAAACAGGGAAGGTGGTTTGTATGGGGGCTACAAGAAGAACTGGTCCGATTTCTTCAAAATTTGGAATGGTCATTTGTGAAGATAAAACACATTCATCTGCCAAATCTCGAAAAGATACCTATTATAATACGGCTATTAGAGTCATTTGAGCCAAAACTAAAGAGGACCTTTGTATGGGAGCTAGGTCTTAATATAGACCGATTTTTTCTAATTTCAATAGGATTCGTCCTTGGGCCAAGAAAGGCTTAAGTTTGAAATTTCAAGTCAATTGATTAAAAATTGCGACCTGTATCGTGTTTACACCGTTTACATAGACAGACGGACGGACAGACGGACGGACATCGCTAAATCGACTCAAAAAGTGATTCTGAGTCGATCGGTATACTTAAAGGTTGGTCTAGGACCAATATTTCGAGTAGTTACAAACATCAGCACAAACTCATACCCTGTACCACAGTGTGGTGTAGGGTATAAACACTTGGAATCAACTTTGCATTTTTATACCCTCCACTTAGTGATAGAGGGTATATATAAGTTTGTCATTCCGTTTGTAACTCATCGAAATATCGATCTGGGACCCCATAAAGTATATATATTCATGATGCCCGATCGATTTTAAGACATTCTAGCGATGTCCGTCTGTGGAAAATGCTGTCACAAACAAAATATTGCACAGAGATGACTAAAACTTAACATATTTATTGGAAATTCTCCCGAGAAGTTTGGTATTGCATTTGAGCGATATCGGTTCAGCGGTTCAAAAGTTATGAACGAAAATGTAAGCACACCTCAACATTCAACATAACCTAAAAATACAAAATGCTTTAATTCAGCTTCTGGTTGACATATGTGAACATAATTGAACACCAAATGGAATTTACACAAGTACAAATATATTTTTTGACAAAAAAAAAAAAAAATCGCGGAATTTTTTTTTACCTAAATTTTTTTTCGCGGAAATTTTTTTTCAAAAAAAATTTTTTTTTTTCAAATGTTATTTCCTTTTAAAAAAAGTTTTTTGCAATAATCTTTTTGAAATTATGGAGGGTATCACTACATACATATGTTTCTGATATGGGTGGGCCACTTTTCCCTAGTAGCCGTTTCCAATCGGAGAAAAAAGTGTAAAAACGGCCCATCCTACTGCACATATGGGTGGTAAAGATATCGAGGAAGCGGACACTTTTGATGTCCGTTGGAATAAGCACGTTTTTCTGGTGTCAAAAGAAGCATTCAAGTGTCTCGGTTTTTTAAACCGGTGTACCACCTGTGTCCAACCGAAAATGGAATACAACTCCCATATATGGGCAGGGGCTTCAAAGTATATTTTGGAGCTCTTGGACCGTGTTCAAAGGAGGACGTTGATGCTTATCAATGACAGTATTTCTATTGACTCATTAAAGCATCGACATTATCGTGAAAGTGTTGCTGAGATAAGTGAACTTATCCCTAGGGCAGCATTCGGTTGTCTAGTATATCACATCTGTTTGTTGTGGATTGTCCAGTTGATCGCAGTTCAGAGAAGGTTCGTTATCAGTCGAACTAACCGATTGAGGAATAAACTCCTCGCAGAAGTCTTCTAGATAAATTCAAGTCAAATGTCCACAAACACTACACCATTTTTCCTCCTCCTCATAACCTTATTTCCTGATATCAACATAGTGCACTGCAGAAGAGCGGCATCCTCTGAGCGGTTCAAAGTAAAAAACAAAAATAGCTTTGGCCAAAACTGCGTGCGTAATCAAAAGAAACATTTTTCACCAATAAAAATAAAGGGAAAGGGGAGGTTTTTGGGTGGCCCATTTTTTTTTTGCTTAACTACTATTAGGTCACAGATCACGAAAATAAATAGAAAATCAAATTCGCTTCGGGCGAAAATGTACGATCTTGTTTTTTTTATTTATTTTTATTTACTTAACTGTGCCTCTATTTTACACATGTAGGGTAGAGAGGGGCACATTCGCCGCCCTCACTTATCTCTTGAACTAAGAGAGGTATCAAATTGTGACAAATGAGTCAAATGTGTATTTATCAATTATCTTTCACACTACGAACTTCGAACGTTCTACTTTACACGTTAAAGCGAACAGATGGTTGATCAACCCATGGGGTTTATACGCTGATGACGGATGTACACACAGGAGTTGGCGAATGTGCCCCACGGGTAGTAAATTTTTTTGGTTTTTCCAATAAAATTTTGTTTTTTTTAATAAAATCAATTTTTTAACAATAATTCTTCCAAAAAATGATATTGTTAACAAATCTATAAAAATTTAACTTCTTGACTATTGTGCCAACCCTCTTGGCGCATGTGCCCCATGAATGGGGCAGTTTTGCCGATTTGGGTTGCTTTAAAAATGTAAAAAAAAAATAATTGAAGCCAAACAGATTAAATCCATTTGGAGTATACATTTTAAAGCTAAAATATGTATTTTCTTAAATCAAAAGAAATTTAGAAAAAAAAGTCTACTAGTTTAGGTTTTACAGCACTTCAAAAAAAAAAAAAAGAGGCGAACGTGCCCCTCTCTACCCTACATAGGTAAATTTGTATATAAAATGTAAAATTTTATTATTGTTTAAATCATTAAATTAGTTTCGATGCGTTTATGTTGTTTCATGGTGTCATATTGTCAATTTTGTTAAACTAAACGCCAAAATATCAATTGACAAAAATCTACTTGAATTACATGTAAGTTTAACTTCGGTAAATTTATGAGTTAAATAAATTCAGAATACTTAATTTATTTAATATCTTTATTAAAGTTTCTTTTAAAGATTTATGATATTGTCTTTAAGACTGGCACACTTTTAGGCTTTTTGTAGCTTGTTTTTTTTATTTATTTAAATATTTTTTTTTTTATTTCCAACATAATTAGCAATAAAATCATTGGTGTTGACTTTCAATCATAACAAACAGAAAACGTTCAAGTCCAAAAAACACAATAATATTATTATTTTTAAATGATGATGATGACTCTAATGAAATTGGAATTTCTAAAACCCCATGGTAATATAATGACACCTTAAAACATTTGTTTGTTCGTTTAGCCCATGTTTTAATCATTCCATTAGGAGGCCAGGCCAGTTCAACATTATTATAATGTTTTTGGATTGTTTGTATGTTTTAATATAGAAAACACAAACAAAGACTATAAAAACATAAAAATTGTTTTATTATTGATACTTGGAAGTCAGCAGGTTATTGTTTTTTTTTTATTTTGTAGGGCAAATCGAAAAGAAAAATCGTAGTGTGGTCTAAAATAACAAGAACAACTTCAACGAAGATGTATTTTAACACAAAATAGTTTTAGCCTATCTTAAGAACAAACAAGGCACAGTGGTTTATTATCATTTTTTTTTTTTTTTGGAAATAATTCGGTCATTCAGTAAGTACTAGACCGATTGGAGTGAAATTTATACCGGTTATAGCTAACGTAATTTCGAGTTTAACTATGTGGGGCCCACATGTCCAACAAGGGCACCTCCAGGCGCCCTTAAAGTAGGAAACCTTTTGCATACAAAGGCCTTAATATTTTGTTTTTTATCCGATTTTTATAAAATTCTGATTTTTATAAAGCGCTAGTAAATTCCTAAAAAAAACATGCTTAATAGCCATTTAAATGGATAACATTTTAATTTTTTCCAGATCCTGATCCAGTTTTTCGGGAATAGCTGGCCACATAACGTGCGATATTTTTCAAACTTAAATTTTTTGTTAACTTGGTAGTTGTGTGATATTTTAAAACAGTGTCGGGCATTTTTGTAATTCCTATTCCCGCGGGAAAAGGCTAAAAAATGCTAGATGAGAAGAAAAAGCGTGTAAAAATTTGTTATTTTGTGCTCCCCAGACTCTTTGAAAGTTGAAGTAATGGGGGTCGGTCATACATTTTACCCCTCTGGGGGAAACAATGTAAGCGCTACGAGCTAATGTTTAAAAAAAAAATTAAATTTGAGAAAATGTTGGTATTGAAAAATTACTGGAGGTCGGTCATACGTATTAGAGTCGTAGGAACAAATTTTTAATAAATGACATTTTGTATGGGAGCTCACTTAGGGTGTGGAGAAAGGGGGTAGGTATGTTCGGAAAAAATGTTTGGAGCGAAAAAATAATGACTGCCTGGAGGTGCCCCTAAAAGTAATGGGTGCCTGGAGCTGACCCTTTGGATATATGGGATCAAACAAAAGTTTAGCTCGAAATAACGTTAGCTACACTCAAAATAATACATTAGTAGATTTACTAATTATTTTTTGCTAACGCTAGTCAGCTAACGTTTAGCAAATTTTTAGTTGAGATTAGCATGTTAGCAAAAATATCTTGTAAACTTCATTTAGCGCATTAGCAATTTTAAACAAACTTTGAACTAATTTTTTTTGCTAAATTTAAAATTGAGTTGACCAAATTTTTACAAGCTTTTTTGCTAATATTAGCAAAAATAAATGGTAAATTTTTGTATTTTCAGAAATCTTAAAATGGCGCTATCTCGGAAACTAAGCCAGATAGAGCAAAATGGAGGTCATTTTTGGTTCTCGATCTCTCCATAGTATCGCCGGTCCTCTTCACATGTGTAGACCCTAATGGGTCCTAACTTTGGATCCAAAAAAGTTAGCATTCCCGAAAATTTAAAAATGCTCATATCTCGGTAAATATTGCCGACACAACAAAAAGTCCAAAAGCATTTTTGTAGCTCTCAACACGTAGAACAAGACCGCAAAAGCTCTCCGAGTAATATTTTTGAAATTATCGAGTTTTGTAATTCTCAAAACCCCGGTGGTCCCCTAAAATCACGTAACTCAAAAACTAAGCAAGGTAGAGCAAAACGGACACAAATTTTGGATCAAAAACTATGACGATTTTTAAGGAACCCAACTAGGTCTAGGCCCATCGGAGTTTGGACCTATCGGGTCCGAACCCAATGGGGTCCTCAAATGTGTATGAACTAAGTTGAAATAAAAAAAATATCAGTTAACTAATTTTTAGCAAAACGTTTTTGCTAACTTTACCAAAAAATTGTGGGTTCAAAATCAGCAAATTTTCTTGTAGGCTTACAAGCTTTTTTTGCTAACTTTACAGTTTTTATTTTTTGAGTGTATAACCGGTTTAAATTTCACTGCAATCGGTGAGGTACTAACTGAATGACCGAATTATTTCCAAAAAAAAATCGATAATAATCCACTGTGCGAGGTATTTAGAGGTGTCTTCTTAATGATGTTTCATGTTTTTATTAGTGATATTAGTTGTAGCTTACAGTGTTGCCAGTTTAAGAGCAAACATTCAAAATTACAAAGTGGGTATTAGATGAGAGTTATTTTTTTAAAACAAATTTCAATAAGGTTTTACAAACAAATCATTATTTTTTTTGTGAAAAATACATTGCTTATCCCCTTTACCCCTTTTTAACATTATGAGCTTCCTTTCGCATCAAAATATTTTTGTTACTGTGTGATAGAAAGACAAAAATTCCGGTTCTGCAAGGAGGAACTTTTTTCCTCCTGCACAAAGGTGAAGTACTTACTTCTTAAAACGGTTTATTAAACCAAGACACTTAAATGCTCCTTTTGACACTTGAAAAACATGCTTATTTCAACGGACATCACACTGAATTTTCATGCCCATAACATCACGAGTGTCTGATTGCTCGATACTTATACAACCCATATGTACAGTTTACGCTGTTGAGTCCACAGTCCTGTGGGAAAACATACAACATCGAGTCTTGCGTGTATTGAACTTGATTCTATTTTCAATTTTTTATCGAAAAATCTTGCTTGATGTAGAAGAAAATTTAATTTCTAAAAATTATAGACAATTCTGGTATTTCCTTGTCAGTTTCAAACACTCCTGTTAATGTTATCATCAGTAGGATTTTAAATCTTGTTGAATAGATAGGATTTGAAGTTTAACTTAGAAGTCCTTTAACAAATAAGGAAACGGGTAGGAGAGAGAACAGAACCTTGCGGTACCCCTGATTAAAGCTGAAACTCGTTCTATGAAAACCCATCTATAAAAAAAATATATAACGATCTCTGGGAAAGCTCAAAATAAATCGAGACAAGTCATTACTGACACCAAAAGCGTTAAACTAATATATGAGAGCACCATGCCACACACAATCAAACGCCTTGAAAATATCTAAAATGATGGATCGAACGACTCCAACGTTATGAAAGGAACGCCAACAGTTCCATACTGTCGATCGTTTAAAAGTAAGTTAGTCTCTAGATACCTTACAAGATGTCAATTTACCTATTCTCCATCACTTTCGAGATTGAGCATATTGCGATTGGGCGGTAATTGCACTATAAGTACGTGAAACTGGCACACCAAAACGCTGAGATGGATTGTGCTAAAAAGGAGTGCATACTTTTAGGCTCAAGAAAATGTCAATTACTCATGTTGGAAGGTTGTAGCCCTGATAACAATGTACCAATATGCCGAGACATGTTAACTTAATTTTGGGTTGTAGAATCCATGGGCATTCTCCGTTTTGCCAGGTCAAGGATATTAAAAATACTATCTGGCAACACGGTTTGCTTTTTGAAAATATTTGGTGTGGTTAACTTACTGTATTGTTTATGTTCGATTAGCCTTTTTTTTGGTGGCGTTAAAACCTTTGTTTGTATAATGTCATTGTTGTTGTAGTTTTATATAATTAATGTTTATATTTTGTATGGTTAGAGATGGTCGGTCAATCGAATGGTCATTCTAAAACCCTACTCTCAATACCTTCTTAATAATGTTGTTGCCTGTAAATGTTGTCTTGTTTTGTATTTCTTTCCCATTCTTCACAGATTTGGTTTTTTTCTCATACTACGACAAGGTATTCTCCTCAACTATTGATTATTTTCTACTGATAGTGTCATAGTTTAGCGATGATCTTTTAAACAAACATAATAAGTTTGTCACCTACAAGATCATCATCCATTGTTTTCGGCCTTTTCTTCGGCTTTCCCAATGCTCTTTTGACAAGCTACGACTCTATATTTTTTTTTTGTGTTTGACATCATAATGTGTTATCAATGAGTAAATTATGTTTTCTTGTTTTTATTGTAGTGTTTTTCTGATAGAGTTAATTGTTCTTATGGATTTGTTGTTTTTTTTTGGTTGGACATTTGAAAAACCTTTCTAACAGTTATATGCGCATGCGTGT
Source organism: Pegoplata infirma (assembly GCA_963921195.1). Classification (NCBI taxonomy): domain Eukaryota; kingdom Metazoa; phylum Arthropoda; class Insecta; order Diptera; family Anthomyiidae; genus Pegoplata; species Pegoplata infirma. Next base: position 244,528,210 of record OY992537.1, on the reverse strand, counting down.
GGTCTTTATAGAGATAACAAATTCTTTCAAGCCTTTAAATGTTTCGTTTTTTGCTTTGTTTCTTAAATATTTATAAAAAAAATCGGTCATTTAAGTAGACAATATGTATGAAGTTTTGCTGCAAGTATCGATTACAAAAAATTTATATTTCAGCTTGAAATTTGATTAGAAATAAAAGTTTGCACGCTTTGTTTAAACATTTACCTCAGAAGAACATTCACACAGGTTTTTAGTTTTTTTTATACAGTGGAAAAAATAGTAAAATTTCAGTAGGTTTGGTTTACAGCCTGGTTCGAAGACTTTAAGATTATTGCAGTATTTATCAGGCAGAGATTTTTTCAATTTATTAAGTAGCTGACTTGATTTTTAAGTCCCTGAGTCCCTTTTAAATGTCTCTTAATGAGATGGCCAAGCAGTTATAAATCTGACAAACATTGGTCTAAAAGCACACACAGAGAAAAATAAATTTCCAACTGAATTCATCAGTTGTATTAACTCAAAATTCGGTTGCTGCTACTACATTTTAATGTGGCTAACGAATTTTGTAGTTGTTTCAATTAAAAGACAGTTTTATTAACAAAATTTAGTTGTAACTACCGATATTTAGTTGTATCACCCTTAATACAAATGCATCCACCGATTTTTTGTTGTAACAACTGAATTTCAGTTGGAAATTAGCAAATTTGTTTTCTGTGTGCATAAAAATTGACAAAGACGAGAAGCTTTAAAGACTTAAAACACTCCTACAATTGCCTACGGAAATGAAATGTCTTGGTGCGCATAATCACCTGTCGCAATTAGTGAACGAATCAATACGCTTAACGGGTGAATATCAGAAAACTCTCGAACTTTTTCTTACTTCACATCCTGAAAAATATGAAGTTAAAACATTTGCACCTCTTGGTAATTCGGATCACTGCACCATTTCCGCATCTTTCTAATACTGCGAACTTTGTAACGTTTCAATATTCATATACAAAAGGGCCTGTTGGGCAGAGCTCAACGACTTTTTCCGGAATTTTAACTGGCAACTTTGTTTTCTTGACGATTACGTTGACGCCGCGGTGAATATTGTTATAAATGTTATAGTTCTGAAACTAAGTCATTCATTCCATCGAAGGACATTTCGGGGAAACCAAGGGATAAATGTTGGTTTAACCAGACATGCAGGAATGCAGTCCGATCCAAGGAGAAAGCGTTTAGAAATTCTGCTACGAAAACAGGCGAGATCTGAGTGTGCAAGAGTACTTACAATTAGTCGCAAAAAGCATCGTCTTAGTGCTACAGTTGTTTCGGCTTCTTGGTGCAGTAAGAGCTTTTGGTCGTTTGTTAAAATAGTCAAGGGATATGCTAGTTGTTCTATCTCGGCTCTTTTAAAGGACGACCAAATGTTCACACATCCGGTTAATGAAGCTAGCCTACCTGCTAGCTGGTCTCTTTTCAAGAAATTTTTTCTTACCGGAAAGCAAGCAACCACTGCCCGAACGCGAAAGGCTATCCAATACTATACCCAGGATGTTTTTCGAGTCTTGTTGAGGTTGAAGGCAAACGAAAAAATATGAATGACCCACTAAATCAAGACCTGTTTCCAATTTCTGAGTGGGGTCTTGTGAAAAGGGTCAAGTTTAATGAACGCAAGACCCAATGTTGTATGTTGATCCACAAGACTGTGAAGTTAACTGTATCATCTGTACATATAGGTGGTATAAGTATCGAAGAATCGGACACTCTTCATGTTCTATGCATTAAAATTCAGTGTGATGTGCGTTGGAATAAGCAAGTATTCAAGTGTCTAGGTTTTTTAGAATGGTGTAAAAAGTTCTTCACCTCATCCGATGTCCTTACTATCTATATCAGCTATATCCGGCAGAAGATGGAATACAACTCCCATATATGGACATGGGCTTCAAAGTTTATTTTGTACCGTGTCCAAATGAGGGAGTTGATGCTTATCAATCACAATAACCTATCCAAATCTATTGACTCATTAGAGCATTGTCTGAATGTGGGTTGTATGACTCTGTTCTTTCGATATTACCTTGGAAAATAAGTGAACCTATTCCCAGGGTCAGAGTTTTTGTTCGTAGCTCTCGGTTTTTGGGTAGATCACATCCGTTTGTTGTCGATTGTCCAGTTGATTGCATTAGATAGAAGGTTATTTTATCAGTTGAACTAGCCGTATGTGGAATAAACTCCCCGCAGTAGTCTTCCCAGATTCTTTCAATGTAGATAAATGCAAGTCAAATGTCCAAAAACACTACTCCCTCTTTCCTACTTCTCATAACCTATTTGTCTAATATCAACACAATGCACTGGATTAGTAGCGGAATCTCCGTAGTGTTTGTTTTACGTTAAAAAATGCGCTGCAATTTTCGCAACCAAGTAAGGAAATTTCGAAATTGGAAGCTGTGATACCGGATACTGTCTAAGAGGGAAATATGATGTACGACTGAAGGTTCTGCCAAATAAATTCTTTGGTTACTTTAGAAAGTTTCTAATTGTCCCTATGTCACAACGGGCCTCATAATCTATTCGTTTTCTCGTAAAGAGAAACTGCTAAACTAAGTAATGATCCAGAAAAAAATAGTCCCCTAACTATTGACTACTTTGGCTAATCTATGGCATTGTTTCGCAAAGGAGGCAAATCAGATGTAGATGGACTTGTTAGATGATAGATGGACTTGTTAGACTACACGACAGATTTTACATTCTCTTAATCAAAAGCATTTAATTCAGCTGCTGGTTCTCCCAAGAGGAGGGGTTTAGACGGTGGTTGCTGTCGTTACCGGACCCTCTTATTGAAATCTAGGGAGCTGCATGATCTCTTTGATTTGTCGGATCACAAAATTTAATGTGTAAGATTACACAAAAAAAATAAAAAACAGATTCATTGTGATAACCAAACTTAATTGTTGGTACCACCGAAAAATTTTGGTAGTGGGACGGAAATTCTGTTAAGACTATAGAATTACGGTTGGAAAAATTACGATTGGCTCTAAAAATTTTCGATTGTGGCAACCTAATAATTCGATAGCTGCAACCGAATCATTCAGTTGACTAAAATTTCGGTTGTTACAATGAATCTTTTTCTCTTTGTTGGAGTTTCATAAGAAGCTTACATTGGTAAAGTTGATTTTCGGGTTTATCAAAATGTATGCCTATTTTTTCTCCTCTGGCGAAAAAAACGGAAACGGTTGGCGATGGATGAACGACATCAAAATGTGTACATATCGTTTTGGAGGGACTTTTTCTTTAGTATATTATTAAATAGTGTTGTCTGATCCAGAAACATCAAAAAATATGAAACAGGACTCTGGAAGGCGACGATAGTCAACTATCGCTATACGTGATCACAGTCCTGACATTTAAAATCTAAACAGAATTGTTTAACAAGACCACATCAAATCAAAAATCAAGAAGATTTGATTAAATTTGAATTTTTGACAATTTTTTTTTTAAAATGCTCTTTGGCTTAGAAAAGTGGAAACTTCAGCTCTGGATGTGCACCCCAAGATAAAGTGCGATCTTACAGAAATTTTAACCATATCGTTTCAGCATCTATTTTTACCAATCCCACAACAGTACCAAAGTGAAATTCGCGAAAAAAAACATTTCTCGCTCCGCCCCACTGCTTACCCTCCCTTTATCAAATTGCTGACATCGTCATACAATTTTTCCAAATGTCGCCAAGGATAAGTCAGCAGTTGTTAGCGGTTGTCTAACAACATTGTGAGTTGCCACCGATTCTGGTTAGCACTGCTGACTTGTCCTTGGGGACATTTTGAAAAATTGTATGAAGATCTCAACAATTTCATAAGGGAGGGTCAGGAGTACGAAACCGATGCCATTTTTTTTCGAAAAGAATACATTCTTTTAAATAACTTACAATATAACCATATTCCTTTTGATCAAAAGATCGGTGTTAAATCCATTCAAGTTGTTTGCAGAGTTGTTTTTTTATATTTTAATTGATTATAACTTTAATATGTAACTATGATTTTCTTTCTTTTTCTTAAAACACTAATCTATATAAACAATTATATCCATGATTAACATTTTCATTGTATTCATAAAAGATTTATTTTTGTTTTGCTTAATTTTTTTGTTATTTTATCTTTTTATTATAAAATTTCTATATTACACAACCGTCGGTCGCCGTATTGCCGTCGTTAATTTAGGAGCATATAAATTTTTAATCAGTTTCTATAATATTTTTGATTGTTTTGTTTTTGCTCTGTGTGATTAGCGTTTTGTAATTATTTTGTAGCGTTACTAAATAATCCGTTGCACGGGTTAAAACTAAAACAGCTTTTGTGATACTAGTACAACTAGTGAACCCAAAACACTTAACGGTTACTTTTGGAGTAAAATGAACAATAAAATTCAACAACAACAAGAAACTAAAAACAATAGAAGACTCCACCTACAATGAACAGACAACAAAAACAACAGCAAAAAAAAAAACTACAAAAAAACAAACAAACCAGAAGGGATACAGCAAAGCACACAAATAAAATTTGCTTGCCACCCGCATAACTTGAAAAGCAGAGAATACAGACATACTACTTGGCACAAAATCCCAAAACTCCAAATCCGTTAAACACTCCATCCATCCATCCACTCCACAATCCTAACCAAACAAGAATAAAATGTACAATCAAACACATCCATAACGCCAAACAGACAGTGACAATCGGTGTAAACTTGCAGCTGATTGGTCGGATAATTTCATTATGCATTGTTAACATTTACACACGTATAGTGTATGTGTGAAAATGTTTCTGTATGAGTGTTGATTTATTTCAAAAGAGAGATGTCACTGCTTAAAACTATAGAAAATTAAAAAGGTTTAAGAAGATGTTTTTAAGAAATTAAAAATTTTAGGTGGTTGTTTTGCTATTATCTCATATATTTTATTTTTTTTCCATTCAATTAAAGATTTTTATGGTTTAATTTAATTTAATTTAAACTTTTAAAAATCATATAACTCAAATATAATTTTATACTCTCTTGATTTCTCTTTTTATCAGCTTCACTCTCTATAACTTCATTTAAACCGTTATATAGGAATTTTGTCTGGTTTTTGGTTAGTTTTCGTTCATTATGTGTAGATAATTACTAATGTATCTAAATATGTATTTGTTGTATGTATATTTCTTATTGATTAATTTCATGTGTTTTTGTCCGTTTGGTAATTTTTCTTAAAAAAAAACACACTAAATGATAAAATGTGTTAAAGATATAAAACCACGAAGAAAGAAGAAATACCTCAACAATGTTAATCCGCATTTAAAGGCCCTACATCGTAGTCTGGTGTAGTGTATTTTAAGTTTGTTCAAATGTTTGTAACATGCAAGGTGAGGTTAGAGGTGGTGGAGCTTAAAATTGTAAACTCCTAGTATAGACCGACTCGTCCCTAGCTATACCACATGTTCCTTTAGCGACGATCATAAAATGAGCTAGTCCATAACTGCAATTTCCTTCAGATTCTCAAGTTCTGCTTTGCCTAGTATTCGCTCTCGGTGTCTGACAATGGGGGACATTTTCACAGGATATGTTAAACTGTTTCATCCGTATTCGGTTCATCACTTCTTCTACAATTAGAATTAGAGATACAGAAGTCCAATCGGGTTTGAGTGGAAAGCAATGAGGCCATGGACGTATACAGGGGGTGGGCACAGGGGGCACGTGCCCCCCCCCTTTTCAATTACTTTTCAAGTACTTCTAGTTAAAACTAAATAGGCGATGCAAACAATTTTGGGAGTTGTGCCCCCCCCCCCCCTTTTCAAATTCCTGGATACATCGCTGAATGAGGCAGTGTCCTGCGACCACTCCCGGGTGTAAACGACATTCCTTTCTGTTACGAGAAAGTAGATAGTGATTTCTCCTAGATGATAACGTAGCAAGATTATTCCGGTAATTCTGCTTGTACCAATCATCTTCATTTCCTGTTTGCCATGGAAATACAATAACAGATAATCACTTCTTGCTCTGTGGTACTGCATCGGGGGTTAGGTTAGGGTGGCGGTACCACAAAACTTTTTCCGCTTATCGATGTATACAAAATACATTGAGATTCATTGCGAATTGTTTTAAACTTTTCAGGTCTTTCCTCGTAATTTCCTCCAAAGTCTCGAACTGTGAACTTCCTATAATTGAAAGTCGAGTTCGTGCCAAAACCGATCAGTGGCACAGGATGTGTTTAATCGGGGGTTTAATATGAACAAAAGTTTCTACTCCATCCCACTCAGCTTTGCAATTTCATCAGTTTTCTCGTTCCCTTCTACTTCCTTAATCCCTAGTACATACCCATATTAAAGAGACGAGGTTATTTCCTGTTAGGTTAGGTTGTCAGTGGAAGCCAGTGCTTTACGTCAGCACACATAGACTCTGAGGAGCGTTGTGATACCACGGGACGGTAATGGGGTTTCCATACTAGTCCATGCTTTTTAAACAATTAGAGCTTCTTATGAAACTCATAAGATATTGAATTTTGACGTCCGACAAATCAGATATATCGTGCAGCTACCTAAGTCCAATTGAAGCAAGTCTCTGACCAATAAATTGTTGGGCAATATCAGATATAGTGTTCTATAGTTTCCAATTCCTCCTCCTGCTTGCAAGTTTCTAGGGACATACTCAGTGGGTATTACCCACTCATTCCAATTCCGTTACAACTTGTAAGGTAGTTTCCAGTCTTGCAAGCTTTGCAATTCCCTGGAATATCTCTGTGCCCTGGAACTAATATGAGTCGTTTGTCAAACTGCTTGGCCATCTAATTTAAAGACGTGTGTCAGTTAAGGGCAGATCTTGTTTTCAGAAACATTAACTGTGGTTGTAGACAAGACATTGCTTCTCATCTAGTCAGCTAATTCCATTATTGCCAACATTTCTGTCTGGCAAACACTGAAATGATCTGGTAAGCTTTGAACCAGGTTCAATTTAAGCTCTTACGAATAGACTCCGAATCCCACTTGTTCGTGTAGCTTCTATACATCTGCTTAAAAATTTATGGAGTCTCCCCTACCCGTAATTTCTCTCATACAAGACTCCCTGGATGGTATCATTGTGGTAAAGTGGTGCTTAAAAAAGGCTTATAGAGGGACATAGTCCACACATTCTGGTATTGTTATCTTTCTCAAGATCGTGCCATGGCCACAATCGCTGCTGTTCCAATGTAGTGTGCTATTCCAATTCCGCAATTACCGGCGTAGCCATATACTGCCTACCCAATATGTCTAATGGGATTAGGTGAAGGAGGATTTCTAGCGCACCCGTAGGTGTAGCATGAAGAGCACCAGTGATACACATTGACGTCATTATCTATATCTTAGTGATAAAGACACAGTTTCCATGATTTCATGCAGCAGAACTGGACGCACCACTGCTGTTCCCATCGTTTTCCAATGGCCCTTTTAAAGGAACATAAACCAAATGTTGCTTTTCTCACCCGTTTCTCAATATTACGCCAGATAATTGGCTACATCTGAGAAGACGATTTTGGGGTCTTCCAGAGAAAAAGGATCAAAAGCTGATTCTTGCTTGGATCAGTTCCCACACCAGACTCTTGCTCATTTAGACAGATCTTTCGGAGAACCCTAAAAAATGTCCCTTAATGCTGGCAGATGCTTTCCCTTTACCGCTATCGCTAAAGAAGTGGCGAAAGAACACCTTATTGTCTATTGTTTCTGAAGATTCACGTAACACTCAAAAACAAATTTTTGTTTGACTGTCGTCGTAAAAGTCTATTATTTTCTCCGATTATCCAAGAAACTGTAAGACTGCCTTAATTATAGCACTCTCGTCGATTGCTTGGAACGGTCTGTGAAGATATTTAAAGCGTCACTTAAAACTCAACGCCAGTTCGGCCAATATTCTCGAGTCGGAAATTCAACTTTAAATTTCTGGTTGAAGTTTGGGCACTTTGTAGTGAGTGAAAAGGTTATTAAAATTGTCTATGTTCCCTTTTATGCAAATCTAGGACCGGTACTTGACTGATTCCCTTACTCCCAGGGAATTTCTTAAAAATCGATAAATCCGGTTTTGATCTTTTAAAAGACTTTTTTTAAGATTTTTTCAAGGAAATCCGCTTCAAGACATAAATTTGTTCTATTAATCTCTTTATTTTGTCGGATGTTAGTGGACAATATCTTAAGAGCTTTATAAGAAACTCAAATTGGTTTTAACAATAGGAAACAAGCCTCAGAGTCCAAAAATCTGGTTATATAAACGACACATACGATATCCCCAATTTTGTCAACCGATCGAAGTTATATGTAAAAGATAGAAAACAAGGTTTATTTGAGGTTATGTTTAGGGTGACCATTTTTTTCTGAACTCAAAACAGTACGTCCAAGTTTTTATGTTTTTATTTCTAGAAATAACTCTCTGAAAACTCTGTTCTATGGAAAAATAGGGATCATTTTTTTACAGTAAAAAAATGTCGGTAAAACTAACAAACTTTCTTATTTCAGTAAAAACAACTGCCATAAACTGTTGTCGTTATTTTGCAGACTTTCTAATTGATTTACAACTGCTTCATTTGAATGTTTTGATCGTTTAAGTGCAGAATATATAAAAAACCAACAGGTTTTGAGAGTAAGAAAATACCTCAGATTCTGAAGACTTTTAGGAAAACTTCTCAGCTAATAAAATACATAAAAAGTTATGAACTTTTTCCTTAAATTTTTGAACTTTTTCATAGTATTTATGAAAAAATGTTAAATATTCTTAAATTCCACATATTATGATTTATTCATAAATAATATGTAAAATTTCAAAAGTATTATGAAAAAGTTAATAAATTTTGTTGAGTTTGTTCATAAATACTATGAATTTCGTTCATTGGCATTTTTTTGTGTGCATTGTCAGACGTAAGTTATAAAAAACTACCCTGACGATTTATTTTATGCAAATTCAAGTTTTTGCATAAAATTGTCTTATAAAATTATTTTTTCTGTTGAAGTGTTAAAAAATCAGCACAATCAATACATAATTAAAAAAATCAGTACAACGTTTTTTGATCAGTACACATGATCAAAAATCAGTACATTTACAGATCAAATCAGTTCAAATGGTCAGCCTAGTTATGAAACGTTTTAAAAAAGTTATATTCACAAATGAAATCCCTAGTTTTAAATTTGTAGGGTATCTTCTAATCCAATTTTGTCTGTTTTAAAAATTTCTTGCTCATTTTGTGTTGTATCTACTTTGTGTGATGGAACCCCCAAAACAGAAAAGCTGTTAATCTTTACGACCGCCCAGTGTGAACACCAATTAATTGCGTAAATTACCAAGATTATGTCGATGCCACAAGTCACACTTTGTCTAAGCTAGTTTAGATTTTGGGTAATTTATTTAAACAAAAACATAACAAAAAAAAAACAACCAACAAAAAACAGCAAAATATTTAAAAAAGTATTTTGACTTTGGTTTAAAGACGATTTAAAACAAAGACGATTTAAAACAAAACAACCAAAAAAATACATATATTTTTGATTTGATTAATTTATGGCGTCAGTATCATTGACAGGCATTACTCATATTGTAGCTAAAGAAAATAGAAATTATTTATTAAATATATAAAAAGATCGGACCACACGTGGCGGAGCTCTTAAAATGAAATTATGAATATTTCTATTTTGGTTAATCCAAAGAAGATATGAGATAATTTTTGCAATTTATCGACAGCAGCTGCTTGTTGGTTGTGCTGCTACAAATCCAAATAGGGTTTCTTCATCACTCGTAAACGTTCTAATCAATTTTCTACTGATCTTATCATTATAATGTTTTCATAGTATTTTCTTTTTACAATAATTTCATTTACACATTTTGTCACCCGTATAAATAAATAAATAAATAAAATATTTCATTGCGTTTCGTATTTTCGCTAGAGTTAAATGTTTCTCTTGTATTTTCTACCTTTACACGTACTTAAATTGCCTCCATAATGATTTTGAAAATACGTTACGTTTTTCTATGTATTTTTCTATGCGCGCGCATTACATGATATAACTGCAGAATTTGACATGTCAAGTGTAAATGTTATGGAAGTGGCCATAGTTTAGTTTTTTTTGTTTGTATTTCCTGTCATCACCAGTAAAATGGAAATTTTAGTGTCTTTTTACCAGAAAGTTTTTAACAAACCATCTTAATTAGAGTAGTTTTTTTTTTCTAAAACACACACATTTTTCACTAAATTCACTTCACATAAACATTTATATTCCTCGGTAACCATAATACATATTCATCCAACCATTCATCCATCCATCTGAATTTAGTTTCATTGTACATCATCTATTCATCCATTTGGAAAACCAATTGTCTGCGTTTTTCAATTGTGTCTTACTTTAAAAAATGGGGTTTTGTTTTAATTTTGTTTTTTGCTATTAAATTTTTTAAATGTTGACTTCTTTTTGTACATAAATTAGGCTTATGTTTGTATGTATATTTGTATGTATTAACTTCATTTTGCGTTAGCATAATGTGTACTTTTAATAAACAATTTCACATGTTCTCTTTGATGCGGGCTGATCAGGTGAAAACTTTTATTTTAACATCATTGGCAACATATTTACATCATTTACAGTTGTCGTTGTTCTTTCTACCATATATGGTATACCATGCTTATTTGTTTGTTTTGTCGGTTAAGTGCGTTAATTAAAATATGTATGTATAGTAGTTACATATAATGTGGTCCTGATTGCCAATTAAAAGAACAGGGGCAGTTTTAATGGCTTGTTGGTTCAAGCTTTGTAAAGGGTAAGCCCTGACTTCTAAAATGAAAGTGATATATTTTAGAATAAGAAAAAATAATAATAAATAATAACTTACTGGAAGCAGCTTATGGAAAGGAATCACGATTCAAAGAGCACATCCAAACCACCTGAATTCATGCATGATTCCTGTCTGCGATGTTACAGTAAAAAGCACTATTTGGAAGCATTGAAAGAGCGCTATTAAGATGCTGTGAAATTATGTGCTTTTCCATCGCTGATTGAAGCATTCTTTCGTTATAATATTTTAAGTTTTATAAAAAAAAACGTAAAAACAATTTCTAATTTTTCACCCTGCACCCTCAATTTATTTTTGCTTGGTATCTTTGAAAGCGTTCAGAAATTATAGTATTTCTTTAGAAAATGATGTTAAAAAATGAGCGCCTTAGAAAGTCATCACAACCCCAAATTCGTCTATCCAAATTGTTGACGCAAATCTTACGAAATCCGCTTTGCGAGGACAAGTAAGCCTACACATTTAAGCCTACTAATTTCTCTCTATTCTACCAGGTATTGAAATAAACTGCCATCTCTGATGCATAATTTCTCCATATCGTACCTAATCCGCTTTACGAGCATTTCGATCAGACGAAATTGTGGGTTTGTCAATTCCAAGCCTAATCACAAGGATACCCCACCAGAAACACACCTATTTTTCAACATCGAACTCACCTTACCGTTGGATAAAGTAAGATCATTGACTAGTTGCCTCTGTTTAGTAACAAAAGTTGGTGAATTTCCAACGTTTTGAGAGATCAAACTCGAAGACGGAACATAATCGAACAATTTTTTACCTCTGGAATTGATCTTCGTGCTGGGAATTGACATAACATCCAATAACACCGCTCTACAAATCTGAGGTTTGTCGCTGCGTTTTGGATGAAACCAAAAAAAGTTGATAGGGTTTGGTGCCCCGATTCCAAAACGGTCTCTCAAATTTTTCTATCACGTCACAATTTTGAGAAAATCGTGGTTGAAGTGTCAAAAAAGGCAGATTTTTGCCATTTTTGAACGCCTATAAAATAAGATCCTGACATGCAAATGACTTGGTATCAATCTCATTCGAAAGTGTGTAATTTTCTCTTTCAGACAAGATCAAATCCTCTTGAAATTTAATTTTCTAAAATGGTAAAAAAATCATTAGCCACAAGTGCTTTAAATTCAAAATTTACGTATGAATTTGTATGGAAATTTGTTAAAAAACACTGTGTAAATAAACTAAATATTGAAAAAATGGAAGGTTTTTTGCTAATGATTTTTTTACTATTTTAGAAAATTAAATTTTTAGAACATTTTATCTTATCTTTAAGAGAAAATTACAAGCTTTCGAACGAGCCTGATGCCAAGTCATTTGCATTTCAGGATATTATTTTATAAGCTTTTAAAAAGGGTAAAAAAATGCCCTTTTTCGGCACTTTAACCGCGAATTACTCAAAATCCTGACGTGATAGACAAATTTGGGCTTCGGATTTGGAATCAGCGCAACAGACACTATCCAAATCACTTACCAGAATCCAATACGCATTTTCTTGTTGAGCTGTGTAATCAGTCCCAAACTATTGGGCTCGGCGTATCGTATGACTCTAGTTAACTTCCCCAAAGGCGGGAAATAAATAGAGTCGTGGGACAAATATGCCGATATAATAATAGTCTCCTCCAACTTTTCCTCATTTCGAAAACGCACACTAATCCCTCCGACGTTTTGCCAACAAAATTGCCTTAACTCCAAGCTCTGGATAGTTTTAGGAACAATCATATAGCCGCTGTGATCTTGTATCATACATGATCGATTCCCATCTAATCATACCCCAAACTCGTCTCGACTTTTTTTATCAGCACAAATTTTAAATAAGGACGCTTTCCGTATTTAGAACGAAAGACGTTCAGAGATTGGAGATTAAGGCCGACTACAAAAAGTAAGTCATTGCGACTCCTTTGTTGTTTGTTCGACCAAACTCTCCAAGTTATGGTCCTCGTTTTGAATTTAGGTATTACCCGGAATCCATGTCACAGCTCGCACTAACCTGTGAAGACTGTTATAATTTACAGTTGTAAACGTACAGTGTTCGGAAGGTGGAATGCTAGACACAGTGTAGGTTACTCATTCATGGAAAATCTGATTGGATCGGTAACATTTTATAATCCCCTCCTACAATCTCACCCCCCCCCCCCCCCCTCCTGGCCTCTTTGCTATATTGCAATTTAATCTGAATGAAGGAAATGTCGACCATATCTGTCATAATAGGCATAGTAACACATTTCTAATACTGCTAATTTTATTTTCATCCTAAATACGCATAAGAAATTTGAACAACATTTACATAAGGACGCACTTCGCATTCAGAATGACGGGCGTTTAAAGGATGGAGGTCAATGCCGACTACAAAAAGTGAGTCATTATGACTCCTTTCTTGTGTCCAATTTCTTGTTTCAAAGCCTCGTTCTGGACCCTGGCGAGTACTTCATGGATTCTGGGGTAACCCCGATCCGCCTGTGTCTGAGACAGAGCATACTGCGTTTTTTCTTTCAACTATCGGAACCTTAAGGTCCCTACTCACTTCAATGGAGTATCTATAAGGCTCTGAAGGATGCACTAGCTACTCTAAATTTGTTGACCATGTCATTGAGGGTTCTTCATAAACAGTACCCTGTAGAGGAACACTAGACATAACGTTCGCTCCCAGAATCACCAAACAACGTTTATATAATCAATGGCACCGAATTCAAGTCCGTTTTTGACACTCTTTTATTCTTTCACTAAAGAGTCCTTAGCCATTCACGATGATGCAACAACCGCATTGGTTTGTATACACAATAACGTATTCTCCAATTTTGGTGTAGATTCATTATTCCTGAATAATTTTCCAAATAACACAGCTTACTAGATCATCAGAAAAGGATACAAAAGTTTAGAAAAATGTGGATTGCAGTTTTGGAATCAGGAGGTCCATTTTATATGAAATGAAGTCTTATTTATTTTATTGAAAGCAACGTAAGAATATGTGACAGTGTACCCATTAAAGTTTTAAATTATTGTTTTTTATTACTTTTTAACAGCAAATATCTCAAAAACGGTAGGTGCTAGAAAAATTTCAATGGCAGATTTGGTATCAGGAGAGCAAAATCTATAAGAATTAGTTGGATATTTCACTGGAAGGTTTTTTATTGTCGAACAGTGTTATTAAGCAATAACTCGAAAACAGGATCAGCTAGAGTTTCGTGTTTTTAAAGTTGTAAATAAAGAGGAATGAAATGAAATTACTCGATTTTGTCACCATTTATAACTTTCTTGAAGAGGGGTGTTACAATGTAACATATTGACCCTCTATTTTGCATTTTTAGGGGTCATTTTGGTATTTTTTTCAAATATCATTATATCCTATTTATAGAACACTACTAAGAAGCGCGTTTAAATTTGATGCAGAACATTTTAGCAGAATATTTTAACCCACGTTTTAGTGGTGTTCTATTAGGATATTAAAAAAAAGATCCAAAATAAACCCTAAAAATAGGAGATAATGGAGTAGTAGTATGTTCTAAGAAAAGAACCGCCAAAAAAATTTCACTGAAGACATTTTTAAACATTATTTACCTCAGAATTAGATTTAATACTTTTTTTTGACTTATTCGAAATGTCTCTGAAAAATTGGAAAATTGCAGTGTTTTATAAAAAAAGAACTCGAGCTAAGTTTTCAAAACCCTTCAGGAGTTTTGGTCTAATATTTTTATACTTTCTTGTGGCCTCATGTAAGATACAAAATCGTGTTACACAGTGTTATTTTGCAATCGATTCTACTTAAAATTCCAGATCAATGGTTTTTGTATGAAATTTTTCAAATAGCAATCGTTCAATGTCAATTTAGAGCAAGTAGTATTTTTATACCCTACACCACACTGTGGTACAGGGTATAATGAGTTTGTGCTGATGTTTGTAACTACCCGAAATATTGGTCCTAGACCCACCTTTAAGTATACCGATCGACTCAGAATCACTTTTTGAGTCGATTTAGCGATGTCCGTCCGTCCGTCCGTCTGTCCGTCCGTCTGTCTGTCTGTCTGTCCATGTAAACGGTGTAAACACGATACAGGTCGCAATTTTTAATCAATTGACTTGAAATTTGAAACTTAAGTCTCTCTTGGCCCAAGGACGAAGCCTATTGAAATTGGAAAAAATCGGTTCATATTTAGACCTAGCCCCCATACAAAGGTCCTCTTTAGTTTTGGCTCAAATGACTCTAATAACCGTATTATAGAAGGTATCGCTTTGAAATTTGGTTGGTAAACATGTTTTGTCTTCACATATCATCATTCCGAATTTCAAAGAAATCGGACCAGTTCTTCTTGTAGCCCCCATACAAACCACCTTCCCGATTTTCACATAATTGTCTCAAATTTAATGAAAATAGAAAATATTTAATTAAAATTTTGTTTGTGTATGTTAAACGCGTACTTAAATAACCTTATCAAACCTGATAATCATCGGACCAGTTTTGGACTCAGGCCCCTTGTGAAAATTTCGCCCGATATTCAGTTAAAGCGGTTTATTGTCAACAAATAGAAGCCTATTTCACTCAAATTTGATTTGTGAGTGTTTTCTTCACTTATTAAAGGTTTTACAACATATAGATCTAATCGATCCATGGGACCCATTTTCCGGGAAACCTTGGTGTAGGGTATTATATGGTCGGTCTTGACCGACTATAATTTTCTTACTTGTTTTAAATTATTTTACATTAAAAATTTTGTGGTGATTTCCGTAGAATATATTCTGGAATTTATTGCTATAGGAATCTGTTCAAAAAAAATTGGATGAGCTACAATGAGCTTCACTAATGCTAAATACTATCAGCATTACTTTTTGGGGTGAAAGGAAAAAAATGGTTACATTGAAATTGGGGGTAGAAACTTACTTATATTTTTGATTTTTGCTGGGGAGTTTATATGTACTATTAAGCCGATTTTTAAAGTAACTGCAGCTTCGAATTATATGCACCTATCTAGTTTAAAAATTAAATAATTTACTGTAAAATAAATTATATAACTGAGTTTTTAGTTAAATAACTTTAAAGTTACTTTTGTTCGTAAACCTATCTCTTATGATGAAATCAATGGTCGTTTTTTTTTTTAATATTTTACTTAATTCAAACCACGTGCCAATCCTTAGCGCCCAAGTTACATCGTCATATAACTCACATACTTACCAACTATTCAAGCCACGTAACTGTGTAAGCCAGCCTAAGTAAAATCAATATTAACAATAATGTTCTTACAAGTCACTTACCTACAGCCTCCTGCATGATTTTTTTCGTTTTAACCAAGCAGGCGAGCGACCACGAATGAAGTCAACATATAAACAAACCAGCACTTACATCTGCTCATAATTTAGTTGCAACATTGAGAGTGAAGGGATTTTATGTTGACGATACGTAAGTAAATTAATTGTCGTTTGGTGTGTGCTTCCTTCCACCTGTTAACAGTGAACATCAGTGAGTCACTGGAATATTAAAACATACCGTGCCATGTCATATCATGCCGCACGAGCTATACAAAGACGACAACGTTATAACACATAAATAAATATGTATGTTGTGAAATGATAAAAATAGATCGTAGTTCAACATTTAAATTATTTATTTCAACTCCATTATTGAAATTGGATCATCATTCTCGTCAACATAAAAAGGACTTAATAACAGTTTGTTTAACTCTAATCATAGATTATTAAGTTTAAGCTGATGTGATGATAAGTTGTAATGGTAAAATGCTACTGATTCGATTTGCAGTAGCAAAAACTATATTATTAATTGTATATTCTTTTCTTAAATACGCCAATTTAGCAAATTCAAAATGTATGGTCAGCCAATTCTAGACAGACATGCGGGATTTCGTACGCAGCAATAACCAGGGTGGTCTGATCTTAAATAGAGTTTATCTCTCCACTGATTGCTATTGATATGAAATAGACCACTAACCTATAATTCACTCACTTAAGCTTATAATAATCAATTATAACTCTATCTGCCCCGAAGTTGGATGAAGGTCATTAAGGAGTTGTCTGCAGTAAAAGCAAAAGTTAAAAAAATATGTAATTTTGATTTCATTTCGATTACAAGAAATCAAATTTAAAAGTTTAAATTGAAAACCTTTTTGGGGGCTTATCTTAGGGCCAAAAACAATTATGACAACATGTTTATTTAACATTTTAAAGATGCAATCTCGAATATTCGATTGCCACTTGACATTACTGCTTTTGAAAATCAAACAATGGGTTGAGCAATCAATATTTTTGTTGATTTTAGTCGTTATTTAAAGTGATTCCTTGCAACAATTTATTTTCGTATACAAGTTTGTACAATGTTGTTGATATACCCTACAATATTAAAAGGGTTTGAGTATGTTTATCAAAAATATCGTAACACTTCGGCAGTGCATGATCTGTACGTTAGTTAGGTATGTTTTATAGTATAGGAAAAAATTACGATCATGGAGGGAATCTGAGTTCGCCGATCATTGGAACCTATGTTCTGGACACTGGCAGGCTAGAAGACTTATCACTTCATCGCCTGGTGTACCTAGAAGATTACTTAGGATAGGTCCGTTGTGATACCAGCGTATGTTATTGGGGTTCTCTACTATTCCCGGCCGTTAAACCAATTTGAGATCCTTATAAAATTCCTAAGATATTGAATTTTGATTGGCGACAAATCAGAAAGATCGTGCAGCTCCCCAGATCCCAGTGAAGCAAGTCTCTGAATAGAAAGTGCCGGGCAATGACAGATAAAGTGTGGGATAGTTTCCAACTCCTGCTCATCCATGCAACTCGGGAAAAAGTCATTTGACGGCACTTTAAACCGCTTTGCGTGCTTTCCTATTAGACATTGCCCGGTAATTACAGCAACCACTGTCGAAATTGTTCCTTTTGGAAACGATATCAGCTCACTTGTGTGCTTCTGGTTAACAGAAGGCCAAACCTGTCGTGTAGTTTCACATGTCCATCCATGTGCCCATCTCTGATTAGTCTCCGTCCCGGAAAAAACCCGTAGATTTAGCTTGCAGGTTTCTAGTGGCATACCAATACACTCCAATTCTTTTGGAACCTGTAAGGTAGTTACCAGTCTTGCAAGTTCATCGGCTTTGCAATTCCCTGGAATGTCTCTATGTCCTGGGATTCATATGAGTCGTATGTCAAACTGCTTGGCCATCTCATTTAAAAACGCCCGGCAGTTAAGGACAGATCTTGTTTTCAGAAACATTGACTCCAGGGACTTGAATGCGTCTTAACTATCAGAATATATGTTGACTGCGGTTGTAGACGTTCCAACTCAATCAGTCAGCTACTTCCCTTATTGTCGTCATCTCTGCCTGGTGATCACTGCAATGATCTAGCAGCCAGGCTCAACCCAAGATCTTCCGAATAGACTCCAAAGTCCACCTATTCGTGGAGCTCCGAATTATGGAGGCTACACTACAGGAATGCCCCTCATCCAAGACTCCTTATATGGTATCGTACCATAGTGGTTAAGTGGTGCTAAAAAAGGCTCATGGAGGGAGCACAGTCCACATTTGTGGTAATATTATCTTATTCAAGATCGCGCTATTGCCACAATCGCTGCTCTTCTAATGCAGTAGTTCTAAACCAGAGAAGTAGTGGATTAACTCTCAGACCACAGTCGCTTGCCTTACAAATATTTTAGAGAACCCCGAAGAATGTCGCCTAATCTTGGCAGGTGCTTTCCCATTACCGATATCGCGACATCATCAGCACACATACGTGACAACATGATAACCAGGTGCTTCTAGAGAGAACAGCATTGAATTGTATGTCACGTCCCAAAGAACTGGTGAAAGAACAGCTCCCTGTGGTGTGCTCCTCCATCTCTATCGGATTGTCAGCACACGAACGGGTATCACAAAATCGTCTTTAAAACGTTTAAGCATCATTTTTATGTGTTACTTACGAAATGACAAAGTTAATATACCTCAATTTTTTATGAAGCGTATAATAATTCTTACTTTTTGAAGATGATACTATATTCATATTGATGTTTGTTTAAATAGCCCAGGGCTTTTAACTGCATCTCATAAATTAGTTGACAGAACCAGCTCCTCCTCTTTGATATCTGTTATATAATCATAATATGATCGTACACTTGTACTCCTACTGCCACATGCACGCACTTTACTCATACTAAGGTAATAATATTTCTTCAAAGAAATCCAAAAGGAAGCCCGTTAGCTTTGTCCCCTGTACTTAATTTTAATGTCAAACACTCAAATTCAAAACACGTTCTGAGGGAATTTTTTCACCAAAATATTTTTTTTTTATTGTTATTTGGTGGACGCTGCTGCTGCTCCTGTGTACAGTTTTCGTGTGTTCATATCATTTTATCATAAATGATGTGTGTTGGCCAGCTTGAGGGCATTAAAGTGTTGTTTAAACAAGCATTCGCTTCTACTCTGTTATTATTGTCACCAATGGCGACAAAAATCGATTTCAAAGATCACGTTTACTAACGTTAATGATGAAACAGCAGATCAATCTAAGGAAACCGAGAGCAACATTTAAGGAGGATGAAGTACGATGTGTGAGATTTGATGTTTTCCAGCTAAACTTGTTGCTGGACTATGTGGTGCTGCGTTAACATTGATAAAGTGTATGAACGCGTGGATGCGCCTCAGTAGAGTGTTTGTGATTATGATGGCTTGAGGCATATTTACACACCACTGTGGTGAGTGTAAGTGATTATATGTTAGTTTTTTTCCCCCATTATTGTTATTATTATTTGTAAATTATCCTTGGTTTTTTTCACATCAGCTTTAGAGGTTTTGTATTTGGTGTTTTTAAAATCACTACAGTACATTTAAGTAAATGTTTGCCAATTTGTTTCAAAACTTTGCATTCGCATATTTTGGGAAGCAGCAAATGTGGTCATTTCAGTTAAACACACCTTTTGTTTGCCAAAGTTTGTTCGCTCATTTAAGTTTTCACAGAAATCCATTTGTTTTGGAATATAAAATTATGGATGTTTTAATAAATTCGTCTTCTGTAAGATGCTCATTTTTTTTTTTGGTGTTGTGTGGATGCCCTGCTTCCATTATCATTACCACTGTTGATGACCTCTCAATGGTTATTTATTCTCTTGTCATCTTGGTGATAATGGGAACATTATTAAAAATATATTTATTTTTAAATTTATTCATAATTATTATTGAGTATAATGTGTTGAAACTGCATAGGTGCAAGAATACATTTACTTTGTTGTTAGTTTAACTTTATTGGTTTTGTAATTTTTCTTAACAAGGTGATAATAACAACAATCAATTTCTCTTAACTGTAATTACTTTAATAAATTAAATTATAAATTTTGACACATCAGTAATTTGAAGGTGATGGCGATTTATTTTACAGCTGTATATGGGTAACCCGCTTGAAAGCGTCCGCAATTTTAGGCGATATAGCTCATTGGGATGCCCCAGAAAAGTATGACAGTTACTACATGTCAGTTGTTTGTAAATAAATTCGTATAAGTTGTTTTTAACTACAAATGTAGTTGTTTTTCTATGACAAAAATGAAACAACTATTTTGGTTAGTTTTTATTTTTAGAATAAACACAAAAGTACTGTAATACAGTACCTGTTTTTACCCTTTGACGACCATAATTTTCGGCCGAAGCGATTCTGATTTTCTTTTCATTTTCGTAATCTGTGACCTAATAATATCATTGTACGACATAAAAAACCTGCTGGTGAAATAACCAACTGGTGCTTATATTGCAGATTTGTAATCAAACGGTCTAATCTATATATGGGGCAATCCATGTCAAATCGTACACTTTGAAATTTTTTTTAGATTTTCCCATTTTTTACAGTTTTTAGTACCCTTTAAAAACTTCTTCGTGGTAAAGTTTCAGCGTTCGTTATAATGAGCGGGACATGTTTTAAATATTCGTTATAACAGGACTATTAGCCCTGTTTTCGCGTAAGCGTATATACGCTAACTCAAAAAATTAATGTTATAATATATTTTTGCGTTTCGCGTGAAATATGATCAATTTGGTGTTCATCACTTAACGTATACACGCTTAAATTAAGCGTGGATAACTATCCACGTTAGTTTCCATACAAATTTGGGTCCCTGGACATAGTGGGGTCGCTGGTAACGAATTAGCTGATGAGTGTGCAAGAGGTGGCTCCGAGTCGGTGGGGGAACGTGTCGAACCGGATATCTCGGTTCCTATAGTGGAGTTGATGAACGAAATTGATAGGATATCGGGGAATATGATGAGGGATAGGTGGATATCGCTGACCACGTGCAGGATATCGCGGACCATGTGGCCACTGCCGGATCATAAGAGGACAGAAAGCCTTCTTACCTTTGGCAAACGGACGGTTAGCCTATTAGTAGGAGTACTGACGGGACACTGTATAATCGGCCAAATGGCCGTTCGTATGGGAATTTCTGACAGGGACTTTTGCAGAAGTTGTGGGGAAGTGGAGGAGGAGGAGTCAGTGAGGCACTTGTTGTGTGAATGTCCGGGTCTGATGAAACGTCGTCTTAAGTATTTGGGGCAACGATTTTTTGATGACTTGGATTGCCTAAACAATGTACCATTGACGTCTCTAGCAGAATACCTTAGGGAATCGGGGTGGTTTGAGAGGTAGAATTTTTTGTATATCATGGGAGTAGGGAAACAACTTTAGGGGAATCACAATGGGCCTTATGGCCTCCGAGTGAATTCGCCAAATCGGCGGACGCCCATCCAACCTAACCTTACCTAACCTTCCATACAAAATTTTAGCGCATATAATTTTGTATTTTGGCTCTAAAATGTTCGCGAAAAATAAAACAAATTTTGTCCAAAACACGTTTGAATTCAACTGAAAAAATATTGACATTTTGCTTTTAAAATAATTGATTTGTTAAAATTGCATTAGCTTTATAGCGATAACTTATATGCGCTTATTCGAAAACAGGCCTGTTAGGCCTGTTGTTTAAATGTTGGTTGTTCGTTATATGGAGCATGAAATTTTTGAAACGTTTGTTAAAAAAGGTCGTCAATGTTAAAATTTTTGTCGTTCATTACATCGAATATTCGTTAAATCGAGATTCGTTAAACCTGGTTTTCACTTTATTACTATTTTTTAAAATTTTTTGAAGAAAATTTATTGTAATTTTCCGATCTTAAAATCAGTTCTACTGCTCCAATGGTGTGTCATAGAGGGGTCAATAGCAAAACCGCCTCCCATTATTTTTACGCTTAAACATTTTTTTAGATCAAACTAATACTATATCTCCACACCCAAAAAAAAAAACGTGGGTACTCAATACTAAAAATTTAACTAAATTTTAGTCCAAAAGGTCCTAGTTCTGGAATTGGTAACCAATACCAAAATTTTTTACTAATATTATTCAAAACCAGAAAAAATTACTAATTTTAGTACCTAGAAGTTACTAAAATTAGTAACTAATTAGTAAATTTTGGTGCAAAATGACTTACTAAACCTTTTACTGTAGAATTATTTTGAGTGCAATTTCGAAGGGAGCTCCCATACAAAATAACATTTTAAAAAATTTGCTCCAACCGCTCTAACTGCCCTAAGAGTGCCCCTAGAGCAATAAAATGTATGCCCAATCCACAATATTTTTGAATCCAAACATTTTTTTGAACACACTTACAATTTCGTATTGACATGGAATGCCCCATATATAAGGGGTGGTCCAATAACAAGTATCTTTTTAAAAATGATCAATACTCAACTTTTTTTGGAATGTTATGGCTTTATTTGAAAGAGCAAACATTCCCGTTTTTTATGGCAAACGACTTCATTGATGCGTCCACGGCTTGCTCCGCTGTATCGCGTTGTAGCGCAGTACTGCGCTGCCAAACTGCACGTTTTTCGAAATAAAGTTTTTAACCGAAATAAGGCACTCAAATGAGGTTATGTTAACAAACAAATTGCTACATCTTGGGATCGTAAAACTCGCACGGTATTGTAAAGAATCCAATTCATCTATAGGAAGCAACAGATTTTAGTATCAGCATCATTACACAATATTTTCAAAAATACAGCTGAAAACCCCATTTTCGTCAAAGATGAGCGCTACAGAGCCATGATTACCGACTTTTTGTTGGCCGTAATAGAATATATCAACTTGGATGACATTTATTTTCAGAAGGATGTCGCAATATGTCCCACAGTCCATCAAACAATTGATATTTTGCGCACTTAGTTCGGAAGTCGTGTTTTTAGCCATATTCGCGGTGACAATTGATCACTTCAGAGCTGCCGATTAAAACCTTTAGATATTTTTTTGAGGGGTCTTGTTAAAGATTCATGCAACATGGGAAATCCAGAAATGTTCTAGGCCCTTTCGACGAATATCGTTCAAGCCATTCGTGAGATAGAACCAGAAACATTAGAAAAATGGGTGCCGAGGATGAGCTACTGTGGAGCTAACCCAGGCAGCCGCATGAATGAAGTCGTTTGCCATAAATAATGGGAATATTTGTTCTTTCAAATAAAGCCAACTATTGAGTATTGTTCATTTCATTGCATGTTTTAAAAAGATACTTGTTATTGGACCACCCTGTATAAGAGTGTGGTGACTGATTGACTGACTGGCTCAAACCGCTGAAGCTAGAGACTTAAAATTTGCAACATAGATTCGGCTCCCGACAAGAGGGATTTTTGAAAATTCCGGTTCTAAGGGGGCAAAAGGGGGGAAAATAGGGCGCTTTGTGTAATTTTGTATCTTCTGAACTAATCGTCCTAGAAACTTAAAATTTGGACTCTAAGAAACTCGCGGAAATAACATTCCGATTTTTTTTTTGTAAATTCCGCTTCCAAGAAGAAAAAAAGGGAAAATAGGGCAAATAGGGCAAATGGGGGAAATTCCACTTCTAAGAAGGAGAAGGGAAAAATAAGGTAATTTGGTACCTTGTGAACTATATGATCCTCTCGCGGAAATAACATTCTGAAAAAAAATTATATTTCTAAGGGGCAACGTTTTCTATCTGCTAAACTAATGGTCCTATAAACTTGAAATTTATACTATATGATCCTCTCGCGGAAATAATATTCTGATGAAAGTACTTTTTGAAAAATTCCGGTTCTAAGGGGGGTGGGAGTGGGCAGAGGGAAAATAGGGAAACTTCATACATTTTATATCTTCGAAACTAATGAAACATGAAATTTCGTCTATAGAATCCTCTCGGGGAAAAATTTTTTGGTAATTTTATTCAATTTAGTTTTTATTTTACCCAAATTTTTTTCACTCAAAATTAGTTTTACTCAAAATTTTTTTATTTCAAAAAACTTTTTTCCTCAAATTTTTTTTTCACAAATTTTTTTTTTGTTAACTTTTTTTATATATATTTATTTTTTCACTCAAAATTTTTTTTACTCAATTTTGTTTTGCTCAAATTTTTTAATAAAAATTTTTATTCACTCAAATTATTAAAAATTAATCAAGCTTGGTAACTCTACTCTTAATATGTATAAAAGAATTTGTTTTCTTTAAGAACAAAATCTGCATTAACATTTGACGAAGACAGAACATGCAGTTATATAAACAGTTACAATCACTGAAAAAATCAAGTTGAATATTCAAAATATTTGAATTGTGGAGGGTATATACGATTCGACATAGCCCATTTTTTGTCTTTGTTTATTTCTTCATACAGAAATTCCCGGATCTCGTTACAAAATTCTCACAGCTATTAATTATTTTAACACTGCAAACGATTAACGCAGTTCGTTTAATCAAATCAATTAAGCATTTATATGCAAAAGCTGTCGAAACTCCTAAAGCATTCAATCACTTTGATATTAATGGATAATCAAGTAGTCATATACAAGTGCTATAAAATATCACATCAACACTAAATCTATCAAATTTTATGTATTTTTATGTCAAAAAACAAGCACACGAAAAAAAAAAATTATTCGAATTTTAGTGTAAATCTATTTTGTAATGCAATGCATATGAATTGTTAAGAAATACAAATCAGATAATTTTTACTACAATATTTGTATAGCTCTACCTATACATTCAAATCAAATATTTATTATTATAGCCGCCTATCAAAAAAGTGTCAAAATGTTTAATTTATTAGCTGCATCATTAGATGATACTCAATACCTACTTTGGTTGATTGGCAAATGCAATTTTTATTTTTTGTGTATAGAATGATGTTCAGCCCAAAACAACCAAAAATTAGCATTCTATTATTATTTAAGGATCCATCACAAAAAAATGTTATAACGAACACAATACAAATTTCAAAACTATATATCTGTGTGTGTGTGTGTAATTACACACACTGTGACAGTAGTCATTTATAAAAAAGGTAAAATCAAAATGTATATTAACGCTACATTTATGGTTGTATTTATGAACACAGTACATAAATAGTAGGCAATCTGTGTTGCATTAAATGTTTACCAATATTGGTGACAGCACATGGTGTAACTTTTGACGTTTCATGTAAACCACACGACAAAAAGAAAAACAACAAGTAAACACACAAGAAACAAGCGAATACCCAATTCACACGTACAGTTTTAAACCGTTTTTAGCAGCAATATTTTTAGCACTTTCTTTATTCTGTTACAGAAAATGCTAAAAATCATTGCTAAAAACGGTTTAAAACTGTAAGTGTGAATAGGGTAGAAGCAAAAGAACAAAAAAAGTTTTTTAACTATCAATCGTGCGTATTAAAAACGTAAAATAAATAATTTATTTATTTAAATCATCTACATATATAAATATTAAGTAAAAAAGTTAAATTTGGCATTGCCGAATGTAGTGATACCCTCCACAATTTTAAAAAGGTTATTGCAAAAAACTTTATTTGCAAGGAATTTACTTTTGAAAAAAAAAAATTCAATGTAAATCCAAAAATGCATAACGATTAAACACGGTGAGCCTCAGCGATGTTAATACCCTATTCACACGTACAGTTTTAAATCGTTTTTAGCAGCAATATTTTTAGCACTTTCTTTATTCTATTACAGTATATTGACAGAAAATGCTAAAAATAATTGCTAAAAACGGTTTAAAACTGTAAGTGTGAATAGGGTATTAGACACAACTTTAGTGTCGACGAAAAGTGTAAACGCAGTTCGATTTCTACTTGATTAAATGTCACAAAACTGTTAACAGCGAAATCGTAGCTGCTCGCATTCGCGAGATATCGCGAAATTAGTGTTTTTGTATTTCTAAAATTTTGACAATGAAGTTTTTTAAATATCTTCAAAAACTGAGTATAGGGGGCTCCTGTTGGTTAGTTGGTAGCGTGCTAGCCTATGAAACAGGGGGTCGTGGGTTCGATTCCCACAAAAACCCTTGGTCGATTTCGCTACAACGAGGCGACGGTCATTGTTACCAGTTCTTGTTTAAGTAGGTTTAAATTATTTAAAATAATTTGTAATTAAAATGGAAAAATAAATAAAAACTGATCATTGGATCAAATTATTAAACTGAGTAAGCAGATTTAATTGCATTTATTTACAGGTCACAAAACAGTTAACATCGAAATCATATCTTCTCAATTTCGCGAAAAATCGGAAAATTAAAAAAAAAAAAAAAAAATTGGAAAAAAAATATTTTTCGCGTAAATTAGCAATCAAGATATTGATTTGAGCAGTTTTACCACCTTTAACCATATAAAATTTAAACTGCATACAATATATTTGTCATTTCTTGATTTTTTTTTCCTTTATTTTTGACACTAAAGAAAAAATTAATTATTATAAAAGCTTGAACAGTAATTTTGCAATTTCTCGGGAAATTGATCATCTATAATTTTTATGCTTGCAGTTTTGTCAACTTTAATAACCTCGAATTCAAACTGCATACCACATTTTTGTCGTTAATTGAAGTAAATGTTTTTACAGACCAAAAATAACACAAAATAATGAATAAAAAGTAGTTTAGCGAGTTTTTTAGCTATATCTCGAAGAATTGAGCAGCTAGAATTTAAATGTTATCAGCCTTATCACCTTTAATCAATAGCAAATCAAACTGCATTTCGTGTTTTTCAACAATGTTAAAGAAATTTTTTTTATTAATCAAAACAATAAATACCCTCAAAAAGCTGTTTTTCGCTATTTCTCGCGAAAGTGAGCAGCTATAATTTTTTTCTGGGCAGTTTTAATTTCTTCCAACATGATCAAATCAAACTGCGTACCACTTTTTTTAATATTTCTAAAGAACCGATTCTAAAATATAAATAAATAATAAAAAAATTTATATAATTACGCGATATCTCGCGAAATTTAACACCTACAATTTCGATGTCAACAGCTGTGTGACCTTTGATCAAGCACAAGTAAAACTGCATACCATGTTTTTACGAAATTTTAAAGAAACCTATCTAAAGATAAAAAACGAAAGCAAAAACAGCAAGAAACTAATTTCGCGATTTCTCGCGAACTAAAGAAGATAGGATTTTGATGTTTACTGTTTTGTGGCCTTTAAATGAGTACAATTAAAACTGTCCCAGCAAAACTTTGGTAATGGGTAGTGATTATATAACACATTACCAGGTAATGTATATACCTTATTTGTAGCATTATTTTAGGATGTCTTACCAAACATTTGTTCCACAACGTATTATTTTCAAGTGAAAAATAATGCATTACTAATAATTTGCTACGTAATGCATGATTATTGGAAAAAATGTATTTCATATTTATTATTTCTAAACATTAAATCATGGATGACTTATATTTGGTTACATTCTG
Organism: Pegoplata infirma; assembly: GCA_963921195.1. NCBI lineage: Eukaryota > Metazoa > Arthropoda > Insecta > Diptera > Anthomyiidae > Pegoplata > Pegoplata infirma. Next base: position 244,500,685 of record OY992537.1, on the reverse strand, counting down.
TATTATTTGAAAGTTTGAAATAATGCATTATTTATAATTGGATGCATAATGCATTACAATAACATAAAAAATAATTATTTTATAAAAAAATGCATAAGTTTAAACTTGAGATGGCCTCACGATAGGAAATTTCTTTCGACACACACTCACGAGCATATTTTATCTACTTACACTCACTTACAATCACGTGAGTAAATTTAATACAAAATTACTTTTTCACTACTCGTAACACCTTATATATTATCTTCTGGTATGCTATATTATTTCATTTCTCCTAACCTATAAAATGTCATATATTTTACACCTTACTCGTATTCTTTGTTATAAATTTATGACTTATTTTATACCTTACTGGTATTCTTTATGATAATGTGGATGCATTACTTTGAGTCTCATCGCCTGTTAAAATCATTAATGCTGCAATGTATAAAATAAGATATCCTATACCTTATTTGGTAATCTAAGTTTTGCTTGGGTATGCTCAGTTTTTGAAAATATTTAAATAACTTCAATTTCAAAATTTTATAAAATACAAAAACACTAATTTCGCGTTATCTCACCAATGCGAGCAGCTACGATTTTGCTGTTAACAGTTTTGTGACATTTATTTATCTCACGAATGCGAGCAGCTACGATTTTGCTGTTAACAGTTTTGTAACATTTAATCTCGTAGAAATCGAACTGCGCTTACACTTTTTGTTGACACTAAAGTTCAACCTAAACATTGCTGAGTCTCACCGTGTAAAGCAAACTTATTTAAACTTGAGCAAGACAACGTCTGTCGGGTCCGTTAGTTTTATGTTTAAAAAAAAAAAACATAGTTTTATTTTTCACTGAACATTTTATTCCGAATTTTATTTGTTTAATTTAACAACTTTTTTGTTAAAATTTTGTATTTATTTTTATTCCCTCCAACAACAGTATGGGGGTATACTCACTTTGTCATTCCGTTTGTAACGCATAGAAATATCGGTCGGGGACCCTATAAAGTATATATCGCTCATTTACTTGTATAGTGTCATAACTCAAAATATGTCGTTTTTGGGTAAACAATACAGAATTATTTGTTATATCCTGCTTTATATTGTGTCAAAAATTCGTATTAATATCTTTTAAACTCACCGTTTGAGAAGAGAACACGCCATTATAACATTTTCTATGTACGGGCCATTTGCAAAGCAACCCAAGTTTCAATTGTAAACTTTAAACAGGTTTTCTGTAAAATCAAACATTTTGCGTTATGACACTATACAAGTAAATGAGCGATATATTATTGATCGATTATAAGTCATTCTATGAATGTTCGTCCGTCCGTCTGTATAAAGCACGATTCAGTCCAAAATAAAAGAGCTAGACTCCTAAAAATTGTCACGAATGTGTCTCATAGTCATAGGCCGGTTAAGTTAGGAAATGGGTAAAATCGGATAAGGGGCAAAAAAGTTCCCCCTTAAGGAACTAAAAACAACCTCTATAAAAACGCCATTTTTTACAGCTTTTTTGCATTTTTGTTAAACAAATGAAACCATACAGTTAGACCCCGGAGGGCTACAAAATATTGTTTTTTTTTGCCCCGCCCCCTTTTGTGGGCGTGGATTAAAAATAATATAAAAATTATGAGAAAATGGTATAACTAAAGTTCAAAAAGCATTATAAATAATTTAGTAAACATTTATCGCGTTAGGGAAGGTAGCCCCCAGCACCCCCACATAGCCCCTCCCCAAAAACGCCTCTGAAATTTTTTTATATGTACTTTAACATGTTGGAGGGTATCAAGGATTCGGCACAGCCGAATTTAACACTCTCACTTGTTTTTCTTCAAAATAAAAAAATTGTAAGTGTGAAAAACAAGAAGAAGCATATTTGAAAATCAAATACCTTGAATACAACCCTGATTGCATACTACTTATACAATGTGGTATGAACTACCAAATAATCTATACTTTCAGTCAGTCAGCAGTAAACCTTGTTGTATTTCAAAATTGCAGTAAAAAAGGCACGCTTGGTTGCTCCCCTAAACAATAGGAGTTTAGTGCAAAAAAAGGCAAAAAACACACAACAAATTACGGATAAAAGGACAATATACTGCAGCTTTTGTTTTACGGGCGTACGTTCAACTTCAACGTCATTAGAAAACATTGAAACACTGACTAATGAATATCCAGCCGCAAAAATTTACTAAAGAACAACTTAAAAACAATAAAAAAAATCTTTCAAAGTCCATACAAAAATAGAAATATTGTATATTCCATTGCAAATTGATTTTGTCTATTTGTACTGTGACGAGTGCCAGAAGAGTATTTTCAGGAATTTCTATTGACACAGTTGACAATAGGAAAACAAGGTCGTTAAGGGCCAAATAACTTGAGTAATTTATGGTTTATCGGACATGAAAAACAATAGTGAAAATATAAATACCGATATGAAACGGTGTCCATTAGAAAATAATTAAACATACCATTCAAGTGGGCTCTTATGCTAATTTGAATTAAAATAATACACCCGCTGACCACAATTTTATTTAATAATGTATGTGGCCAATTTCATGTTTGTGTTTCAATAAAATTGTTATTATAAGGGCAACGTAACAAACTGGACTATAAAAAAGGAGAATTTTATGAGCAATTCAAATCATGTTTCATCATATTCAAATTTTATAAGACTTAAATCATGTCCTTTTATGGTTACGAAAAATATTATACGGGCTCCAAATAAATCTTCTGCAGAAAACTTTATTGATGTTGTTCAATAAATCGAGCTAAAACTTTTTCTTTGATCTCCCAAAAATACACATCTTAACTATAGTATCTCAAACGAGTCAAACGAGCCTGGCTGTCACTGCAGATACTGATTCTCCTATCCCTCCTTACGTTCTCACTTATTCAGGTCACCACGTCCAAAATAGCAAAGTCTTTAATACTGTAGCCATTTTCCCCATAACAATATAACATTTGGTTGCATCCATTACAGGTTCTGAATCTATTCGTATAATTTTCGAGTAGATCTTCTGAGTTGCCCCAGTCTTCCCTACTCGGAAATATTACAGTAAACTTTCTACGTCGATGAAATCGTACTTTTATAAAAAAATGTTATTGTATAAAGTTCTGCTTTCATAAAATGGTCCTTATAAAATTGCAATTTAATAAATGGTGCTTTTATTAAATGACGCTTTTTTTTATATTGTAGTTTGATAAAATCGGGGCGTTAACATAAGAGAGAAAACTAGTGGACAATCTACACCATCTACAGATGTAATTCGTAAAAGATCAATTGTAATTCGAAGATGCTACTTGTAATTCGAAGATTCCATTTGTAATTCAAAGATTCCATTTTTAATTTGAAGATTCTACTTGTAACTTGAAGATTCTATTTGTGATTCAAAGATTCCATTTGTAATTCGAAGATTCCAATTGTAATTCGAAAAAGATCAATGGAAATTCAGTTGATATTTTTCGAATTACAATTGAAATCTTCGAATTACAAATAGAATCTCCGAATTACAAATAGAATCTTCGAATTACAAGTAGAACTTTCGAATTACAAATGAAATCTTCGAATTACAAATGGAATCTTCTAATTACAAGTAGAATCTTCGAATTACAAGTAGAATATTCGAATTACAATTGATATTTTACGAATTACATCGTAAATGGTGTAGAACCCACTTTTTTTTATTTAGCATCTTTAAAACATTCACTTAGGCCAACACTGCTCTAAAATCTCTTGGGCACGGAATACCGAGGAATGAAGGAATGAAATGATTGCTAAATCTTAACACTTTGGAAAGTTTTTTAGAATATTTTCAAATTTATATGTTTAAGAAGATCTTATTTCAGTCCCTAAAAGATGTATGTATAAATCCTAACGATGAAATTGTATATCCTAACGGAAGATTGAAACTGTTTTTATATGCTTTCTCTAATAGAAAAACTCCCACGGAATAACTATGTTTTTTTTCAAGCTACATATTTACATTGTGCATAATTGACAGCCTTGTTCAAACCCATTTTGCAGTAAGTGATGGATTATATTATTGATATTAACAATTAAAAGGACACACACTTTTGTGCTCTTTCTCTTCATTTAGCTCATGTCAACAATGAATATCATTGTCTACTGATGTCACATCATGATCGATTATTGATTTAAGGCAGATTTTCGTAGGTAAATCTAGTCTTTTTGAAGTGTTTTTTGTTAAAGAAATCAAAAACAATTCCATTGGAACAAAAATTAAAATTTAGAACAGTTTTGTTAATTATTTAAACTCCTTCGTACGACTGTATGAAATCTGTAGAGTATGAAGCAGCTGTTATAAACACAGTACGTGCTGTACATCTTGTAACAAATTCATTCATTTCGAAAGTTAATACCTTGACAATTGTTCTTTGTGTTTAATTTGTAGGACCTTGTAAGATTGGTGCACTCAACTTAATATTCTAGGCTACATATTAGAGTGGACTGAAAAATATTAACGGTTTTATAACCTCCACTCAGAATTAATATAAGTAGGAATACATATATGTACTTAAGTTAATCATTACGTTTGTAACACATCGAAGTATAAGTCTAGGACCTTATAAAGTATATTTATGATCCTCAATCGATTTAAAGTCGATCTAGCGATGTCAATAACTGAAAAAATATTGTATTTTCTTAGCACGTTAAAGCACCTTGCCATAGGACTCCAAAATACATTAAATCTTGTACGTAATATGCCGATGTTAATTTTGACGGAATATGGGAAAAACGTAAAAAATAACAAGGTCAAAAATGTTTTTTTTTGCATTTAAAATTTAAATTTAGTTTTGCATTTAAAATTAGCATTTACATTTTAAATTTAGCTTATGGCACAGAGGGTAACGTGCTGGACTATTCTGAAGGGATGTGAAAGGAATCGGACCACTTCTACTTGTAGTCCCCATACAAACCAGTCCCCCGATATTTACATAAATCTCTCAAAATTTAAGAAAATAAGAAATATTGGCTTACAGCTTTGTTTTTTTATTTGATTTTTGTGTACTTTGGTCAAGGAATCAAATCTGTTTATAATAATTTTGTGTGTTTTCTTTACTACTTAATAAAATATCTAACAAAAGATATATTCAGTTGGTCCATGTTTGGGCTGTGGATCCGGAAAACACTGTGTAGGGTAGTATAGTGGTCATGACCATCTATCACTTTCTTTCTTGTTTGATGTGTTTTTATACCCTCCACTCTGGTGATAGAGGGTATATATAAGTTTGTCATTCCGTATGTAACACATTGAAATATGGGTTTAGGACCCCATAAAGTATATATATTCATGATCCTTGATCGATTTTAAGTCGATCTAGCGATGTCCGTCTGTCTGTCTGTCTGTCTGTCTGTCCGTCCGTCTGTCTGTCTGTCTGTTGAAATCACGTTTTTGGCAATACTCCGAAACCGATTTAAACGCTTGGGGTACCAAAAGTTGCGTAATTTTCCCAGGCAAAAACTGGTGTATTTTTTTTTTAAATCGGTTAAGTATTTTAAAAGTTATGAGCGAATTACTAAAAAACACATATTTTTTTCAACATAACCCTAAATTAACTCATATTTTGTGTGATACATAAGAAAGAAAACGGAAATGAAAAAAAAAAACTGAGAAAAAGGAAAAAAATCTTTACAAAAAAGCTTTAAAATATGTAAAACAAAATCTAAATTAAATTAACAAAAATTTCGTTAAGTAATAATAAAAAAAAATAATAGTTATTTTTATATAGCATGTGTGTGTGTGTGTCCATTTTTTGCTTCGTCATATTAACGGGGTTGCCAGATTTTTTTTTGGCTTTGTCGCCAAATCGGATGTAAAATATCGCCAAAATTCAATTTTGTTCAGATTTCTTAAAAAAAAAAAATGTTTTCATTTAAAAAAATAAATTTTGTTAAATAATAAAAGACAGAAATAAACTTTATGGCAAAAATCGACCAAATCCGGAAAATTTATATATATAAAAGAGTAATATGACTGACTGACATACTCATTCATCATCGCCCAGCCCAAACCGCTGAAGTTAGAGACTTGAAATTTGGACTGTAGTTTGACCTTCCGGAACAAAGATCCACTAAGTCTGGATTTTTGCCAATGTTGATTCTAAGGGGGTAAAAAGGGTAAAAAACTGTACTTTTGGTACTTTTTATATCTCCCGATATAAGGGTCATAGAGACTTGAAATTTGGACTGTATGTTGCCCTCCCGCAATATAGATCCACCATGGCTGGAGTTTAGCCAATGGTAAGGGGGTAAAAATGGTAAAAAAACTGTACTTTTGGTACTTTTTAAATCTTCTGTATGTTCACCTCCCGGAATATAGATCCATTAAGGCTGAATTTTTGCCAGTGTTAATTCTAAGGGTGTCAAAAGGGTAAAAAACTGTACTTTTGGTGCTTTTTATATCTCCTGAAATAATGGTCATAGAAACTTGAAATTTGGACAGTATGTTCACATCCTAGAATATAGATCCAGTACGGCTGGATTATTGCCAATGTTGATTCTAAGAGGGTAAAAAGGGAAAAAAATTTGTACTTTTGGCACCTTTTATATTTCCTTAAAAAATTGTCACATAGACTTGAAATTTGGACTGTATGTTCACCTCCCGGAATAAAGATCCCCTAAGGCTGGGTTTTCGCCAATGATTTTTCTAATAGGGTAAAAAGGGTAAAAATATGTATTTTTGTTACATTTTATATTTCCTTAAATACTGGTACTACAAAATGGAAATTTGCAATGTCGGTTCACCTATCGGAAAAAAGATTCACTAAGGCTCGGGTTTTGCCAATGTTGATTCTACTGAGGTAAAATGGGTAAAAAAGTACTTTTGGTACTTATTTTTATTTAATGAAATTTTATTCAAACTTGAAATTTAGAATGTAGGATCCTTTAGTGAAATAAAACATTCTGTAAGAAGTACTTTCCGAAAATTCTGTACCGTTTTCAAAAAGTACCTTTTATAAAAGGTTCCTTTATAAAAAGTACCTTTTATAAAAAGTACCTTTTATAAAAAGTACCTTTTATAAAAAGTACCTTTTATAAAAAGTACCTTTTATAAAAAGTACCTTTTATAAAAAGTACCTTTTATAAAAAGTACCTTTTATAAAAAGTACCTTTTATAAAAAGTACCTTTTATAAACAGTACCTTTTATAAAAAGTACCTTTTATAAAAAGTACCTTTTATAAAAAGTACCTTTTATAAAAAGTACCTTTTATAAAAAGTACCTTTTATAAAAAGTACCTTTTATAAAAAGTACCTTTTATAAAAAGTACCTTTTTTATAAAGTACCTTTTATAAAAAGTACCTTTTATAAAAAATACCTTTTATAAAAAGTACCTTTTATAAAAATTACCTTTTATAAAAAGTACCTTTTATAAAAAGTACCTTTAATAAAAAGTATCTTTTATAAAAAGTACCTTTTATTCAAAGTACCTTTTATAAAAAGTATTTTTTATAAAAAGTACCTTTTATAAAAAGTACCTTTTATAAAAAAAAACTTTTATAAAAAATACCTTTTATAAAAAGTACCTTTTATAAAAAGTACCTTTTATAAAAAGTACCTTTTATAAAAAGTACCTTTTATAAAAAGTACCTTTTATAAAAAGTACCTTTTATAAAAAGTACCTTTTATAAAAAGTACCTTTTATAAAAAGTACCTTTTATAAAAAGTACCTTTTATAAAAAGTACCTTTTATAAAAAGTACCTTTTATAAAAAGCACCTTTTATAAAAAGTACCTTTTATAAAAAGTACCTTTTATAAAAAGTACCTTTTATAAAAAGTACCTTTTATAAAAAGTACCTTTTATAAAAAGTACCTTTTATAAAAAGTACCTTTTATAAAAAGTACCTTTTATAAAAAGTACCTTTTATAAAGAGTACCTTTTATAAAAAGTACCTTTTATAAAAAGTACCTTTTATAAAAAGTACCTATTATAAAAAGTATCTTTTATAAAAAGTTCCTTTTATAAAAAGTACCTTTTATAAAAAGTACATTCTATAAAATGTACCTTTAATAAAAAGTACCTTTTATTAAAGGTACCGAAAGTACACTTTTTGGTACTTTTTTATTTCCTGAGGTATAAATAAAACAAACTTTTTTGTTTTTTAAATCATCACATTGGTGGAGGGTATTTAAAGATTCGGCACAGCCGAATATAGCTTTCTTACTTGTTTTATTTTCGATGTGTTTTCTTTATTTTCCGAATTTTTTTCTCTAAAAAAGCTGGAGATAATCCGATTTAAGGAACAAAGGAAGAGAGAACGTTCTCCCAAATTTATTGCATTTATCTTTTTTATTGTTAATAGTTTCTTTGGCCGTATTAAATCATTTTGTATTTTGAAGTTATGTGGAATGAACTAAAATTTGTAAGGTGTCTTTACATTTTCGTTCATAACTTTTGAACCGTAGAATCATTAGAAGCATTGACGACATTCTCGAAGCATTAACAAGTAAAACTAGTATTATTTAAAAGCTTCTTCGCTTTTTTTTGTAAATATTTAGGAGGGTATTTAAGATTCCAAATAAAAAAACTTTTGGAGAAGCTAATTTTTCGAAATTGACTTACAGGGGATTTATTCCAACCCTTATATACCGATTTGACTGAAACTTAAATATATATCGTGAACCTATATTCAAAATATGCCAACTCAAATTTGACGGAAATGAGTTTCCGATGGCAAATAGCTCCCCTATGTAATACCTATCTGCCATAAAAATTTCAGAGCAAAAAAATAATTTGTTGTCGTTTTACATCCATTTTTGTTATTCTGCTAACTCAAAGTACATATTTTTTTGGTGGAAATAAATGCCAACTCCCATTGTAAATTTCCAAAAATTTTTCAAAAAATTGCATTTGCCATGCTAAACACGAATCTTGTAAAGATTTTGATATCTAATGACTGGTTCTCGAGATATTGCCATTTTGAAAATATCGGTAAATAGTGTTTGCAAAAAAAAAAATTGCTTATATTTATGTAACTTTCAAACTATTTATCAGATTGAAACATTATGAATTGGGCAAATAAAGTCAATGATATAAGCTTTCAAAATAGCTAGTTTGGAGTGACCCTATTGCAATACAGCGTGAGTTACAGAGTGCCAAAGTTGACCACCCTGAGATTAAAAGGCTTTCGGAGCTAGTAACTTTTAAAAATATGCAAAGATTTTTAATTTTTTGTTCAGTTTTTGCAACTGCCGTACTAAGGATAACAAAAACCAAAAAAAAAAAAATTTTAAAATTTTTCCAAAAAAAATTTATTTTTATTTTCCGACAAAATATGCCAACTCTAAAAAAATATTTGTTTTTTGATATAGTAATAAATGCCATCTCTGAAAAATACGCAAACAAGTGCAAAATATGAAAATTTTTGCATAGGTAAAAATTGTTTAGAATATTTAAACCATCTTATGGAAGGTACATTGTTTATTATTGCAATAATATGCGAAATAACTAGTTTTTTAGCTCTCCTGAACAGTAAGCTTTTTCGAGTTGGCATTTATTGAATATAGTTCGACGATATAAACAATTTTAAGGTTGGGGTGATCGTCTTTTTGTTTATATCGGGGATTTAGAAGTTCAAAAACTATATGATGCTTTCATATGAGAAGAAAGGTTTTTTAATACCTTCCAACCTTGTAAAAATTCAGTAAATATTTTTTTTCACGAAAATGTGTAAATTTTGGGGAGATATTTATGTGAAGACATAGACCTATGATATCCATATGTATACGAAATAATCTTTATTAAAATTAAGACGACCCTTATTTTAGCTCTAAACGATATTCCTGTTAGGTCGGGAGTTATCGGAATTTTCCCGAAGGTCCACATTGTTTTATAAGAGGACAACGAAATTTTTAAACACTGATATGACCGATATGCTGTGACACCCCAACCTTAAATCGTCTTTTTTATATATTTTCATAACGGTTGAAATATTTCCCTTGTCAGACTCGGCTTTAAAATTTTATTCACACGGAAAATTTTTAGGAAAATCTAATTTTATGAAATTTACCGAGACTTTACTTTAAATTTTTCAACACACTCTATTATATATAATCCTTATTGGAATACTCAATTAATGATGACTTTAACTTTGGTTAAACAGTGATGGCAGTTTGTAGTACATATTTTTGAAATTTTATTTTAAATGTTTTGCGGTTGCTAAAGCTTTAACTATCATCAGTCTTTTACTTTACGCCTTCCCTTGGCCTTAAAGTATTCTGTGTGTGTGAACTGGCACGAGTTTAAAAGAGCCTGCAACGGCAGGTGGCATACGTCTTAACCACTCAACCAACGAAGCTAGCACAAGATTGGTTTTCATGTTAACACATTTTCTGATTTTATTTTTTATTTTCTTCATCGTTCTTTCTGCTGCTTCTTTGCACACCGCAGGATGTTGTCTGGAAATCATTGTCTGCCTATTAAGGTAGAAGTGCGAATTATGTCGTTTGTATTTGGCACTTCGTTTTAGTCGTTTCACTGGGATTTTATGAGATGCAATTGCAATTGTGGTTCCTGAGGTTCTTAGTCATAAATAGTGAATTGGTTTTATTACAACTCGACAAATGTTTTGAAAACACCTAAGGAGTATTAGACTGCAGCTGAGGTTCCCTAAGGTGATATTGTAGACATGTCTGTGTGTTCGTCCGTCTGGCTGTGTCTCATTTATATTACTGATGACTTTTTTTTGAAGGAAAAAAAAAACTCCACATTTAATTGCCTGTGTTGACATATTAGTGGAAACAAAAAAGTCAAGTTAAGCTATAGTTTGTGTGTGGTCAAATTTTTGTTAAAACTAAATCAATTTACTTAGAATATTGTCTGTAATAACTATTTGGTTTACAAAATATTTATTTTCTCATAAAAAACTGTATTACTACTAAGGGAAGTATGAAACCGTTATAAACCGATTGGCCTGAAACTTTAAATATATAAAATAAATGATTTTTAGGTTTGGGTGTCTCGGTTTATCGGCCATATAAGTGTTTAAAAATTTCGTTGCCCCCTTAAGAAACAATGTGGAATTTCGGGAAAATTCCGATAACTCCCAAACTAAGAGAAATATCGCCTAGAGCAAAAATGTGTATCGACTTAAATTAAATAAAGATTACTTAGTATTCATATGGATATCGTAGGTACACTAAGAAAAAAAAATTCTCAAATTAAGCAAAAACAATCTCATATTGAAAATAAAACAGTGACAAAAGTCAACAAACTTTGTTTTTTCTCAATTTGAAAATATTCATGGACACTTTTAATATGACTTGAGTAACAAACAACATTTTAAAAATGAAATGAAATAACTGTGATTTGAAAATGTTTTATGCTTAAATCAACGGTGCCCATAATCAAATTAAAATGATAGTCATGTTCAATTTAAGATTGGACATTATAAATATATAATTTTCTTTATATTTATCTCCAAATATTTTCTTTTGAAATAAAACAAATAAAATTTTTATATGTATATTTTTTATTTTACTACAGAATAATTAAAATAGTACATTTTTACTTTTTGTAGGAATAAATAATATTTCGTCGCTACTCCGAAGAAAACACTTGTGTGATTTTCAAAAAAAAAAAAAATTAGATGCCCCCACAAATTTGCTTAATTTTGTTCTTTCGCGGTGATTTAAAGTGGTTTATATTTTATTAGTATTTTAATAATATTGCAACGTCCTATTTCCATTAAGGTGACTTATAAAAATCACCCAAAAGTTCACAATTAAGCTTATCTTAAGGCCCTTTACAAAAATTTAAATGCACAAAGGTATTTTTGTAAGAGCAGCGACGGTATAGAAAAATAAATCAAATATATTAAAGTAAATATTCCTGGAGGTCATTTAAAGCTGTTGATCCCCTCCTGGACTCTAGTATTTCATATAAATTTCCACTTTTTAATAATTTTCTATTATTTTCATTTTTTTTACACACTGTTTTTAAACTTTTCATTTCACTATTCTTAAACTTCACTTTTAACACAGATATCGTTAATTGTTTTATTTAAATTACTTATTTATTGTTTTTTTCCTTTTTCTTTTGTTTTTAGTTATGTAACTCAATACTTTTTTAATATAATTGACATTTTTTTGAAGCGTCATTGTTGAAATTGTTTAAAACTCATTTTTAAAATTTTTATAATCAAAATGATGATTTTCAACATGGTGGCACGATAAAATTAAAGGAAGTTCTTGAATACTTAATTTAAACAAGGAAAATTTTAAAATTGAGACCGAAACATATTAAATTTTAAAAAGTTCAATCTCATAGTTAAAATTTTTTTAAAAAATTTGAGGTTTTTAAAAATGAGTATGAAATTTTTGATTTGACTACGATTTTTTCCCTCAGTGTATATGTCTTCATATAAATACCCCCCAAAATTTACACATTTTTGTGAAAGAAAAAAAATTTAACGAAAAATATTTTTACAAGGTTATGCCACCGTTGGATAGGCATTAAAAAACCTTTCTTCTAATATGAAAATATCATATAGTTTCTTAGGAAATAATTCTGAAAAATCCAAAAAAAAAAATGTCCCACTTTTTTTGAACCCCTAAATCACCGATATGGCCAATAAGCCGAGACACCCCAACCTTAGAATTGTCTCTTTTATATATATTTTAAGTTTCTGGCAAATCGGTTCATATGTGTTGGAATACTTCCCTTGTAAGTATTCGCGATTTAAAACTTCGGTAGAAATTTGTAACTGTTATAACTTTTTTTTTTAATTTCCCATAATAAAATTTTAAATTCGATAACCTCAATTTCAGTCCTACATGTTAAGGGAGTGTTGTTAACATATCATTCATTGACCAATATTCCAAACTAGTATCACAAAAAACAAAAACTTACAAATAACGTACATTTAGCGTATTTTTTTATGGCTTACGAATGTTGTTACTTGTTCTCAGGGAACAATTTTGACCGGCTTTGTCAATTAATAGCCCAGAAAAAATGATTATCAGCACATTGCTACCAATTTGCTCAAGATACATTGGATTCCTTGTACATTAGGGTGGAGCAATGTTTTGAGCGAGCAAAAGAAAAAAAAATTACACACTAAAAAAAATTGTTTACCCTTTAACACTTTTCTAGTAATGTTCGAATATTAACTAATATTTTTAGCTAAAAAAAAAAATAAAAATTTGGTTTTCACTTTGTTCGAAACTTTTCGATTTTCAAGTCAAAGACATTGCCCTACATGTCCAGTATTTTTATACCCTCCAACCACAGTATGGGGGTGTACTCACTTTGTCATTCCGTTTGTAACGCATAGAAATATCGGTCGGGGACCCCATAAAGTATATATATTATTGATCTATGATCGATTATAAGTCATTCTATGAATGTCCGTCCGTCCGTCTGTATAAAACACAATTCAGTCCAAAATAAGAGAGCTAGACTCCTGAAAATTGGCAAGAATGTGTCTTTTGGTCATAGGCCGGCTAAGTTCGGAAATGGGTAAAATCGGATAAGGGGCAAAAAAGTTCCCCCTTAAAGAACTAAAAAACCTCTTTAAAAACGCCATTTTTTACAGCTTTTTTTTTGTATTTTTGTAAAACAAATGAAATCTTTTTGTGTCAGAAGGATTTTAAAGTCATACACTTAGATTCCGGGGGCACGGTGCCCTGGAGAGGATTTAAATAAAATTTTGGTGTTACTCCAATTTTTAAGCGGATTATGTTTTTGGACTATAAAAGAAAGAAAATGAGCCAAAAAAGAAAAAAAAGTACTAGGCACTTTTTTTTTGGCGGACAAAAAGATGAATTTCAAAAGAACAAAAAAGAATTTATTCTTTCAAATGCATTAAAAATTTGTTATACAGATGCAAATTCATCACATATTCACTTGTCAGTGAGATTTAAATATATATGTGACATATTTTTTCAGATATGAGACTTAAAAGAATAATTTCACTATTTAGTGAGACTAAATCAAATTTCTTCTTTATTTTAATTAAAATTTTAACTCTAGCAGTTACTTCACATTTAATATTGATCCTGTTTCTAGATTTTGAAGGGGGGAAGTTACCCCAACAATACGAACAAAATTTACAAAGGATTTTTGGCGAAATAAACAAAATTAAAAAAGGATATTAAGTCCATCCATAAGTTTCGCAATAAACAAATAGTCCAAATCACTTTCTGGATCTCGTTTTAAAATATTTACTTTATTTTACTCTTCCTTAGGCATTGCAAACACATTTTTAATGATTTTTACTACCGTTTTCTGATTTTTCTTAGTTTTGAAAAAATATTTTTAACAAAAAAGTATTAATTCTTTTAAAATTTTATGACTTACTAAGGTCTAAACTGACGCAACTTTGTGTTCTACTGTCCGTCTGAGTAGTACACTGAAAACTTTTAAGAACTTACATTTATAAAAAATTTACAAGGACATATTTCATTTAGTTTCAATTAATAGTGAAATTATTCTTTTAAGTCTCATATCTGGAAAAATATGTTACATATATATCTAAATCTCACTGATAAGTAAATATGTGATGAATTTACATCCGTGTATTCAAATTATAATGCATTTGAAAGAATAAATTATTTTTTGTTTTTTTGAAATTCATCTTTTTGCCCGCCAAAAAAAAAAAGCGCCTAGTACTTTGTTTTCTTTTTTGGCTCATTTTCTTTCTTTTATCTTCTAAAAACATAATCCACTTAAAAATTGGAGTAACACCAACATTTTATTTAAATCCTATCCAGGGCACCGTGGGGGGCTACAAAATATTTTTGTTTGTCCCGCCCCCTTTTGTGGGCATGGATAAAAAAAAAATTAAAAATTATGAGAAAATGGTATAACTAAAGCTCAAAAGGCATAATAAATAATTTAGTAAACATTTATCGCGTTGGGGAAGGTATCCCCCAGCACCCCCACAGAGCCCCCTCCCCCCAAAAACGCCTCTGATTTTTTTTATGCATTTGAACATGTTGGAGGGTATCAAAGATTCGGCACAGCCGAATTTAACACTCTCACTTGTTTTATGTTACTATTGACCATAAAATCAACTTCTCCGACCACGACTTTTTTGAAATTCGAAAAAACGAAAATTTGCCCAACCATAGTGTAAAATTTGCTCCTCCCTAGTGCACAATGGGGTGAAGCAACTTTTTCGTTTTTTCGAATTTAAAAATCGTCGGGGTCGGAAAAGTTGTCCTGTAGGGTCAATATTAACGCAAAAAAATGTATGGGACCTGTAGGGCAATGTCTTTGGGTTCCTTTTTTGACTAAAAAATCGGAAAGCTCCGAACAAAGTGAAAACAAGATTTTTTTGGATTTTTTTTTTATCTAAAAATATTAGTTTTTAACATTACTGGAAAAGCTCTTTTAGGATAAATTTTTGTTTTTGGTTTTGTAGATTTTTTTGTTTGTTTCTTTTTTTTTTTTTTGCTCCAAAAATTGCTCTACCCTATTGTACATATTTATGTATGACTTTCAATTTTAGGGGTAAGTGTTAAAATTATATTGAAGAAGAAACCAACAAAAAAAACCAAACCAAATTGTATACCAACCTACCAAACAGCCAGTTTAATGTTTACACTATCTTAAGGTATTATCCACTTTTGTTAAGAGTATCCGTGTGTGTGTATTTAGTTTCTTTTGTTCCCTTTTGTTAAGAGCTATTAGTCGATATTTAAGGGCATTTAGTTTTCCTTTTTTTGTTGTTGGTTTTATGCGTTTAACACTCTGGCTTATTAGTTAAAGACACGCAATCGCGGCGTTATATATGCCCAGAACACGTGGGAAAACTAGGGCAATTAATGTTTTCTCCTCAATTTATCCACTTTTAAAAAATGATCATCTCACCAAGCAACCAACTCACACCTTAAGATCATCATACTGCTGAAAGTAGCTTAATAGTTTTTAGCACCTTAAATTGGGTGTGTGTGGGAAGTTTGTTGCAGTTTTGGCATAAAAAAAAAACAAGATCTATGAATTTCGACACACTTTATCTAAAGGTTGTTTTATAAATTAATAATTTATGATAGCAGTATTACATCCTGGGAAAAAAAAAACTATTTTATCCATATAGAATTTGTATATGATACAGGGTTATCCAAATCCTGTTAATAAATTCTGTTAAACTTTAATTTAATTAAATTATTGGAGTAATTTTTTTTAGACAATGTTTTCATTACCAATCACAAACTTTGAATTGTAAATCTATATAGAATTTACTTATCGTAACTGCGACAAATCCTTGTTTAATTACGAAACCCCCTTGTGATCTAACGAGTTTAACACGAACGAGTCTTTGACATGTATGCTCTTGGAAACATTCGCCTAAACAACATACGGTGGGAGGGACAAAACTAAAAGAGGAAACCGACTACATCTTACCTCGGTTAAAGTTTGACAAACCCTTCAAAATTCATGTACCGAACACTGGACAGCAAAATCTGTGAAACAGAGATGCAATCTCAACTTTCACGGATGGATTAAAAATGGAGATGATACGTTTTAAGCTAATCTGGGTCCCTAAATATAGTGTGCTTGCTAGAAACGAATTGGTTTATTTATTGGTTTATATGACTCTGAGTCACAAGGAATGGTGGATCTGAGTCTGGGGGAACACTTGCTAACATATAGGATATCGTATACCCTATCTTCTTCTTTTATTACAAATCCATTACTGGATATAAGTGATCACATGGTTTTACAATATATATAAAGTTAAATACATTTTAAAGAAATAGGATCATATTTTTTTTCTTATAAATTTTATCTTAAATTATTAATGATTTCACGAAATTCTTCACGAAATTCTTCACGACTTCTGGCGGTGTGAACTAATTCGCCAATTGTATTAAGTCCCGTCCAGTTTCCTTTGTTACGTAGCCACGATATTTGCTTACGGCCTATTCCTCTTCTACCTTCAATTCTTCCTTCTAAAATAAGTTGTAGAAACTCGTATTTTTCGCCCTGAATAATGTGACCAAAAAAAGCAGTTTTCCTTTTTTTAATTGTGGGAAGTAATTCACGATCACTGCCTATTCTTCTTAAGACTTCAGTGTTAGGCACATGATCTACCCATGATATTCTAAGCAGTCTACGGTAACACCACATACCCTATGTCCAAATCCTAAAAGGACCAAAAATCTTACTACATTTTGGTAAGTGGACGAATGGGCGTGAGTATGGGAATCTCTGACAGAGCTTATTGCACACACTCAAAAAAATAAAACTGTAAAGTTAGCAAAAAATTTAGTTAAATTTAACTAAAAAAACACCTGATTTTGAACCTACTAAATTTCTAGTTAATTTAACAAAAAATATTTAGTTAACTTTTCGTAGAATGAATGTAGCAAAAAAAACCGTAATTTTAACTAAAAATTCAGCTGAAAATTTCGTAACATTTTTTATTAGTTGAATTCAGCTAAACTTTTTGTAAAAAATTTTAAGTTTGGTAAATATTGGTTTTAAACACTAACACTTCACTTATTTTTTCTTTTTTTTCACAGCATTAAGTTCAGCTTAAGTAGGACTTATGAGATTTGCATAGGAGGCTACACAAGAAATGTTTAAAATTTTTCACTTGACAAAAATGTTACAAAAAATCAGCAAATTTATTAGTAAAAATTCGTAACCTCAGTTTTAAAGTCAACAAAAAAAATTAATTCAAAATTTGTACAAAACAAGTATTTTCGTAAATTGAACTTTACTAGAAAAAGTAGTTAAAACGCTGATTTTAACTAAAAATTTGCTAAAAAGCCAGTAAACTCGAGTTAACAAAAAAAATTTTGTTAACTTTACAGTTTTATTTTTTTGAGTGCAAGTTATGAAGAAGCAAAAGACTCAATACTATTCACCATCAGGCAATTTGGTACGCGCTTGGTTGTAAGGGAATTCTACCTGAGCTAATCGACCTTATATCTCTGTATGACAGTCCAAGATGCCGAGTACTGCATCAACGCATGTTAAGTAATCCGATTGGTGTAATCACTGTGGTACAACAGGGATGGTCCTATCTCCCTTATTATTCAATATTGTATTGGACTAAGTTATGCAGCAATCAACCAACATTGTCGACTAAAAAATCTTGACTACACTGATGATATTTTTCTGCTCGCACATAACTTTACCGGCGTAGCAGCCAAATTGGACAGATACATCAGCTAGCATCTGGTGCTGGTCTTCATATTAACTTCGACGAAACTAAGGTTCTACGAAATTTATGGCACGGAAACAGAAAAACCCTAAATTTCTACGTACTTACAATTATCTACCAAATCAAAAACTTAAAAGCAACTGTGTTAAAATAATAAAGTTACCTTATTATGGGAATCAGAGCATGAAGGAATAGAAGGAAACGAGACGTCAGATGAATTCGAGAAACTTTGAGCACATGGTATAGGTACCTCCATAATGATTTTACCGCACTCCAGCATTGTAAACAAAATTCCCTTACTGTCGCCAAGCCAAATTACACTGTGTCACAAATTTTCAACAAAGTCGTGACCAAATGAATCTGACGCCTAATCTTTATGTAAATCCGAACGCTGAATCCGAATATGAAGTCAGAACGGTCAAAAGTAGAACAGTTTTCGAGATATTTACGAGAAAATCGAAAAAATTACCGTTATTTCCTCTTTTCAACATATTTTTTTAAAACCAAACAATAAAATTTTTTAAAATTTTATCACATAGAACGTTAGCTTATTTCAATACGAACATTTTGTGCCCAATATGATCCAGATCGGTGCAAAAATGACAATGTTACAGTAGATTAATTGAATTATCCCACTTTTCGATTTTTTTAAAAAAAACACAAGTAAATATACAAAGCTAAATGTGAGTAATGAAGAGTGGGTTAATTCACTAAATCTTCTGTAGCTTTGTCATTTTTGCACCAATCTGGGTCTTGTTGGGCGCAAAATGTTCGTATTGAAATAAAATAATGTCTTATGTAATAAAACATTATAAGTTTTAATTGTTTGGTTTAAAAAAAATAACTTGAAAAGAGCAAAATTGCAAAAAATCATCAAATTTTTCATGAAGTTTGAACTTTTGTCCACTGTGACTCTGTCATTTCTTGACTAATCTTCACAAGTGACACATGGTTATTTTAGTAATTTTATTATCTTTCATTAAAAAAAAAGAAATACATAAATCGACGAATAGTTTTGAAGATATTTGCATTTAAGTGACATCATCTTTTTTAAAAACACAAATAACGCTTATTTTCGAATATCTCGAAAACTGTTCTACTTTTGACCATTCTGACTTCATATTCGGATTCAGCGGACAATTGTACATAAAGATTAGGTGTCAGATACATTTGGTCAAAAAACTGTCACGTAGTGTTATTAATGAAAGGAACTTGGGAAAAGTCCTATAGGCAGAATTTTGACGCCATGATACAATTAAGGAAGGACGAAATTCTTACTTTCTCTAACGAGATTAGTTCCACTATGTTGTCCGCAAACATGCCAAAAACATGAATCTTATTACGGACGCAAGTTGCAAAGGTGCAAGACACCAGACGTTGAGGGGACCGTTGAAGACATCTATGTTACTGCCCGGCTTTGGGACGAACGTGACTACCAATTATGGATAGTTCACAGTTCGAGACTTTAGAGAAAATCACGAATATAGACCTGAAAAGTTTAAAGAAATTCGCAATGTGGTCAATGTATTTAGTTTACTTCGATAAACGGAAGAAGCTTTACGGTATCGGTATGGGCCAATTGTTCTAAGCGGAGGGCCGACCTGGCATCTCCACTCTAGCCTAACCTAAGGTTCTACTCGTCAATATAACTAAACTCTCTAAATTCAGAGTCAAAACCATAGAGCTCGAGGATGTACAATCGTTTTGCTACTTGATGCACCAATTGTTGAAAAACACCAATTATAATTGGTTTCAAAACCATTGGTTGGCACATTTTTTTTTTTTTTTGAAAAGTTAAAAATTTAAACATCAAAGTATGTTTTTACAAAAAAAATATGAAAATGTTAAAGACAAAAAACAAAACGCAAATAAAAATTTCAAATATTGTGTTATACAAAAGCAATCAAATGTGTGATTGGTTTATAAAATGTGAAAAACGAAAACACCATATAACAAAAAAACAACAGATTTTTCCAAATATTAACTATTTGGACAATATTGTGACGACTTTTACTAATGGTAATTATTTTTTTTAAGTGATACCATACCAATGGTAATTATTTTTTTTTTTAAATTCTGTTTTAATTTTTAAATTAATAAAAATTATTTATTATTCGACCTTTAAAATTCTATTTTTGAGAATGATTATTCTAGCTCAAGGTCATATTTCCTTTACTAATCGTTACGATGATATTGTCAAAGTAACAATTTTCAAGAAACTTTTTATAAAGTTGTTTGTTTTAAATTGATTGGTTTGGTCATTTTGCAAGACTTACTCGACACGTGTTTCGGAATTCGTCAAATTTCATTATCAAGAGTATTTAGCAAATTGACAATCGTTTGTGGCAAAACATAAAGACTTATATTCGTATGTAAATAGTCATAACGAGAAATGTACTAAATACACAACATAATACAGCTCTAAATTTCAAACGAAAAGCCATAACCAAACCATCACTATTTAATTCAAACATACCTTCATATATACAGCTTGTATTACAGGCTAGTATATACATACAGACAGTAGATTTCTTACGCGAGTAAGATGTTCACTGCTTTTGTTGTATTCCTTCATATTCATAATATGAACAGAAGTGAGGCGTGCTATCCTTTTGTTTAAATTCTGTTTTAATTTTTAAATTAATAAAAATTATTTATTATTCGACCTTTAAAATTCTATTTTTGAGAAAGATTATTCTAGCTCAAGGTCATA
Source organism: Pegoplata infirma (assembly GCA_963921195.1). Classification (NCBI taxonomy): domain Eukaryota; kingdom Metazoa; phylum Arthropoda; class Insecta; order Diptera; family Anthomyiidae; genus Pegoplata; species Pegoplata infirma. Next base: position 244,479,847 of record OY992537.1, on the reverse strand, counting down.
TTTCTCAATTTGCTAAATACTCTTGATAATGGAATTTGACGAATTCCGAAACACGTGTCGAGTAAGTCTTGCAAAATGACCAAACCAATCAATTTAAAACAAACAACTTTATAAAAAGTTTCTTGAAAATTGTTACTTTGACAATATCATCGTAACGATTAGTAAAAGAAATATGACCTTGAGCTAGAATAATCTTTCTCAAAAATATTTTTTTTTTAATTATCATTAGTAATTAATTGATATGTAATTTAATTGGTACAATTGATATAACCAATGGTAATGAAAAAAATTTCATTACCATTGACATCAATTAAATGGTAATTAAACCATCAATTAATTGGTCCCTTTAATTAATTAGTCCCATCTATGGTTTGGACAAAATGTTGGAGGATAAATAATGGGGTCGGTCTTATTTTTTACCCTTTCGAGGCAACATAGGAGCGGTAGGAGCTTGTTTAATAAAACAAACTGATAAAAATTGTATGGGGATTTGGTATGTTTTGATAAAAAGCTGTAACTGAAAAAAAGTTGCGGCTCGGTCATAAATTTGACTCCTCTAGGGGAACTTTAGGGTCAGTTAGTTAACCCCTTCGGGGTTTTACATTTTATACCTTTAGGGGCGACCCTATGGCCGTTGTGCTGCTTTTTGTGGATTTTTACCACATTACGCCCAAATTTGAACCCGATTCGGGGCCATATGCCCCTACCCCACCTATTGCATTTTTTGGCTTATGCATTTTTGTGCAAACCTGACAAAATTGGGAATATAGCGTATCCAAATTTTGTTATTAAATATCTCATACAATACTATCCCACCTTAAATATGCCAAACATTTGGTGCACAGAGAAAACAGTTTAATTGTGCCAGCCGAATTTACAGCCAACTGCTGAAACAACAACCGAAATTTTCGATTGCTATTACCGAAATTTATTTGAACCAACAGAAGTTAAATTTTTACAACAAATTTTGGTTATCGCAACCGAAAATTTCGGTTGTTGTTATTAAACTATGCAGTTGGCTCTAAATTCGGCTGGCAAAACTAAACTGTTCTCTCTGTGTGGCTGTAATCTTCTACTTCCAACATACAATCATTTTAAAGAACTACAATATTTGCAACACTTGTTGTTTAACCCTGTTGCAAAGAATAATACTGTATTTACAACCGCAATCAAGCCAAAGTAATTCTGAAAAGGCTAATTTATTATAGACACGTCTAAATACTTGTAGATTCATTAATTCCAATCTTCAATTTATTTCCTTTTTTTTTGCCATTTCCATTGTAAAGGCTCTAGTATAAAAGCCTCTCGAGAGTTTGCACTACAATCAGTTTCTTCTTAACATCCGTGGAAGATGTTAGAACGCGTGTGCTTTAAAATCGTTTATCTAGTGGTAGTTGCAACAGTTATTTTTGCCAATAATACTAAAAACCAAAAAGAAATTGAAGATGATGACATACCTATTGGAAGTGATAAAGAGTTGTCAGACATGGTTATAACTACAGCGCTGGGAAAAATACGTGGAACATTATTAACTTCTCAAGCCGGTCGTAATTTTTATGCCTTTCGAGGCATACGTTATGCTAAAGCTCCGATTGGTGAATATCGTTTTAAGCCTCCGGAACCGGTAGAACAATGGTTTGACATATTTGATGCTACATTTGATGGACCCATGTGTCCCCAACCTGGTCGAAGTAGTTTAGATGTTTCTGAAGATTGCCTTCGTGTTAATATTTATACCCGAGAATTGCCCTCTGAAAGTAATCCGAATGTTAAAAAGCCGGTTATTGTTTTCATTCATCCGGGAGAATTTTATTCTTTATCGGGACAAAGTAAAAACTTTGCGGGTCCCCAATATTTTATGGATCGTAGTATTGTATTGGTAACCTTTAACTATCGTCTTGGTAGTTTGGGATTTTTAAGTACTGGCACTAAAGAAGCTCCCGGAAATTTGGGTCTAAAAGATCAAGTTTTATTAATGCGTTGGCTGAAATTGCATATATCACGATTTGGTGGAGATCCAACTTCAATAACTTTACTAGGTTATGGAGCAGGAGCCACAAGTATTACCCTACACATGGTCTCACCTATGGCTCGTAATCTTTTTCACAAGGCCATTTTAATGAGTGGTTCTGCAACTGGACAGTGGGAATTGCCAGAAGAACAGCTGTATTTGGCACAACGTCAGGCTAAACTATTAAAATGTCCAGCAGAAAATATTACCGAAATGATGAGCTGTTTCCAGGGGGTAAGTGAGACATTTCTCAAATAAAGATTTCCGTTAAAATATGTATTTCTTTTTGAATAGAAACATTATTTGGAATATGCCAATAGCTTAACTTACATGTTTGAATTTGGCAGACAAAATCCTCTTATATTATGGAAACCGGTGGTAGAAAGAGATTTTGGTCAAGAAAGATTTCTTATAGAAGATCCTATAAAATCCTATCAAAATGGTGATTTCATGAAAATACCCATAATAACGGGTATGACAAAAGATGAATTTGTAGGACCAGCTTTATGTAAGTGTAATGATTTTTATACCCTCCACTTAGTGATAGAGGGTATATATAAGTTTGTCATTCCGTTTGTAACTCATCAAAATATCAGTCTGGGACCCCATAAAGTATATATATTCATGATGCCCGATCGATTTTAAGACATTCTAGCGATGTCCGTCTGTCCGTCTGTCTGTCTGTGGAAAATGCTGTCGCGGACAAAATATTGCACAGAGATGACTGAAACTTAACAAATTTATTGGAAGTTCTCCCGAGAAGTTTGGTATTGCATTTGAGCGATATCGGTTCAGCGGTTCAAAAGTTATGAACGAAAATGTAAGCACACCTCAAAAATTTCAGTACATTCAACATAACCTAAAAATACAAAATGCTTTAATTCGGCTTCTGGTTGACATATGTGAACATAATTGAACACCAAGTGGTATTTAAACAAGTACGAATATATTTTTTGACAAAAAAAAAAAAATAAAAAAATCGCGGATTTTTTTTTTACCAAAAATTTTTTTCGCGGAAATTTTTTTAAAATTTATTTTTTTTTTTCAAAAGTAATTTCCTTTTTAATAAAGTTTTTTGCTATAATCTTTTTGAAATTGTGGAGGGTATCACTACATTCGGCAAGGCCGAATTTAACTTTTTTACTTGTTTTTTATAAATTTCAGAATCTTATATTTAATTTTTAGCTATTTTAGAAAATGAAAATTTACTGCGTTCATTTGAATACCATTTTGATTATGTGGCTCCTATCTGTTTTCTGTATAATAGTAGCAGTCCAAAGGCTGCAAATATAAGCAGTGAACTATGGAAATTTTATTTTGGTGACAACTCGTTAAGTTTACCGGGTTCATTAGAAAATCTGACACAACTTTATTCTGATGCTTTAACTGGTTTTTCGGTACATCGCTTTGTACATTTAGCTGCTCGCTCTACAAAGGTCTATTATTATCGCTTTTCCTATCAGGGACAGCGTAGTCATATAAATTATCCAGAAAATGGTCCTTATGGTGAGAATGTGAAGCAGCTAAAAAACGGAATAATTTATTTTTATTTTAAGGTGTGGTACATCACGATGATTTAATGTATTTATTTGTGGAACCTACGGTGAGTCGTATGTTTACCGAAGATGATGATGAATCCAGTATGGTCAATATTCTAACTAGAATGTTTAGTGCTTTTGCCTATAAAGGGTATAAATTAATATTTTTGAAGATGTTGCTTTTATAAAGTGTTTTTGATTTCCAGAGATCCCAATAAACCTAGTGATGAACAATTAAGAAGTATACGCTGGCGTCCTTTCAGTTATAAAAAACAATATTATTTGGATATTGGTGATGAGTTGGTAATGCGTGGTGGTCTTAATACTCAACGCTATGAGTTATGGAAACGTTTATTTCCTCTTAATTGGAGACGTCAAAGTAAAAATGGTGTAGAATCTGATGATTATGAATAACACCGTCCGACTAAAAGAAAATTAAGTCGTAAAACACGAACTGGATAATAAACACTTGAAACTAGGGGCAAAATGTAGTAAAACTGAATTTACAGTTCCATGATCCTGTTTTCTTTTAAAAGGATTGAAAATTTTAGACAGTTACATTTTTTTAAAATATTTTTTAAATATTTGTACTTGTCCTAGGATGACATTAGTGATGGCAAATGAAAGTGGAGTATCTCAGCTAACTTTCCCATTTTTGTTATTTTGACTTATCAGGAAAAAAGGAGGTAAGTAATATCCTTTCAAAACTTTATCCTGCAATATCATTTGAAATGTTAACAAAATATTTTGATATAGTTTTGAAAGGACATTAATCACATCCATTTTCCTGATATGGTAAAATGAAAAAAAAAAATAGCGAAAATTTCCACTTTCATTTCTCATCAATAGTGACATTATAAGTCAAGTACAAATATGTATTTAAAAAAATATTTTACAAAATGTAGTCCTTTAAAACTTTGAAATCCTTTTAAAAGAAAACATAATCACGAAATAAAAAACTGTTAATGCAGTTTTACTCCATTTGATCTCTATATTCAGACGTATATCATCCGGTTTATGGTTAATATTGGTTGTTGGGCGGTGTAATCTTTTGAAATAAGTACAGTTTTCAATTGTTCAATGAAAGTTTCAAACTTTAAGATTACTTTACAAAGGATTAAGATTACTTTACAAAGAAAATTTTATATAAATTTCAAAATTATTAAATAAAACACTTAATATTAATTTTTAATAAAATTTCATGTTTTATAATATTTTGATTGTATTTTGGGTTTAATTGTGTCCTTCCATTAAAATGTCATCAATTATGATAGAATAACATCTGATAATGTTAATTGTGTGGTGTTTTAGTGGTAGAAAATTGCTTTACAGTTCTCGGTTTTTTTATTGTTTTTAGAATTTGTTTATTGCCAACAATGAATAAATTATAAATGCAGTTGGATAATGCAGCGTCACTTAAAACAAATACAAAATAAAAACCAATTGGCATATGCACGAATAGCATATACTAACTTGGTTGACTGCTATAGTAGTTATTTATAGTGATGGGTGCATAATAATGAGTATTACATGTGTCGCATGTTGATGTAGGAGGATACACTGTAAAAAATAGTCAGTGAGAGTGTTAAATTCGGATGTGCCGAAAGTTTTATAACCTTCAAAATGTAAACAAATCCAGGGACGTTTTTAGAGGGGTTGGTGGTTTGGCTGTAGACGTTGGAGGACACCTTGCTCCCTCGCGCTAAATTGTGACAAAATTATCTATCGAACATTTAACTAATTTAACTTTTTCCGTATTTAAATCAAATTATTATTTTATTATTTAAATTAAATGGGCGGACCAACCCCCTGAGCCAAGTGGGGGTGTTTGAACTTTGCTAATAGGAGACCTAGTGGCGAATTACCAAAATTGATTGTGATCAATATTCTGCTTACACAAGCCGATAGCACTAGAATAATTATTTTTCATGTAAAATCTCCAACTAAATCCGAAATGAAGTCCAAAAGTAGAACAGTTTAAGAAATATGGCAAAAAGTGGGTTCCCCGGACCAAAGTGGTGGATTTTTTAAAGGTAATTAAATGCTTTATTATTACTCCATATGTGCATTTATCATTTCTCCATATGTGCAGAACACAGTACATGAGTAGTAGGTTCACAGAGGTGCATTTGATGTGTGTAAGTATTAGTGACATCACACGGTGTAACTTTTGACGTTTCATACAAAACGTAAACGAACAATATAAATACATACACAAAAGCTCACACGTACAGGCACACATACACTAAACAGCGATGATAATTCTGTACTAAAAACCATACCACCATATTGGAAAGTACGAAATTAGCACCATTGTTTGCATACTAGTCTGTACTGTGGTGCAGAACTTCGAAGGATTTCATTCTTTAATTTGATTTGGCATTCCGAATAAAAATGTAGTGATTGCATTGGACTCTTCCTTTTAAAAACATCGAATGCATTAGATTTTTCTTTTCGTTTACATGTGTCGACATATGCAAAGAGGGCCAACAATTTTACCTGTTTTTGCTGTATCTTAATTGCTTTTCGAGATATCCCCATTTTAAGTTTTTTGAATCGAATGATAAAATAAACTATTACCCCAAGGTGACCCGAAATGCATAAACGAACTTATACGAAAATGGAGTAAATTTTTTGTTATTTTTTTTTAAAGAAAAATTATTCTGTTCTTACAGAAAAAGTCTCAAAATCTAACATCTGAGACTTTTTCTATTGGAGAAATTTGTAATATATCAATTTAAAAGCCTTAAGTTGATAGAAGTTTTTCCAAAGTTAAAAGTCTTAGATTCTGAGACAGACATTTCCTTTTTTTACCTAGGACCCCCGCCCCAAGGGTACCCGAATGCCAATAAATTCGCTTGCAACATTTTTTTTTTTTAATTTTTTTAAAAGAAAATTTATTTTTTTATACAGAAAAAGTCTCAAAATCTAAAAAATTTTTCGTATACATCTGAGACTTTTTCTATTAGAGAAATTTGTAATATATCAAAACATTGGGAAATATCTTTCGTTTAGGAAAAGTTTCAGATTCTGAGATTTTAAAAATCTAAAGTTGATAGAAGTTTTTCCAAAATGAAAAGTTTTTCGTATAGACAAAACTTCACATTCTAAGGGATTTTTCGTATAGAAAAAGTCTCAGATTCTGAGACATTTTTCGTATGGAAAAAGTTTCAGATTCTTGTAAATTTTTTGTATGGAAAAAGTCTCAGATTCTGAGACATTTTTCGTTTATACAAAGTTTCTGATTCTGAGACATTTTCCGCATAGAAAAAGTCTCAGATTTTCGTATAGAAAAATCTCAGACTATGAGACATTTTTCGTATAGAAAAAGTTTCAGATTCCGAGACACATTTTTCGTATAGAAAAAAGTCTCAGATTCCAATACATTTTTCGTATAGAAAAAGTCTCAGATTCATATAGAAAAAGTCTCAGATTCTAAGACATTTTGCATATAGAAAAATTTCAGATTCTTACCAAACATTTGTTCCACAAAGTAGTTATTTATAATTGAATGCATAATGCATTGCAATAACATAAAAAATAATTATTTTATAAAAAAATGCATAAGTTTAAACTAGAGATGAGCTCACGACAGGAAATTTCTAACGACACACACTCACGAGCATATTTTGTCTACTTACACTCACTTAAAATCACGTGAGTAAATTTAATACAAAATTACTTTTTCGCTACTCGTAACACCTTATATATTATCTTCTGGTATGCTATATTATTTCATTTCTCGTAACCTATAAAATATCATATATTTTACACTTTACTCGTATTCTTCGTTATAAATTTATGACTTATTTTATACCTTACTGGTATTCTTTGTGATAATGTGGATGCAAAAGTGTCAGATTCCGAGACATTTTTCGCATGGAAAAGGTCTCAGATTCTGAACATTTTCGTATAGAAAAAGTCTTAGAATCTAAGACATGTTTCGTGTAGAAAAATTTCTAGATTCTGAAACATTTCAGATTTAGAGAAATTTTTCGTTTAGAAATAGTTTCAGATTCTGAGATATTTTTCGTAAAGAAAAAGTCTTAGATTCGGAGACATTTTTCGTATAGGAAAAGTCTCAGCTTCTGAGATAGAATAGGTCTCATTAAATCCAAATTGTTTTACACGAATATCATGGTTTTAATAAGCAAACAAAATTACCTCGAGCTAGAATATTTCTACTTAAAACATTTTTTTTAATTTCTTTTTTTAAAAACAGGTAATAAGATGAATTGAGTTTGTAGCAAAAGAATGTTTTTTTTTGTCATGCGACTTTTTACTTTTCAGCGGGGCACCAAATTCTTGTGTGCCCAGCGGCCTAGCCATTTCTTAAAACGGCCCTGAGGATCTAACAATAAGTGTTGTAGTAAAAATCTTAATTGTATTTAGATTCAGAAGGTTTTTGACATCAAAATTATCTAAGAAATATTCATTAAAACAATTCGTCAAGGCCGCTGTTCCAAAAAAAGTAATTCACAAAAAAATGTGAAAATGAAAATATCCGAATTTTTATGTGTTCTAGATTTTTTTTTTCGTTTTGTTTCACATAAATAAAATTTGGTGAAAGTAAAAGGTATGCACTTTTTTCCTAATAATTTTTTAAATTTTAATTATTCGATTTCAACTTCGAATGAAAACGTGATAAACAAAACACTAAACTTGATTTCATGTGATTCGGAAATTTTCTTGTGAATTGAAAAGTTGTGAAAGACAGAACAGAGGCCCAAATCTAAGATTTTTCGAGGGAAAAAACTTAATAAAGGCCGCTGTTCCAAAAAAGTAATTCACATAAAAAATGTGAAAATGAAAATTTCCGAATTTTTTTGGTGTTCTAGATTTCACATCCGAAGTTCTTTTTCGTTTTGTTTCACATAAATAAAATTTGGTGAAAGTAAAACGAATGCACTTTTTTCCTTATAATTTTTTAAATTTAAATTATTCGATTTCAACTTCGGATGAAAGCGTAATCAACAAAACACTAAACTTGATTTCATGTGATTCGGAAATTTTCATGTGAATTGAAAAGTTGTGAAAGACAGAACAGAGGCAGGCCAAAGTCTCAAACGACTTTAAATTTCTTTCAGTGTAATTATTTTTTCTAAAAGTATTGTATTTGACCACAGATGTTGTTTTAAAAATATTCAAAAACTAATATTAATAACGCTACTGTTGTAGTTTCATATTCGGTTTCATTCAAATAGCAATTGTTCTTATCGGACTTAAGTCACGCTTCATGGCATACTGATGATACAACTACTACTCATTTACAGTATGTAAGGAATCAAATAGAAGGAGGTGAATTCCGCTACTCATTCATTTACTATTTTACAACACTTAAAACTGATGCTATTTTCCAATTAGCGTGCTGACTTGAAATTGAAAATGAATAAATTAACAAAGTGACTCATCCATCCATTCAATTCAACATTAGCGGCTATGTCAGACAATCCATCTAGTTGTAAATGTTAGTCCTGTTAGGGTGAGTGAGGGTGGTTGGTTGGTTAGAAGGATCATAGGATGCTTTAAAAACGGGGGTGCTGGCTGCATTTTAATTTATGCAAATAAGTTGTTGGTGATTCGTATCCTTCTTTCTAGTATGTGGTTTTTCAAAAAAATATTTTGTAAAATTTTTATCGTTTCCACTTAAATTTAATTGTTTTATGTCACATGCCACATACGAGTAAAGTAATTTGTATAGCTCGTGCGATAAGCGATTGTTGTAATTGTACGTTTGTGCAAAGGAAAACTGTTTTTCTTTACTTTTAGGTAACATATGTTGTAGCATTCATTGTCAGTCAGTGGTGCAATAAAGATGGGCCAAAACGTACAAAAAAAAAAGAGTTAATACACTCTAACATTCTATTGTATTTGAAATATTCAAAACATTTGTTAAAAGATGTGTTATAAAGATAGACAGAAAAAAAGTGTTGCAAAAACTTTTTTTTTTTTTGGAAATTCAGCTATAAAATGAGAACATTATTTCTTGCTAATAAAAAAAAACGAAAAAAAAGAAACATGAACAATTTTCCAATGAATTTTCATTTCATTGATTTCTTTAGAAACTAGAAACTTCATTCGATCAAATGGTTGTGTATCGTTGAATAGAAGTAAAATTGCAATTGCTGTTAGTGTGTGAGTGTGTGTGTATATTTGCAATATTGCAAATTGACATATACACCTATTGGGTCATCATGGGTTGGACAAACGCAATAATATGATGTGCTTAAATAGAGTTGTTTCCAGCCTATAACAGTTGAAGAATCTGATAATATTAGTAGTGAATCCTGCTTAGCTGTTTTTTGGTTGTTTGTTTGTCTGTTTGTTTCTTGTAACATGTTTGGCATTTTTGCCACAAAATTTATTTGTGAGTCGTGCTGAAAACTTAAAATTTCACGCTGTTCCTGTTGCGATATTGGCTGATTGAAATCATCTCAAATTCGAATGATCACTTTGTTAGTAGAGAGCATAAGTTTTTTTTTTATTGTATACTCTTCACTTTGTTATAGAGGGTATATATAAGTTTATCATTACGTTTGTAACACATTGAAATATCACTCTAATTAGTAACCTCGTACCTTCTTGATTGAATTTAAGACGATTTTGTGATGTTATTATTTATCTGAGAAACATCACAAAAAGTTGATTTTAATAACAATTATGATGTGTCTTGAAATATTAAAATACTTTTCTAGAGCCACCACTCTTCATTTTTATATAGAAAACTTGAAAAATTACAATCAGTCAAAATTTTATAGGTCTTAGAATTCAGAACTTGCTTTATCAAAATGAATCATTCTTTTCTGAATAAAAAAAAATTGTAAGGGTTGCCACTCTTTGCTTTTTATACCTTCCACTCAGAAAAAAAAATGTAAAAAAAAAAAAAATTGAGAAAAATAAAAACTCAGGACTCTGATCACGTAAAACGATAGACTTCTTCGATTTTTGAAGTATTGTTGCTCCTAAACTAAAGAAAAAACGGTTGCTTCCGAAGAAGATCCACCAACTGTGGTGGACTTTTGAACTTAAGCTTCTCAGAGCAGAAATCAGGAAACTATTCAAAAAGGAAAAGAAAGATAGTTATCGTCTCAGCTTGAATGCTTTCAAGAGGGAAACCAGAAATATGAAAAGATATGGTCTATCTTATGTGGAGAATTGGAAGAAACTGCGGAGGCGGTTAGGCTCCGAGAAGTTCTTTACAAAGATCCCAGTGTACTAATTGTAAGTTATCTTAATAAGCTCGATGGATCTTACACAGAAAGCAGTAAAAAACAATTTAACTTCTAATGGATACCCATTTCCCGGGTTTTAGGGACGAGGTGAAGAGAGAAGCTCCCTTGGGTACACTTTTACCAAATGAAATTCCGATTAATGAACTCATCAGTTTAGTTCCGTTCCTTCAAAACCTGCAAATCGGCAGGGCCTGATGTAATATTTTCGAAACTCTTGCAGGAATATTCGGGATAATCATCAGAATGGAGGGAGCGGAAGAGTGCTCTTTATTCCCAAAGAAATCGAAGGATAAACCACAATACCGCAAAGGACTACAGACCTATCAGTCAGTCATCGCTTTTATTGAAAACACTGGAAAGACTAGTAGATGTTTATATGAGAAGTACCCTTACATCAGACAACTTCAGTGAGACCAAACACGCCTATCATTGGCATCATTCTTGAAAGTGGAAGGTGCGTTCAACGATGGCAAAATATCTTCAATACTTCAAGCCTTACAAAATACAGCCACGGACACAGGGATTACTCTATGGACGGGTAACATGCTGAAAAGCAGGGCAATTAACACGAAGATAGGTGATGGTGAAGCGAGGAAAGTCAAGGAAAGATTCCACAGAAGAGGGGAGTGATCTCTCCTCATCTGTGGAATCTTGTATTAAATATGATCCCCGAGTCACTCAACGGAATGGGCATCAAGGTAATTGCCTACGTGTATGACGTTGTGCTCCTTATCAAAAGTAACTTTTTAACAACGATTTCCAAACTCAAGGAATCACCGCTTAAGATACTCTCAACGTGGGCAAAGGACAACGGTCTGGGAGTTAATACCGCAAACCAAACTCGTCTGGTTCACAAAAAGGAATCACCCTGAAACTATTTAATAAGGCGATATACCTGGGAGTGATCCTGAACTCAAAGCGTTTACAGAAGAAAGAATAAAAAAGTCAACATGTAGGTACAAGGACACTGGAGTCCAACATGTAGGTACAAGGAACCCACAAATCCCATATCCCCCCCCCATTTTTCCCCACTGAACAGACAACACCGGCATGCCTGTTCAGACTAACAACTCTCCTAGCCGGTGACATAGAACAGAACCCTGGTCCAATGACCAACAGGTGTAACAGGTGTGGAAGGTCTTTCACTGGCAAGGCCAAACCCATCAGATGTGCTGTGTGTGGTGACAGTGCACACCTTCGCTGCTCGGGACTGAGGAATGCCGATCTATATAGACCGGACTTCATCGGTCCCTGTTGCAGAAGGCGTCAAGCTGCCAACACACGTAGCACACCTGTGGGTGAGGCACCAGATCGGCCTTCCACACCTGGTGTCCAAGCAGGACCACACTCGACCGACGCTACCAACGAAGAACCAACCATTAGGGCCAGCCCGTTGGAACCTTCACCAGGTCTTGATTTCAAGATATTACAGTGGAATTGCAACGGGCTGAGCAGGAAGATCAAGGAAGTTACAGATTTCATGGACAAGAGACGCATCCTGATCGCGGCCCTCCAAGAAACTAAGCTGACGAGCAGGAACCCAATCTCCTGCTCGTCCAGCTATAGTATCATAAGGCAGGACCGCGAAAGGGATAAGGGCGGAGGCCTTGCTTTTCTTGTTCATGACTCTGTTAACTTCCGACCGCTGTCCATCACATCGAACGACGATCACCTGGAACTCCAGGGGATAGCCGTTCGATCAGGAAAGGATGAGATCGAAATTGTGAACGTCTACATCCCTCCAACAGCGGCCTGCCGTTCGGGATATCGTCCTTCCATTGAATTTTTAATGGAAGGCGATAGTAGGGTCATACTGGGTGACCTAAACGCTCACCATGATAGCTGGCATTCTGAGCTGGAAAATGATGCGAGGGGTAATCTCTTTGCTGATGAAATTGACAACACAAACTACTGTGTTGTCAACGAGAGACACCCTACTCGCATCACCGCAAACTGTCGCAGCTCACCAGATCTTTCGATAGTCAGCCCTGACCTTGTGGCCTTCACCACCTGGCATGCCGACATCGCCCTCAACTCTGACCACATCCCAATTACCGTCAAGATTGCAAAAAGCCCAGACTTCATATCTGCTGAAGAACGGACTTTTGTAAACTTTCGGAAATCGGATTGGGCCAGATTTGAGGAGGTGACGGAAGCACAATTTAGTCATCTGACTCCTCCCTCAACGTCATCAGAGGGAGAACGTAATATACGAAAGATCTTGGTCGATGCGAAAAACCGCTGCATCCCGGCTGGACGCATAGCGAAAATGCGCCCAAATTTTCCACCGGAGGCATGTCGCCTAGCAGATAGGCGAGATGCCATCCGGAGGGAAAATGCAGCGGACCCTCGTTTAAGGCAACTGAGCGCCGAGATTGAGGCTCTAGTCTCTGCTCACTGCAAAGACCTGTGGTTACGGCACCTTGAAGAGTCGGATAAAGGTTCTAAGCGTCTTTGGTCGACGATCAAGAACCTTTCGAATCCCCGTAGAAGCGGAAGACCCACTCTCACTTTTGAGAGTGGCACGCCGCTTGACTCCCAAAAGTGCTGTGCTGCCTTAAACCGACAGTTTGTAGAGCATCCAGCCAGACCCAACAGGGACCAGAGAGTCATCCGAAGGAGGATCAGATCTCTACCTCACACCGAAGAAGTAGAGATCACTCCGGAGGATGTCTCTAAAGCTATCAAAGAAGCGAAAGCCTCCACGGCAATAGGTCCAGATGGTCTCGCTATGATCATGCTTAAACACGTGGGGGAGAAAGGGTTGACATACATGGCAAAAACGTTTAGCCTGTGTGTCAACTCCTTGGAGATTCCAGACATGTGGAAGCTCGGGAAGATTATTCCCCTTCCCAAACCTGGGAAGCCCAATAACTTGGGGAGCTCCTACAGGCCGATAACCCTATTGTCACCAGTGGTTAAGGTCCTGGAATCTGTCCTTCTCCCTACTCTTAGGGAGAATCTCCCCATGGCGGACCACCAACATGGCTTTCGTTCTGGTCACAGTACAACAACTGCGTTGTGCGAAATCACGACAGCCATAGCCGGAGGCCTTAACAGCAGACGCCCACACGAGAGGACCATTGTGGTCGCTCTCGATCTGTCTAAGGCCTTCGACACGGTCTGCCACACGCAGCTTCTGCAAGACCTGTATGACTCTACGCTCCCTAATGTCCACAAACGATGGTTGGCGAATTACATGGCTGGGAGGCAGTCATATGTAGAGCTTAGAGGTTCCAGGTCGGGACTGCGGAGAAATAAGCAGGGTGTTCCACAAGGGGGTGTCCTTTCACCCATCTTGTTCAACACATATATCTCCAAAATCCCGACCCCACCTCCAGGACTGAAATTGATATCCTACGCCGATGACTGCACAATTTTGTGCACAGGCAGGGATATCGAAGCCCTGGAGGAACAGCTTAACAGCTATCTGCCAACCCTGACGAAATTTTTGGCAGATAGGAACCTCCAGCTCTCGACACCCAAGTCGACGGCCACGCTCTTCACCACGTGGACTAAAGAGGTTAACAGGGAACTCAATGTCCACATTAGTGGGCAGAGAGTTCCCACGGTGAAAAACCCCAAAATTCTTGGGGTTCACTTCGATAGCTTCTTTATGTTCGCGAGGCATTCTGAAGAGGTGACCAGGCGAGTGAAAGGGAGGAACTCCATTTTGAAAGCGCTGACGGGCAGCACCTGGGGTAAAGATAAGGAGACGATCTTGACTACGTATAAAGCCATAGGTCGTCCCCTTATCGACTATGCCTCCCCGGTATGGTCGCCGTCCGTTAGCGACACACAATGGAGAAAGCTCCAAACGGTGCAGAACACGGCCCTCAGGGTGGTAACAGGGTGTCATTCCATGGCATCTGAAGACCACCTACATGAGGAGACCAAAATTCTGCCCGTTCGGAGCCATTGCTCCCTTCTCACTCGTCAATTTGTACTTGGATGTCATATGACCGAGCATCCCAACCATGCAAGCGTCGTTGGAACGTCGGCACCGGAGGTGAGACAGGTGAGGTCTGACCTACGGTCCGAGAAATCGGCCGTGGGTCACCTCATCGGTCTTGTGCAGCGTGGCGATTTAAAAGAGGCGCAGGCTCGCCTACACACAGAGATCGTCTCGGAATCCATTGGGAGGATGCGAGACAATGTTGTGTTAGGTGGCAGGCCCCCTCCCCTTTCCGAATCCGAAAAGAGCCTGCCACGTAAGGTCCGCACGACATTGTCCCAACTCAGGTCAGGTTACTCTAGGGGGTTAAATAGTTACCTGGCCAGAGTTAACCCTGACATCTCTGATGCCTGCCCTCTTTGCAACGCTACGCCTCACAACACCATACACCTCTTCGAGTGCCCGGTTCGGCCCACGACAATCACACCTAGGTCATTATGGACCAATCCAGTCGAGGCAGCTCGCTTCCTCGAACTGGAAGGGTAACCTGTTTTATGTCTCCTATCCCAATCCCCTTCCCATCCCCATCCCAGAATATATTTTTTATAACAATATAATAATAATTTACTACTAACATTTCTTTGTATCTGCATGTGAACCTCCAGTGGACGTTACAACAACAACAAAAAGTCGTTATGTTCTTTTTATACCTGCAGGAGAACTTTCGGAAGAAGGTGGGGGTAAGACCGTATATTTTGCATTTGTATGGTGCGACAATTAGACCAATACTGACCTATGGTGCCCTCGTGTGGATAAGAAATTATATCTCTGCAACCTTCAGAATGTACAGCGACTGGCATATGTGTGTATCACTGGTGCTATTAGATCGGCAACCCAGGCTGGCCTGGAAGTGATACTAAACATTCAGCCTATGGATATCTACATTAACAGCACAGTAGGTTTAGAGAATCGCTAACGCTTAAGCAACTCTCTTGGGGACACTCGACCTTGTTAAGTATGGTGAGCGGGACGGAACTGAAGACCGACTGTATATCACCGCAGACAAACTTTGACAGAACCTTTGTAGGCAAAGTACCAACTAGCGAAGAGTGGGTGGAAAACTCTATCATAAATAACAGAGAATGCGATCTCAATTTTTAGATGGGTACGGGTTCAGGAGTATATGACCTCATTCAGACTTCCGGACAATGTAAAGGTCTAAGAATCAAACACTCTAAAATCGGGAATCGTTAGGAACTGTTTACAATTCCTTCATCAAATCAGTCAGAAGAGAGTCAAGCTTATCTGGGTTCCTGGAAGGTGTCGCTGGAATCGAATTGGCAGATGAATGTGCGAGAAATGGCTGTGAGTCGGTGGGAGAACAGGTTGAACCTGACATCCCGGTTCCTTTAGTGGAATTGATGAGCGAAATTGATATCAGAGTGTAGAATGAAGGATAGGTTGATATCTCTGACTACGTGCATGATATCGCGAACCCTGTGGCCACTGCCAAATCCTAAGAGTACAGAGTATAGTTCTTACTTTTGGCAAACGGACGGTTAGTCTATAAGTGGAAGTACTGACAGGACACTGCATAATAGATCAAATCTCTGACAGGGTTTATTGTAGGAGTTGTGGGGAAGTGGAGTAGGAAGAGTCAGTGAAGCAGTTGCTTTGAGAACGTCCGGGTCTTATGAAGCACCGCCGTAAGCATTTGAGGCAAACATTTCTCAATGACCTGGAATGGCTAAACGGTATCTTATTGACTTTTCTAACAGATTATCTCAGGGAATCGTGGAAGTAGACCTTTGTATCTGAGAGCCAGTAGGAAAAAAACAATTAAGGGAACAACAATTGAACCAATTGGCATCCTAGTGAATTTGCCAAATGGAGCACGCCAATCCAACCTAACCAATGGAGGGTAATTTTGATTTGGCTTAGCCAAATATAACATTCTTACTTGTTTTTGTTTTGTTGTGAAAAATTAACAACCATTTGAAGAAGCAACAATATATAGTTATTTACAAGTAAAAATAAAATAAATTCAATTTGTTGAACGTTGTAAAATTCTAGTATTGAAGAGTTTACTCAACGAACAGAGTTACCAATAAAATAAATAAACAAAAAAAAAGCACAAACCTAAGAAGACTCCATACAGTCTGGTCTAACGTAATGAACTATAATCTTGATACACTTGTGACATGCGGAAGGCTATGATTCAACATTTGTGTACATTGGTTTGTTACTTCAATTTTATTTAGAAAAAAATATAAAATTTACTCGCAACACTTAAAGACTCGTCGCACATATCATCACACCATCTCCATCACTTTTATTTGAAATCACTGTTGTTTGTTTTCTTCTTCTTCTTGCTTGACTGTGTCTGTCTACACCACAAGACAATTTCATTTGCAGTAAAATTGAATTGTAGTGCCAACTCAATAGCAACAACATCATCAGCAGCAGCATTTGCGTCTTCAGGCCAAAGTGTCGTCTCAAACTTTATTCGTATCACATATTCTTCTTATTGTCATTATATTCGCAAACGCATCTACATTATGAGTTTTTGGAATTTATTAAAACTGTGACCAGTTTAAAGTAATTGTTATACCCTACATAGAGATGGGAACATGAGCAGAGCGTATTCACGAGTAAGATTTTTAAGTGTGCATGATTCGATGTTTTTTGGTGATTTATTTTCTCTTCATATTTCCTTTCGTCCTGAAAAAGCCAAAAAAAAATTAAAATTTGGCTAAACTATAAATTTCGTATCAAAAAAAAATTTAAAATTTGGCTAAACTCTAAATTTTGCCAAAAATGTTGTTAGATTTTTTAAATTTATAAATTAGAGTTTCGTCACTGTGAAGCAAGTTTGTGAGAGTGCACGTGAAATTTTTGTTCCATCTTTACTCGATTATTGCCGGTATAAACGAAGTGATAAAAACAAACAAGGCTCTTGAATGCTTCGAAAAACGTTGTTATTCCAACAGACATTGGTCTGACTTCTCATGCCCAGAACATTAAGAGTGTCCGACTGCTCAAAATCTATTTATTGATACAGATGGCTACGTAGGTTTCGCGATTCCAGTGTGGTTCAGCAAACTAAGTTGGATCTTGCATGTTGTAATAGATCTCATTTCTTGGACTATGACCCAAGGAAAAAGTTGGTTTTTCCTTTTTTTAAGAAATGGCTACACATTGGCCTTTCGATGAGAAGGGACTACTACACTGTACGAAGAGCTCAAAAATTTGCCAATACAATCGCTAACGTAAGAGAAGAAAAAAATACTCCCGACGTAGGCGTTGTTCATATAGAACTTTTTCAGTTTGGAATATTCGGTTTTCAACTTTTCGTGTAGCTATTCAGTAACGGTGTTTTTGTTCACACGCCAATTAGTTAAAGCTTCCTAGCTGTTGCTAACTGCATTTTTGAACATCTGGTTGTACCAAAGCCTTTGTTTTTGGTTAACCGTAATAATCATAGAAATAAAAGATTTCATTCCAAGAAAAAAAATTTTTGTTTTTGAAGAAACTAAGTTTCCAGTTGAAATGCCGATACAAATTGTTGAGCTTATCTTGAAATGCTACAAACAGCAAAATAGGTAAGGTTGGATGAGCCTCTGCCATTTGGCGAATTTACTTGGAGGACATAAGGCCCATTGTGATTTCCTTAATTATTCTTTCCCTACTCACCCTCTGATACAAAGGTCTACTTCTTATACCACCCCGATTCCCTAAGATACTCTGCTAGACAATTCAATGAGACAACTTTTAGGCATTCCAGGTCTTCGAAAAATCTTTGTACCAAATGCTTAAGGCCCGGACATTCACCCAACATATGCTTAGCTGACTCCTCTTAATCAAATTTCTTACAACTCCTACAATAGTCCCTGTCTGAGATTTCCACACGTATTTCCTATCAGTACACCCACTAATATGCTAAGTCCCAATTTATGCACGGCAATTTTAATTGCCGCAATTCTTAGTTTATAGGAGAGAGAGGTGAGAGGAATGGAAGGGGAAAAAACTTGCTCGTACTGGCAATTCGTTTTGTTTTTTCATTCGCAACTCTCAATCTGAAGTGTATTTTCACATTTCTTTTTGAATTGCCGAACAGAATTGCCAGTGTGTGAACATAAACGGCAAGTTCAAAAGAGAAACACAAAAATTGCCGCAATTAAAATTGCCTGTTGTGAATTGGGACTAACCGACTGTTTGCCCAAAAGTAAGAAGACTGTCTGTCATCTTAGGATTTGGCAGCTGGAACTGGGTTCGCGATATCCTTCATGTATGCTCTAATATCTTATCAATTTCGTTCATAAATTCCGCTATAGGAAACGATATGTCAGGATCAACCTGTTCCCCCAACGACTCAGAGCAATTTCTCAAAAATTTATCAGCCAATTCGTTTCCAGCATCCCCACTTTGCCCAGGTGAGCTTGACTGATTCGAAGAAAGGATTGTATACAGTTCCCGATTTTACAGTGTTTGTTTCTAAGGCCTTCAGGGCTTCAAGACTGCCTACCAAAATGTCATAATCATCTGCGCGGTTATCAATTGCAAGTACCTCAGCGTGGCAAACAAAACACTTGTCCGGAAGTCTCAAAGAGGCCCTAATTTTGAGGCATTCAGAATATACTCTTGAACCTGTACCAATCTTCGATCCGTCCGTAAAAAATATGAGAACATTATCTGTTATAGCAGAGTTTTCCACCCAATCTTCACTAGTTAGTACTTTGATTTCGAAGGTTCTGTCAAGGTTCGTCTGCTGTGAGATATAGTCGGAGCAAAATAAGAAATAGATGTCATAACATTTCTGTTATCCGTGTTCCCAAAATGTTCAAAAGTGTTCACTTCTTACTGTCATCATTTCTTATTTAATGGCAAGTATTTTAAGTATTATACAAAGACCAACATTAGTGAAATGAAACTGCTTCTGACGTGCGGCACTTTAAGTCAGTTCCTATAACCAGGAAATTTCTATGCCTGTACATGAGCTATTCTGTTAAAACCAATCTGCAAATTCCTATGACTGTCAAAAACTACAGCAGTCCGGAAACCTACTCAATTTAGGATCCGTCGAGAAGACTTTTACGACTTCAACTGGATTGTATTGTTTCGACCTATGTGTGAATAAGATAATATTGTCTACTTTTTAGAATCCCTTCAAGTTCTATAATCCCTGAACAGTTGCTGTAACAGTAATATGTTTACCGAGTGTTATCATCATTCTACCATGCATAATGCTTATCATAATTTGAAATCCCTTTACAAAGAAGCACAGTATGTTTATATCCTTTGACATACAAAAACATACAGACATATTAATTTAATTTTGTTTTTCTGTAAAGTCATGTCGACCATATCGTAACCACATTTCCTCAAACACACACACATATCTAATGGGAAAATGTCGTAATGTCATCAACTTTACAAAGAAAAAAAAAAGAGTTAAATTAACTTGTTAACAAACCATACATACCACACATATGTAAGCAAACATAATCCCATTTTGGGACACTGGAAACAACAACAAACACACAAACCATGGCTCCTAATTGTGGAAAAGACCACAGGATAAAAAGGTGTGTCTTGGCTAAACACAAAAACAATATTACAAGAAGTACAAACAAAAAAAAAAAAGAAAAAGACGACGAGTTAAATGATATTGCACATGTTTATAATTTTAACCTGGATTTTGTGGAAGGGGTTACTAACCCACAAATTTTTATTATCTCCTCTTCAAAATATGTGTGTAGAAAAAAGAAAATCCCCTTAGAAATGTGGGAAATTTTCTTAATTTGATACTTTTTTTTGGCTGAGATTTTTTTTTTTCGTTTGCAGATTTTTGACACATGAAAGAAGATTGATGTATTTAAGCCTTCTGTTGCTGCTGCCGCTGTCGCTATTGAATTAATAGAGGGAGTGCACCTTTTTCTTTCAACTTTGATTGTGAACTATTGTTCTTTTATTTTTTTTTGAATTTTCCATATTTAAAGTACTTTATTGAATGTATAGTAGACAGAGTGAATGTATGGAGTTACTCAATTATTTTGCTATTATTTAAAGAACCTTAAGTCTATTAACACTTCATTCATTTCCAAGTGCAGCAGATCTTCATTTCTATACATATTCATTTGATTCCCAAAGAGGATTTTAAATTGAAACTAAAACTGAACAACGGTAAGAGTTTTGTTAAAAATACAAGCACGAGCCTTTTGACTTTGAATCATCGATATACATATATTTGTCTGTCTGTTTGTCTGCCTACAATGTCTGGTTTGTGTGTTGTTGTCCCTAACTGAATTGGTGGAGTTAAGTTCTTTTGGCAAGGTGGTGTTGTTGTACGAGAGTAGAATATACCATGAGTTTCCTAGGACTGCTTTGCTTTGACAGTTACAGCTGCTTCTTGACAAAGGCGGCTATTGTTTTGTATATTTCTTCTTTCCACTTCATTCACCAGTATCATCATCATCATCACCATCTACTTAAACGTTATGCCGTGTCGTGTGTATGTTTATTGTTTTATTGAAATTCCATAATCATTCGAATGTACTTTGAAAAATATTTTTTGAATTCGATTTGCTTTGGTTTAGTTTATTATTATCATCATTATCGGTGGTTTTGATTACGTTTTTCCAGAAAATCCTTTCTTAGTAAAAACAGCACAACGAATCAATATTACACAACAATACCAGATGAAATTTTCAAGAGCAAAAGGAGTAAATAACACTGAAATACCAAACAGAGGAACATTCATCGATTCTATTTGTCTCGTTTTGTTTTATTTTATTTACTCTTAAACAAGAACAAAGTATGTGCGTGCGTTTTTGGGTTCTTTCTGGTCTTTCCCAGCTTGTTTGATGGGTTTTTAAAGGTTGTTTCATCAATATTTCGTAAACAGATCATATTTCACTAGCACACACTCACTTACCATTTGGTTTAATGAAAATCAGTCTCACTAATGACAATACAAATTGATGCAAGGGCCTTTTGTCAGTTTTTGGCTGCTAGCTCTTGATTTCAATTTGGTTGTTTGTTCTTGGCTTAGTTGTGTTCGTTTGTTCGATTCGGTTTGGTTTCATTTTCTGGGAACATCATAAAACATAATATTTGTATTTATTTAACAATTTATAGGAATTAAAAACCCTATAAAATATTTTACACAGAAATGTTAATATGCCACCTTGAAGACTTTTTTTTTTAATTTTAAATGTTTAAGCATGAATTCAATAAAAGTATTTAAGATGATAGAGAACAAATTTGGAACTAAAACTTCTTAGGAATTACCTTTGAAATGAATATTTTAGTTAAGTCATTAACCCTTAAAGGGTGTTTAGATTTTTTTTAATAACACTTAGGGGATGCCCGTATTGCATTGTGTTAAAATTAGGAAATATAGGTACGGAAAGGAGGAAAGACCATATTTAACTTGAATATGTAAATGTTATGTGTTTTAGGAAAAATGTTCCAAATGTCCACACATGTATAGTTCGCCGAAAGAAGGAATTCTCTTTATAGTGTGTTGTGCGGTCCGTTGACCAATCAACAACAAACGGATAATCTCTGCTAGAGTGACGCGTATTACGACTAATTACTCAATTCTTCGGAATAAAGCTACTTATCTCAGCAGTACTTTCAGTATTTTCCATATAAATATCGAATTTTCTCGGAGGCCATAACCCCATTGTGATTCCCTTAACTGTTATTTCCCTACCTACTTCTTAAACCACCACGATTCCCTAAGATATTCTGCTAGAGACATCAATGAGAGAGACACCGATAAGACAATCCAGGTCATCAAAAAAATATTTGCCCCCAAATGCTTATGGCAGCTCTTGCTCAGACCCGGACATTCATATAACAAGTGCTTCACTGACTCCTCCTCCCCTTTCCTACAACTTCTACAATGATCCCTATCAGAAATTCCGATACTCACGGTCATTTGTTCGATTATACAGTGTCCTGTCAGTACACCCACTAGTAGGCTAACCGTACGCCTACCAAAAGTATTCTTAGGAATTGTCAGTGGCCGCAGTGGTCAGTGGTATCCCCCTATCCTTTATTCTATTCTCTGATATCCTACCAATTTCATTCATCAATTTCACTTTAGAAACCGAGATGTCGGTTGCACCCGTTCCCCCACTGACTCAGAGTCATTTCTCACACATTCATCAGCTAATTCGTTCCCAGTGACCCCACTATGCTTAGGGACCCAGATTAACTTGGCTGTACGTTGACTGATTCGACTACGGGATTGTACCTATACAATTCCTAATGATTCCCGATTTTACAGTTTTTTGATTCAAAGGCCTTCAGAGCTACAAGACTATCCACAAAAATGTTAATGGCGCAAGGTCGAAGATCCAGTGTCATAATCATCTGCACGGCTTTATCAACTGCAAGTAGCTCAGTTTCAATGAGACCCATTTCGAGACATTCAGAGTATACTCCCGAACCCATCTCCATCACCATCTTCGATCGGTCCGTAAAGATTGAGATCGTAACAGTCGGAACAGTAACAGAAAACCGACTATATCTCACCACATACGAACTTTGACAAGAAATTGGAAGCCCAAATACCAAGTAAGAAAGACTGGGCGGAAAACTTTGCAACAACAGAGGCTGTTACAATAGAGATTGTTACAACAAAGGTTGTTACAACAGATGTTGTTACAACAGAGGTTGTTACAAAGCTTTCCGCCCAGTCTTTTCTACTTGTTATTTGGACTTCCAAGGTCTTGTCAAAGTTCGTATGTGGTGAGATATAGTCGGTTTTCTGTTCCTGTTCCAACCGCCAAGCGTGTTTAATATGGTCGAGTGTTCCCAAGCATTTGCGACTTTCTTAACCTGAGAAACAATTTTGCTGCTCTTCTCTTTTGATAGATATACACGGGCTGAATGTTTAGTATCACTTCCAGGCCGACCTGGGGTGTCGGCCCCACACCCGCCACTCATTGTACCTTCTGTAGGTTGCAGAAATATGAGTTCTTATCCACTGCTCTCCACCACACAAGGGCACCATTGGTAAGTAGTGGTCTAATTATCGCACTATACATCCAGTTGATAATATACGGTTTTAGACCCCACCTTCTTCCCATGTGTAAAAAGCACATAACGACTTTTTCACCCTTTCCTCTGTATTTATTTTTCAAGAAAGCTTTGAATCAAGAATCACACAAAGGTATTTCGCCTTATTAGATAGTTTCAGGATGATTCCATCTAATTTGGGAAGAACAAACCTGTCTGGCTTAGTCCTTTTTGTGAACATGACGAGTTCGGTTTTGGCGGGATAACCTATCCGACCATTGGTCTTTGCCCACGTCCAGAGTATCTTAAGGGCTGATTACATGAGTTCGCTAATTGTTGATAAAATCTTACCTTTGATTGAGATGACAACGTCAGCCGCCATGGCATGGCATGGAATTGCATTTGATTAAAGCAAGGCAGTATCTCTCTTCACCTGGTCCTTTCTACCCGGGAAATGAGTATCAATCAGAAATTCGAAGGTTTCCTGACTGCTTTCTGCGAAATATTCATCGGGTTTATTAAGGTAACTTGGTACACTGTGATCTTTTGAAAGAACATTACAGAGCCTAGCCACCTCCTTTGTTCCTTCCAATTCTCCATGTTTCGCCTTTCTAGTTTCCCTCTTGAAAGCATTAAAGCTGATTGGATAATTCTCCCAGTCTTTCATCGTATTAGCTTTCTTTGCCTTATTGAAGAGTTTCCTACTTTCTGTTCTGAGAAGCTTGAGTTCCGACAGTTAGTAGGTGAGATGGAGTGAAAAAATCGTCTACACAGTTTCAAAAAACCTACGCAAAACCTAAATGCTTCTTTCGATACCTCAAATATATGACTGTTCCAGCGGACGTCACACTGAATTTGCATACATAGAGCATCAACAGCCTCAGATTCCTTAATATTTACACCATCAAGATATAAATTAGTCGATCTCGAAATCTACTCTATTTTTGAGAGCTTACGACGAGATTTTTAATAGGTCGACGCACATTGGGTTCAAATGGTGCCAAAGTGGCGATTAATTGAAATTTATAAATGAAGTTTTTGTTATAAAATTTGGTATGGGGTAAAAGTAGATAAAATTCTGCAACACTAGTTATCAAAATCAATCAACTAAGTTGTTTACTTTTTTTTCGGTGAGCTGTCAAAGTTAACAAATTATTGCAGTTTTTGAAAAAAGTAAAAAAATTGGAATTTTTTACAATTCAAGCGATTATTAGTGGTATTAAGTCTTTTAAAAGAAAATCTTTTATAATGGAACCTTAAACACCAGGGATTAAGCTAAATTTTTAATTTTTTTTTGTTTATAAAAATTGTGTCTCAACGTTTTTAATAATTTTTTTAAAAAGGGTCCAAAATTGGGATATTTTTCATATTTAATGGGCCACACATATTAAGTTAGTAATAGTTGGATTTAGTTTTGTGGATTTTAAAAAAGTATAGGATATCAGCTTTTATTTAAAAAAAAAAAAAAAGTACGGACAATGCCCGGCCCTTTTTTTTTATTCCCATTTTTGTGTAAAAAGTCTGGGTATCATTTATTAAACAAATCCATTATATGTGTGTTTATACCCTTCAACTACAGTATGGGCTTACACTCACTTTGTCATTCCGTATGTAACGCATCGAAGTATGGGTCTAGGACCCAATAAAGTGTATATTATTGATCACTGATCGATTCTAAGACATTCTGTGAATAACCGTGTGTCCGTCCGTCCGTCTGTTGTTGAGCACACCATACAGTATATAAAACAAGAGCTAGAATCCTGAAGTTTGGCACAAATATGTATAATTATCATAGGCTGGTTAAGTTCTTGAACGAGCAAAATCGGACCAGGGGGAAAAAGTTCCCCCTTGAAGAACTAAAACTATCCCAGAAAAATATTTTTTTTACAAGTTTTATTTGTATATTTGTTCAAAAATTGAAACATTTTAATGCCATGTGAAGTTCATCGACCTGAATTTGAACCAAGGGGGATCAGGAATGCCAATTTTTTCGGTCCGCCCCTTTTTGGGGGCGTGTATAGAAAAAATAATTTATATAATGATAAATTTGTATTAATTAGGTGCAAAAACTGACATCTATTTTTTTGGCAACGTTTATCGCGAGGGAAAGGTGTCCCCCATAGTCTCCCGGTAAACCCTCCCCCCTACGCGAAAAAAACGTCCCCTCCATTTGTTTTTTGTAGCTTTATTACATGTTCAAGGGTTTCGTGCTTTTTTCCAAAAACATAAAAAACGACTAAAAGATTAAAAAAATTTTTTTTTTGTTAAATTTTTTTTTTCTAAAATGCTGCGTTTTTATGTATTTATGATAATTCCTTAATAAAAAACTATAATATTCCCATAAATCACTTTT
Source organism: Pegoplata infirma (assembly GCA_963921195.1). Taxonomy (NCBI): domain Eukaryota; kingdom Metazoa; phylum Arthropoda; class Insecta; order Diptera; family Anthomyiidae; genus Pegoplata; species Pegoplata infirma. The sequence continues at coordinate 244,453,788 of OY992537.1, read as the reverse complement.
TTCAGATAAATTTGTACATTTATGAGATTTTGTGAAAAACAAAAATTGGATTTTAAAAAAAAATTTTAATAATATAAATACATGTTATGCGTTCTTTCTTTAATTACTTTGACAGCACATTATGTGCACTTTAATTTGCACTTTTTTTAATTAATTTATCGCTTTTCATTCCAAAGTTACAGCAAAAATTGTGAACTATAACCCTTTTTTCCAAAAAACAAAAAAACGCCTAACAGGTTAAAAAATTTTTTTTTTTCAAATTTTTTTTTCCAAAATGTGTATTTTTACGTGTTTATATTATGTCATCAATAAAAAAATATAATATTCTAAAACTACTGCTTATCTGAATTAATCGCCATTTTGGGTACCATCGAACCCACTGTGCGACGCTAAGAATGCCTCATGGCAACAACGTCGGATTGGTTTGGTCTTTGGTCAAAGAAGTAAGAGTAACAAAAGCAAAGAGTAGATAAACATTAGAAAAAGAGAGGGGGAAAGCACAGAGCTCTGTGGAACCCCAGCGTTCAGCAAAAAGTTCCCAGCGTAGAACCCATCAACGACAACGCGAATAGTGCGTTTTACCTAACAAAAATAATGTTGCTCCAAAGTGGGTTAAACAACCAATTGTTATAATACAAATAATTTGTATAGCATTTTTTTTAAACAATTTATCAGTTTTAGCTCGTGCTCGTACTTACTATCACCCGTATGATGCCTTTTCTGTTTTAGTTGTTGTTGTTGCAAACGGCATAAAAACCACAAGTCGTCAAACCTATAATTAGAATATTATCAGAAGCACTTAAAGGTATAAAAAACCCAGTGTTAAAGGAATTTGCATAGATAATACAAACAATACACTCACACATATACAGAAAATATACTAATTCATTAACATTTTACTCATACAAGCAAAACAAAAGTTAATTGTACTGATAAGAGTCTTAGGATCTTCTATTACTATTATTATTGGAATTTATTATGCATGATCATTATGAAAAATTTTTAAAACCATATTCCAACTAGACGCTAGAATATTTTTAAAATATATCCTTCCTACTGTTTTTTGAAAATGACGCTCGATAAAACAATTAACACCAATCAACCACACATATGGTAATAAGTTGAGGTCAGTTGAACCCAAACTAAAAACCAAAAGAAAATAAGAAATAATTATAATGTACAAGATGACACCATAGGAAATTCAAATTCAAATTTTCATTAAAATTAATTTTCCTATTAGGAAAACTGTTTCATTTGCACCATAGCGTGCATTTTATCAAATTGGATTTTTTTTTTCAACAAATATAAAACTTAAAACTGACAAGGAAGTGATCCCATCTAATGATACACAATTTTAAATGAAATTTCTATTTGTGATAGAGAAAATTATATCTATTTTACTCTTTTTTATAATGGCTACTTTTCGGTGCTCCCTTTGATGACTCTTTTTTAAAAATGTACTTAAAAGGTACCAAATGGTATTTAGTCCTTAAAATTTACTTTCTAAAGTTCACTAAAATGTAAAAATGTCCAAATATTTGATTTCATATTATACTTCCCATTATAATTTCCCAAAAATTCGAAGTTTATCACATAGGATACCTTCTTTGTTAGTTGTAATATGAGCACCTAAAACATTTTGTATCTAGCACTCACTAATCTGTTTATTGTTTGGCACGCGACATTCGTGTTTGTTACATTCATCATCAGCTCTACAGTCAACAACGTCATAATCGTCATCACGATCAATATGAATGAATATAGTTTTCTTTTTTTTTGTAACGATAATAAAATGTTAACGCTTTAAACTTTCATCTGTTTATACAACATGTACTACAATGTTTACTTTGTTTTACAAAAGAGGGGCTCTTCTAAAACATCAGATCATATTACATGTCATCTCATTCTCTGTGATAAGGATGATAGTTATATGATAGATAGAAAGATGAGTCCATTATTAAAGTCATTTCTGTTGATGTTTTTTTTTTTTTTTTTGGTTGTTTGTTATTTGACAGGGTAAATGAAAAAGAGTAAAAGTTATTATATCCAACTAGGAAAAATTTGTATTCTACATTTGAGTCAAAACATAAAATTTTTGCGAATACTTGTACAAAAAATAGACTTCTTAATCGTTTAATTGAGTAAGTGCTTTCATTTCAGATAAAATATCTAATTTGTTAATCTAGTTCAATCGGGCATTTGTTTTTTTTTTCTTGTTCAACAGTTCATTTTGATCATGTCTGTAGTTCGTTCATCTAGTTCAATAGGTCAATTTTTGTTTTCGTTCAACAGTTCGTGAACGAATCATTTTGATCATGTCCGTTATTTTGGGTTTCGTTCACAAATATATAAAAATTTTGAAAAAAAAACTGTAAGAATGGTTTTAGTAAACCACTACATGAAAAACAAACGATATTTCGTAAGAAAATAATGAATTATTATTAAAAAATATATATAATTTTTGCAAAAAAAAACATATATGCGGAGAGAGCGTGTCAAAAGAGGAGCGAAAACTAACAAAATGATTTCATGAACAATTGAGCTAAATGAACGAAAATACCTAAAAGAGCTGAAATGAACGAACTAGATAAACCGCTCAGTTATGTGAATAGTTCAATTGAACAATTTCGTTCATGAACGACTCAACTCTACAAAAAAAATCGTAAAAACTCTCACTATTTGGTATTTAACACTCGTTTTCGAACTAGTTTGATGAAGTGAAGCTACCTGATTTTTTGAAATTTATATACAAGATGGAGAAAAATGTTAGATCGACTTGTCTGAGCACACTCTGGAGTGCATCTTATATTTTCCAAAAGGTTTCAACTAGAGATGAGCACATGAGTGATTAAAGCGTGATTCGTGTGACAGAAACTCAATTTTACTCACAAAATTGTGAGTGAGGAAAAAAATTACATGAGTGTGTCGATACAGGTCGCAATTGTCAATCGATTTGGCTGAAATTTGAAACTTAAGCTTCCCTTGGCCTAAGGACGAAGCCTATTGAAATCGGTCCATGTTTTGACCTAGCCCCGATACAAAGGTCCGGTTTAATTTTGGCTCAAACGATTTTAATAACCGTATTATAATAGATATCCTTTCGAAATTTTGGCAGGTAAACGTGTTTTGGATTCAGTAATAATTCTTCCAAATTTTAAAGGAATCAGACAAGTTCTTCTTGTAGCCCCCATACAAACCACCTTCCCGATATTTACATAAAACACATGTGTAGGGTATTATATGGTCGATCTTGACCGACTATAATTTTTTTACTTGTTTTGTTTTTGTGGCGCTGTGTTATTTGCGAATTCACTTTTGAACATTCAATTTTGGATTGGTTTTTTAACGAAAGAGGATTTCAGATATTCGTGAAATTTTTAATATATTCTAGAGCCTACGGTTAGTACCAGTGATGCCTACTTAGCCCTTTTGGGGCTATATTCAGCCCTTTTTTATTGCTCTCAACACGTATTTTTTTCTTTTAGCCCTTTTATTTTTTTAGGGGCTAACATGGCTCTTTTTGTTATATTTTTTAGCCCTTTTAGCCCTATTTTTAACCATTTGTTAATTTTTGGAGTCATTTGTTAATATTTTGCCACAATGTTTGCTGTTTGGCCACAATGTTTTCTAAAATAAAGTTGCATATCTATTATACATGAAATTATAAATCATGAAAAGGGTCAAAGACTCGGAAAATCATAATTAAACAGATTAATTTTTGATCAAAATACACTGTTTTAAAAATTTTATGGTTGAAAATCCGATTTTGAAGTTGTCATCATTTGTTCTGATTTAATTGGAAATCCTTATTCAAATGCAGAAGTGGAGAGAACATTTAGTGTCATGAATTTCTTTAAAAATAAAAATTGTATGTCAATAAATACTTCAAATTGTTTAAGTATTTCTGCAAAAATTAATTGAAACAATATTACGAATAGTCCAATTATTATATAAGCGCACTTTTATGGCCAAAAGAAAAAAATTAATATTGTTGGAAAACGCAAATCTTAGCGATTTCTTTTAAATTCTAAATTTTTAAGTCAAATATTTCAATAATTTTTTTTAATAAGCCCATTTTTATATTAGAACGTAAGATTGGTCTCCTAAAAACACAAATTAAAGAAAAAAATTTGCTGAAAAACACAAAAACTGATAAATTTTTGATGAAATTATCGGTATTCCAAAAACTACCGTTATGTACTTTATGTAAAATTTTGTACAACTAAATATTTTTTTTACCAACAAAAAAAAATGCAAAATGTGTCAAAAACTAGAGTTGTCAAATATTCGTCTATTCGTCGGTTTTCGAATACTTCAAAAAACCGCCTTTTGAAAAAAATCGGTTTTTCGGTTTTGTAACTAAAAACCGGTTTCGAATAATCGGTTTTTATAATCTCCAACCACAGTATGGGGGTATACTCACTTTGTCATTCCGTGTGTAACGCATCGAAATATCGGTATAGGCCCCCATAAAGTATATATTTTATTGATCAGTGATTGATTCTAAGACATTCTAGCGATATCCGCCGTCCGTCCGTCTGTAGAGGACAAGATACAGTCCAAAATAAAAGAGCTTGACTTCCGAAGTTTGGCACGAATATGTCTTATATTCCTAGGCAGGTTAAGTTCAGAAATGGGCAAAATCGGACAAAGGGGGAAAAGGTTCCCCCTTGGAGAACTAAACCAACCTAAGAAAAACCGCATTTTTCGCAGGGTTTTTTGTACTTTTGCTAAGCAAATATTCTTATCTCTTATCTTATTCTTAACTCACAAGAAGTTCAAGATCGCAAGGGGAAGGTGCCCCCTAGCGTCTACCACCACCACCCCCCCAAAAAAAAAAGACGCCCCTGGATTTTTTTAAAATTGTTTTTTTTTTTACATTTTGGAGGGTATAAAAGATTCGGCACAGCCGAATGTAACACTCTCACTTGTTTTTTAATTATTTATTTAATAAAAAAGTAAAACAAAACAATAAAAAGGAAAACAAAACACGCATTGCCGTCTGTATAAAACACGATTCAGTCCAAAATAAAAATGTCTCATGGTCATAGGCCGGCTACGTTCGTAAATGTACAAAATCGGACCAGGGGGAAAAGTTCCCCCTATAAAAACTAAACCAAACTCAGCAAAACGACACTTTTTAACATGTTTTTTGTATTTTTGTAAAACAAAAAGAAATATTTTATGGTAGAAGAAGTTCAAAGTATATCACTTGGACCTAGAGGATTAAAACATTATTTTTTTTCGGCTCGTCCCCTTTTGTGGGCGTGTATATAAAAACTAGTTTAAATAATGATAAAATTGTAATACTATAGCACCAAAAGCATATGAAACAACCCCCAAAAAAATCTTTGGGAATTACGATAAATTCAAAATTTTTGGTTAAAGCCATCGAAATTTTCATAGAAAAACCCTAATAAAGTTAGCAACTAGTTTCTTGAAAAAAGCAAGTATCTTAGCCACTCTTTGACTCGTGACTTCCTTGCTATTCATCAGAGCTACCAAAGAGTGCTCAGAACTGTGAATTTGACCCTAAAATTAATGCCTAAATTCAGTATGTTTGGAAGTGCTCTTTGACTTGTGACTCCTTTCTAAAAGCTGCTTCCAGTTCAGAAAAATTTCTGCTGTGATATTTTATGTTTTATTTCACTTAACATTCTAACAAACTAATTAAATCTTTAAAAAATTTCATAAATTCCATTTTTTCCAAAAGACGCCACAGTATGGCGTCTAGAAAATTTTTAAATAAAAACTTTTAACAATTTTCTTAATCAATTCGTCTATAATGCATTAACATGCCATAACAAGTGTATCAATTAGGCAGCCTTAAGGTGTTTGGGTGGGATTTTTCCAATAATAATGAAATTAACTACTGTTTTTAGACTGACAACAATTAATCAATAAGTAAAACATTTCTAAAAATATGTTCCCAGGTTGTAGGAACTTCTGATTTTTTTTTGTTTTATTTTCAGATTCTTTTTTTAAGAAAAATTATTTGTTTTGGTAACAATTATACAAAAAAAATCTAACCTCAACCTCATTTTCATTAATTGTTTCAGAGCCAACCAACAAAAAACTTAAAAAAAAAAAAAATTAAAAACAAACCAACAAGCTGATTGAAACAACCAACTCCACACCCGCATGCCACTTAAGAGATGTTCCCACGACGCAACATATACTCATCATCAACATTTCAGTTGGTGATGTGAATTGATGTTAGTTTACGGGTGAGTACAATACTATTATTCTCCCTCAGTATTTTTTTTTTTATAACATTTATACAAAAAAAAAATACTAACATTTTTCCATTATTTTGTTTTCCTACAATTGGGTTAACCATCCATCCATCCAACTAACATACTACTGCTTGTTTTTTGAAAAATATTTTTTTGTACGAAAAAACAATTCCTGCAGCCGGAAGGTTATCTCACGTTCTATGTTGTTTTGTAAATTATAAACGGAAACATTGGAAACTCTATTAAGGTGTATAATTTCAAAGAAAGACATTAGTTGATCTAAGCACGTAATTAAATTAATTCTAAAACAAAAGGTGTTTACTTTTTTAACTCCTTCTTAACATTAATATCATTAAAGTGAAAAATAGTAAACTTGAAATAGTAAAATAGTACTAACTCACTTACCTAGATATAAATATTAATAATGGTGCACCCTTAAACGATAAACAGCTGCGTTTTTTTTTCATATTTTTTATTTAGTCGATTTTTAAAATTCTTTATTGCAAATATTTTTATTAATCCAAAGTTAAAAATCCGTAAACACAACAAATATTGAAAATGTCAACAATGTAACGACAAATCCACCACCACCACAATTTTTCATTTGTATCGTCCTTTTTATCTTATTTTCTATGTTTGATAAATATTAAAAAAAAACAAACTAGTAAGAAAATTATAGTCGGTCATGACCATGTAATACCCTACACCGGAATTTTTGTTTACTTTTAGCAACACTCAGGGGGTGTCCTTTACTAATGCAATGCATTGTGTTAGTATTAAGAAAATAGAGTATGAGGAGGAGAAAACAGGAAGTAGGGAAGACCACTGCGGGAAGTTGAGTTTATAGATCTACTGGAAGGGCGAGTACTACGGACATGCACCCGCGTTTCTGAAACGAGTTCTCAGCTGAACACTTCATCATCATTAGCGCTACAGCACGGTGTGTGTCACGGCTGCCTCCAATCTTGCTCTGAACATCTCTCTATATGCTGCTACTGTTGTAGGGCTGCCAATACCGGACCGGTATTAGAAAATCGGTATTTCGATATTGGGAAATTTTTAATACCGAATTTTCGGTATTTTCGGTATTCATAAAAATAAGTATTTTTTAGTTCCTTTCATAAATTTATATACTTAAAAAGTGTATCCTTGAAGTCCTCAAAGTGTTACCAGAAATATCAACAATAGTTCTTCAAGTTTTGCAAGTCTCAAAAAAGGTTGTAAAAATCTACTGCAACATAACACATTTTTATTCAAGTTTTAATAATTTTTGGATATTTACCCTCTTTCCACTTAAGAAAAAAATGTAAGTCCAATTACTTTGTTAAAATTTTTTACATGGGTAGAAGTGAGTTAAATCTTGAAGCTAATGCAAAACAGTTGAAAAATATTGGTTTTTAACCGTTTCCTGCGTTTTGTCCCCTTTGTCCCCTGTAAAATTATAAAAATGGTCTATTCGTACTTATTCCCCTTAGTTAATTAAATTATTTTTTTGATTTTTATTGAGCAACAAAATTTCATGAACACACAAAAATAATTGTATGACGTTCAAATCACGGCACCACTTTGAATTACAATAACTTTTATATTTAAAAATCAGAGTTGTATTATAAAAAGTATGTCGAAATCATATTTTATTTGGAAACTAAGGAAATTTCACAATAAACTGATAACATACAAATTATTTTCTTCAACTTTTTTTTTGGAAATCGTCATATAAATTTTAATTAAAATCAAAAAAAGTCGTACGCAGTACCAAAATCGAAATTGACTAAAAATCGGTATTTCGAATTTGAAAAAAGACCTCGAATTTCGACGAATTCGGTATTACCGAATTCGGTATTGGCAGCCCTATACTGTTGTCTAGTTGCTCGTGCCAGTTTTTGAAAAAATCTTCTTCCACCCCATCACTGCTTATTAGCTTGGGCCTGCCACGTTGTCTGTGTCCATCAGGTTTAAATTGCATAAGTTTCTTCGCCGGGTTCGAGTCGTCAAGCCGTTGCACATGACCTACCTATCTCATTCGATTAATCTTTACGCGTTTTACCATGTTATGCGTTTTACCATGTTAATATCTTGAAAAAGTACATAGAGGGCGTAGCACAATACGCTCAAAAGCTCCCAGCTTTGACTCATTTTTTTTTATCAGATATAGACCACGTTTCACTCACATACATCAAAACAGGTATTATCAGTGTCTTATTTTTGTGGTTCTCGTAAGCGACTTCGACATAAAATGTTTTCTTAGGTCATAGAAACTCCTTTTGGCTGCGGCAATGCACCTAACAATCTCTTCATCAGACGATAGGATATTGTTTACTTTTTCAGTAAAATATACAAAATCGTCTGCATAGTTAATTTTTTCTACATTTATTTTTAAGCCAATTTCCATGGCATTATCTTTTATTTGTTAAACATTATTTTCCAAATCATTTATATGTCTCGTACTCACATCGATGTTACAGCTTAACACTTACCGTGGTAATATCGATAGAACAAAACGCAAAAACCCCATTCCGACGATGCTCCATGTGGCAATAGAGTTGGAACGTTACTGTATGTAATTGGTATGTTTCAACTGATTCCTTTGCACCCGGCGCAGAAGCTCCAAGATATACCTTGAGGCTCCTGTATAGACATGCGAGATGTATTCCATTTTCGGTCGGATATAGGAGATATAAATAGTAAGAAGATCAGACGCAGTGAACTAATTCTTGCACTGTTTTAAGAATCCAAGACTTGAAAAATATGTTGGTTCCAATAACCATCACATTAGATTTTTATGTCTAGAACATCAAGAGTGGATCCTTGATAGCTTTACCAACGTATACAGATGACGTTGACTCCACAAACCGTCTGTGGGTTAACATACAGGACTAGATCTAACGAGCAATCGACCCTATTCGCAAGACCCAACTCGGAGATCGTTGAAAGGCCATTTCATTCATGTTTTGCCTCATAACTTAAACCTCGATAAGGCTTGAGGGAAAATAATTGACAAATGTTGCTGTCATTTGTGAAGGTTAGGTTAGGGGTGGCGGAGCTCAAAATTTTGAACTCCTCGCATAGACCGGCTGGTCCATAGCAATACCACATGTGCCTTCAACGACGTGGATTAAACGCGTAAGTCCATGTTGCAAACAATTTAACGTGCATAAGGTCCATATCTGCGATTTCCTCCATATTCTCGAGTTCAGCTTTGCCTAAAATTTGTTTGCGATGCCTGGCCAATGCGGGGCATTTGCACAGGATATGTTCAACTGTTTCATCCGTATTCGGTTCATCACATCTTCTACAATTGGAATTAAAGATGAGTCCAATTGTTCTTGCGTGCAAAGCAATTAGGCAGTGCCCCGTGACCACTCCCGTGAGTAAACGACATTCTCTTCTGTTGAGGGAAAGTAGGTAGTGAGTTCTTTTGAGGTCGTAACGCGGCCAGATTATTCTGGTAATTCTGCTTGTACTTAACTCTCCACTCTAAAAAATGCTTGTAAAATTACTACTATAAAGTGGGTAAATTTTTATGTAAAATAACACACAACGCCTAAAATTGAGCACGAAGTGTTTAAAATTTCAGTTTACACACAAATATTTGAATATTACGCACAATATATAGTATTTTTTGTCAAAATAAATATTTTCGTAAAGAAATAAACACAAAATTTTTAAAATTACACATTTAATGTTTATTGTAAACATTTTGTGTTTAATTTCCGATATTAAACATTAAATGCGTAATGTTCAATAATTTTAAAATACGAATTGAAATTGTCAGAACAAAATAAATAGAAAAATATAATCGAAAATTTTTGTTATTCTCGCCAAAAAAATAAAATAACGCGGAAAAACAATTTAAAAAATAGAATATAGTTGGAAAACAAATGCAAAATATTTCAAAAGTTTCAATGCAAAATAAAATTTCAAAGGACTTATCAAATGCATTAACACAAACATAAAATTGTAGAAGATATCGTCAAATTGCTTTTTTTAATTTTTGCAATTATAAACCAGAAAGGTAAGTGTCACGAAATGCCTCGAATTCTTTGAATTATTCTTTACAAAAATATCTCTATACCAGATTCTGAGAATATTTTTTAAATAAGAAATCTCTACAGAAAAAAGTTCTCGGATGCTGAATATTTTTCTATAGAAAGAATTATTCAGATTCTTAAAATTTGCGTACAGAAAAAGTGTCTCAGATTATAGAGTTTTCTAGGAAGATTTCAATAAAAAACTTTTAAATTCTCATAAATTTTTGTTTGCATCCAAATCTAAGAATTTTTCGAAAGATAACATAATTCAGATTCTGAATTTTTTTTTCTAAAATAATGTTTCACATTTTGAGAACTTTTTAATAGAAAAATTAACTCAGTTTACGATAATTTTTCGATAGAAAAAACATATATCAGATTCTGAGAATTTTTCCAAAGAAAAAAAATAAATCAGATTCTGAGAATTTATCTATTCAAAAATATCTTTGATTCTGACAAGTTTTCCCAAAGACAATATAACAGATTAGGAGAATTTTTCTATAAAAAAAAATGTCTCAGATTCTGAGAATTTTTCTATAGAAAAAATGTCTCAGATTCTGAGAATTTTTCTATAGAAAATATGTCTCAGATTCCGAGAATTTTTCTACAGAAAAAATGTCTAAGATTCTGAGAATTTTTCTATAGAAAAATGTCTCAGATTCTGAGAATTTTTCTATAAAAAAAATGTCTCAGATTCTGAGAATTTTTCTATAGAAAAAATGTCTCAGATTCTGAGAATTTTTCTATAAAAAAAATGTCTCAGATTCTGAGAATTTTTCTATAGAAAAAATGTATTAGATTCTGAGAATTTTTCTATAGAAAAAATGTCTCAGATTCTGGGAATTTTTCTGTAGAAAAAATATTTTCTATAGATAAACTATAGAAAAAATTTCTTAGATTCAGAGAATTTTTCTATAGCAAAAATATCTCATATTCTGAGAATATTTCTATAAAAAAATATCTCAGATTCTAAAAATTTTTCTACACACAAAAAAAATATAAAAAAATTGTGTCCGTTTTGGGGATAATACAACCTATAAAGTGGTTTTGGATAATTTACCTAAGTTTTTTAGAGCAAAAACTTTGATAAGTTATCCAAAACCACTTTATAGGTTGTAATTAAACCAAAAACTGGCACAATTTTTTTAATTTTTTTTTGTGTGTATAGACAAAAAAATCTCAGATTCTGGGAATTTTTCATGAAAATATGTCTCCAATTCTGAGAATTTTCCATGAAAATATGTCTCAAATTCTGACAATTTTTCTATAGAAAAAATGAGATTCTAAGAATTTTTTTATAGAAAAATTGCTGAGAATTTTGTATAGAAAAATTATCTTCGATTCTGTAACCTTATCTATTGATAAAATGACTCAGCTTCTGAAATTTTTAATGGAGATTTTTGGAATTTTTCAATAGAAAAAAATAATTAGATTCTAATAATATTAATTATTTAAAATTTTTATATATTTGCAGATTCGTACAACACTTGATGTTATCAAAATTCGGATTTTGCAAAGTCTGCTGTTAATACGACGTTTAATTTAGCTGTATCTGTTTATTTATAATTTTTAATATTTATAATTATCTTATTTTAATTTAAGTTTTAAAAATTACTGGAGATTTTACTAAATATATAAAATAAAAAGCATAGAAGTAAAAAAACGTTTTTTTTTTGTATTTTTTTAGGAATAAATCACTAAAGTAAAAAAAAAACATTATAAATGCAATTTTAAGCATTTTAAATCCATTTTTGCACACAAAGAATGCTTTTTTAAGCACAAACAATTTAAAATTACACACTTTGTGTTTATTTCTAGAGAAATTTCCAAGCGTCAAACATGTAGGTGTACACACAAAATGTTTATTAGTTGTACACACTTTGTGTGCAAATGTTGAAATTTAAACACATAGTGTATTTTTACCCACTTTATTGTAGGAGAACAGTTACCTACAATAAAGTGGGTAAAATTCAACAAAAATTTATAAGAGTGTCGCCATTTCCAGTTCGCCATGGAAATACACTGACAATCACTTCTCGATCTGTAGTACTGCATTGGGGGATCAATATGAACAAAGTGCACCCAGTTTTGCAAGCTCATCAGCCTTCCCGTTCCCTTCTACTCCCTTATGTCCTGGAACCCATATTAGAGAGACGACGTTATTGCTGGATAGTTTTTGAAGATTCTCGTAGCACTCAAAGACGACTTTTGATTTAATACAAAAGTCTCTTAGAGCTTTTAGTGCAGCTTGGCTGTCGACGTAAAAGTTTATTATTCTCTCCGATTCTCCAAGAAACTGTAAGGCAGCCTTATTAATAGCAACTATTTCAGCCTGGAATATGCTACAGCTCAGAGGCAGATTAAAAGATTTTCGTATATCACAGACGTCCGTAGTCATTTGTGAAAGAATATATAGAATTGGAAGTTTGAGTTGAGAGCAAGTATGAAATCTTCCGGTACCTCTGAATTACAATGGAATTAATCCGATCAGACCCTATCTATAACAACACGTCACTGCCGACACCAAACGCACCTCGAAATGAGATCACCGATCGCACAAAAGTAAGTTCGATTCAAGTTAACCACTTGGTAATTATCCATGCTCTTCATCACTTTATGGAACGTAGAGCAAATCGCTATTGGGTGGTAATTATCAGGACTAGCAGCCTTACCGTTTTTAGACATTGGCTGAACATTAGTCACCTTCAAGCATGAGGGGATAACTACTACGCGGTATGAGAAGCTAAAATGATTTGCCATGGGACGAGACAACTGTTTATTTTTGTTGCCAATGGATAATTTTAATGAATGTTACAAACATCGGTACACATCCATTATACCCTGTACCTCAGATTGGTGTAGGGTATAAATATTTATCTCCCTTGTTTAAGATAAATTTTTTTCTCTCGATATTTGTTCAATTCTAAACATCATTCATATAGAATTTTGTAAAAGAAACTGACTGTAATAACTGCTGATGATGAATTTTTGCTCACTCCCTTTTTTGTATTGAAAAAAAAAAAAATACTTCATAGAGTTTGTGATGCGAAGCATACGTTTTTTCGTCCTTTTCTTTATTTTGTTCGTTTGTAACGTTATTAAAAGCACATTATTAATCTAATGTGACAATAAAGTGTTGCGATTTAGTACTTGCTGATTTGCTTCCTACCACCACCAAATGTTCAAGTACTTACATACGTACTGTGTAAATGGGCTGTTGCCTGGTAGTGCTTGCACTACCGATCGATTCACTGGTTGATTGCTGTCATTAATACTGTAATTTATTTTTGACAAAAAAAAATAATCAAAAATCCCATGAAAAGTCATCAAGATTTGTGGCGTGTTGTGTTATTACATTGTAATGATAGTTTAGTGGTTTATTAAAGGACTAAACAACGGTTATTGGGTTCAGTTAAAACAAATTTAAAAGTTTTGAGAATGAGGAAAATTCATTGTGATGTTTAAAACAAAGTTACTTTTAAAAGATTTCCGTTTTTAAAGGTGCCTGTTGTAAAAGCCATTTTAAAACACCGCGAGAAATGTTCCACATAACCTAAAAAATGATTTAATTTGGTTGCAGATAACCTAATGCGATCGGAATTCGGCACAAAATGGTTATTTACGGGTCCAACGAAATCTTATTGTTTTTAGAATTAAGACTTCTTGGTGATGATAATGATTTCAGACACAAAGCCAATACACTTGAATGTTTCTTTCTACACTTGAAAAGTGTGTTTATTCTATCGGACATCACCCTGTATTTTCATGCCCTGAACATGAAGAGTTTCCGATTCCATTATATCTATACCACCCATTAATACAGATGAGGGTGCTAATTCCACAGCCCTTCTGGGGATCAACATACAACACTCGGTTTTGCGCACATTAAAGTCCACCCTATTCAATGGACCCCACTCTGAGATAGTTGAAAGATCTGAGATGAGGGTGACATTTATATTCGGTCGCATGACCCCAACCTCCTAAAGGCTTGGCCGTTGACCGAAGGAAAATGAATGACAAATGTTGCTGTCATCTACAAAAGAGTAGATAGGAATAGAAAAAGAAAGATTAGAGCCTTGTAATACGCCAGAATTTAGCTGAAATTCTCTTGAAGAGTCTATGACAACATGATAGTGCGGTCCCTGAGAAAGCTCGAAATAAAATGGGAGAAATCATTTCCAACACCAAAAGCAATAAGCTGTGACACAAGCTCGGCGTGCCATACACGATCGATTGCTTTTTATTTAGAGCCACCACCTCACTCTCACCAAAGTGGTGAACAGACCGACTCCAACGTTCCGATAGGAACGCTAACAGGCCTCCAGTAGAACGAAGTACCAGTTGTATCAAAAACGTACTTTTTTAAAAATATTTTTTTAAGTGAATTGGTATAAAAAAGGTTAGTGTCGAATGCTTTTTGAATTGGTAGACTTCAGATAAATACTCTTTAAAGTGTCATACTTTTTTATTATACCCTACACCACTCTGTGGTACAGGGTATAATGAGTTTGTGCTGATGTTTGTAACTACCCGAAATATTGGTCCTAGACCTACCTTCAAGTATACCGATCGACTTAGAATTACTTTTTGAGTCGATTAAGCGATGTCCGTCTGTCCGTCCGTCCGCCTGTACATCTATCGGTTTAAGCACGATACAGGTCGCAATTTTTCATCAATTGTCTTGAAATTTGAAACTTAAGCATCTTTTGGTCCAAGGACGAAGCCTATTGAAAATGGAAAAAACGGTCCATGTTAAGACAAACGCCCCCTTTGGATTCGGCTTAAATGACTCTTACAACCGTATTAAAATAGATATCGCGTTTAAATTCAGCAGGTAATCAAATTTTATATGCACAAATTACCATTTTAAATTTCAAAGGAATCGGGCCAGTCCTTCTGGTAGTCCCCATACAAACCACATTCCCGATATTCACATAATTCCCGCAAAATTCATAAAAATGGAAATATTTGATAAAAAATTTATTTTTAGGTGTTAAACGTGTACTTCAGTAACCAAATCAAATCGGAATATAATTGGACCATTTTTGGACTTAGTCCCCCATATAAAAATTTCGACCGATATTCAGTTAAATTGGTTTGTTGAGAAAAATAAACCAATTCCACTAAAATTTGATCTGTGTGTGTTTTCTGCACTAAATAAAGATCTAACAAAAGACAGATACAATTGGTCCATGTTTGGACTTGGGACCCATTTTCCGGAAAACACTGGTGTAGGGTATTATATGGTCGGTCTTGACCGACTATAACTTTCTTACTTGTTATACCCTCCAACCACAGTATGGGGGTATACTCACTTTGTCATTCCGTGTGTAACGCATCGAAATATCGGTCTAGGACCCCATAAGTTGATCAGTGATCGATTTTAAGACATTCTAGCGATGTCCGTCCGTCTGTCCGTCCGTCTGTCCGTCCGTCTGTAGAGGACACGATACAGTCCAAAATAAAAGAGCTAGGCTTTCGAAGTTTGTCACGAATATGTCTTATATTCCTAGGCAGGTTAAGTTCAGAAATGGGCAAAATCGGACCAAGGGAAAAAAGTTCCCCCTTGGAGAACTGAACCAACCTCTTAAAAAAATATACATTTTTTACATATTTTTTTGTATTTTTTGTTAAATAAATGAAACATTTGTTATATTTGTCGGGATGGGAAGGTACTCTCAACGTCCCCCACTGACCCCCATCACCCCCCGCCCCCAAAAAAAAAAACCTGACAATTTTTTTTTACATTTTGGAGGGTATAAAAGATTCGGCACAGCCGAATTTAACACTCTCACTTGTTTTTATTTCAATTCTTGAAAAAAATTTAATTCACGAAAAAATCGTGATCTTTTTAAAATTTTAAAAACTGAAAATGTATATGTTCGGTTGGCTTCATAGTACAAATGTGTACAAAAAATTAGACAAATTTGAACACCCTCGGTCAGATTTTATAAAATCTCTGGTGGAATTTGTGAATTACTGCGAGCAAGCCCCATATGTTACCCCCGCTTATTTGGTTAGTTCCGCATGCTCAAGGTAACAAAAATCATTTATCAACTATCAGGTACCAAAAATCTGGAGCCGACATATTTTTAGTGGGACCCATTAAATGTTCGTTAAATTTTTGTTGTGAAAACAAAATATATAAAATCGTCATCCAGTTTAAAAACATTCATACGTATAAGATTAATTACATATGTACCGATTTAATCTATCCACTGACAATCAAACCCAAAAAATATTTGAAATAAATCTCAAAAACTAAACGAATATTAATGAACATTTGTAAATTATCACAGGCATTCATTTTGCCATGAAATTAACAGAAAAATACTCGTACATTAAAACGACAACACTGAAAAGACACATCAAACAAAATTTTGTCTGCTGATAACAAAAAACACAAAAACCCAAAACCTTTGTGTATGAAAGTTACAGGATAATGAACAGAGTTCAGGCTAAACAAAGGATAATCACAAAATTAAACATTTAAAACAGAGAGCAGGAGCAAGAAACACATACAAGTGTTTACATATTTGAAAATTGAATTAATTGTTGTGTGATTTGTTCCCACTGAAAGTCAAAGATTTTTTTTGTTTTTGTCAAGAGAGAGAGAAACGAAAAAGGTCTTTCAATAAATACATTTAACATTATAGCAAACTGATATGCACCCCACACACTGGGTTTAGTGGGTGGTCTTTTTTTTATCTATTCACATAACTCTGTACTCAACTTTTTGCTACTCTACTCCATCATGCCTTCCAAAATAACTCGTATAAAGTTGGGGTAGATAGATAATCCTTTTATAAAGTGTTTACACAAGTAGCAGCATAATGCGATGTAATCTCAAATGTCAATAACACTACATAACATCCAACCATTTATCCAACCATTCATCTATCCTGCCATTCAGTCATTCATTCATTTATGCCATAGTAGAAGAACAAAGCACTTTTCCAAATACTTACAAAGGCAATTAAGGAAGCAATTACAAATAAACAAATAGCTTTATAAATAGACAACAACAATATAAACAGAAGAAAGAAAAAAAAAGTAAGCAAACATCCTTGTAAGGATAAGAAAAAGAGAAAATACACACAAACAGATTTTGTAAATTTACCTATTTTTAATCCTTTAAGACTAATTACACCAATATTTACTTCACATGTACAAATACATCCACACATACATACATACGCATGCGAGTAAATAAATGTTTTTGCTTATTTAGCAGCAGCTTAAAAAGGTGTTGATTAATTGAAGAATAACAACATTTATATAATCTTAATGACTCTATGATAATTATTTATATAAACTAAATCTTTTTATCGTTATTTTATTACTGAAAAACTGCAATAAATGTTATAGTTGTCACTAAAATCCATAAGAGTTGGGGTAAGAGACTTTTGACAGAACTTTTAACAATTGGAAACATATCATCCCAAAGTTTATAACGTTCTGTAAAGGGTGGGGAATCCAAATAGGCGTCCTTATCATTATATAAAATTTGAAACTCAGGCTCATCAAACTTTTTCCATTCAGCAATATCATCGGCTTGTGGAATGCTGGAATAAATGAATGTTAAATTAAATTTTAAATTAAAAATGTTAAAAAAATGTGAATGTACAACGTATCCTCCACAGACAGATATCGAGATAAATATTCAAAACTTGCTATCTGCATAATTGAAAATTTTTAAGAAGATCAAAAAGAACTGTTATTTTTAGGTCATTCTAAGAGTTATTATTACGGGTTTTTTCTAAAATGTAATTAAAAACAATTGTTTTTCAAATAGTATTTCAAGTTGATAGATGACAACTAATTCAGTTTCTATCGAAAGTTGTCTTTCGAAAATATTGCAGATAGCAAGTTTTGAATATTTTCGTTGGTTTAATCAGCAAACATCCTAAGTCCATTTTTTATGAACATTTAATGAATAAAAAAAAAGTTAAAGATTTAAACAATATGAACTAAAGAAGAAAACTAATACTTTTTCTGGTAAAACATGCCCAATAGGGTGGGCCGATTAGTATGGAAGGAAAAAAATCTTAATGGGCGCTTCGCGTTTCTGATTCTTGGGATTGTACTGAGCAAAAAAGTCCACTAGACCATACGTCTACGGTGAAAATCGAGCTTCCAATTTTTGACTTGTAGTTTTTTCTCAGACTTCATTTTTTTTAAGAAAATTTGCAAATTTTCTTGGGCTCATGTTTCGTAAACTATTTGAAATTTTGACTTTTTTTCAAAAGTAAAGTTGTAGCCAGCGTTGCCAATTTAGCTTTTTTCCCGCTAGATTTAGCTTTTTTTTTAATTTTTCGCGGGAAAATTTTGCATTTAGCTTTAAGCGGGTTTTTTAGCTTTTTTTCAAAATTGTTTGGTTTTTTTTTAGCTTTTTTTTACTTTTTTTTAATTTTTTTCATTAAATATCAATGTTAAATGAGAAGAAACATAAATTTTTACTTCAAAAATTTATACTTGTGTTCAAAAACACAATTATATTTCAGAAACATCTAACTATTAATATTTTAAAGTTTGTCCGATATGTTTTAGGGAGTTTTTTTATTTAATTTTTTTCAGAATTCTTATAAGTAATTGAAAATTTTGAAAACTTAAACAAAAATTCGGATTAATTTTTATTAAAAAAAAAAATATTCGACCTTTAAAATATTATTTTTTGTTGAGGTTTTTTCTAGCTCGAGGTCATTATTTCCTTTACTAATTAAAACTATGATATTCTCATAGAATAATTTTTAAGAAAACTATTTTTCTGTTTTAAATTTATTTATGTTGGTAATTTTTTGCAAGACTAAATCAACACGCGTTTCGGGATTTGTCAGATCCCATTGTCAAAATTATTTAGCAAAAATATTTAGCAATAATTATTCTATGAGAATATCATAGTTTTAATTAGTAAAGGAGATAATGACCTCGAGCTAGAATAAACCTCCACAAAAAAATTGAATAAAAATTTTTAAAATGTATTTTGAAATTTCTTAAATATACATAAATTTGAGGAAATTAAATTTTAGAACTTATAATGAATTTTCTAAAACATATTTAGTTTTTTTGTGAAAAAAATTGGAAATTTTTAAAATTTAAATGCAGATTTCTGAAATGTATTTAAATTTTTTTAAATATTGTTTGTATTTCCTGAAAAATTGTTGGGAATAGTATTGATGTATTTACAAACTGTATTTCTAAATATTCAGAAATCTTCGAATGCATTAAAGAAATTTCCACTTCTAATTTTACCCTTTTTTTGAAAATGTAGTTCAAACAATTTGAAATACATTTTGCGAGAAAATTCCTAAATGCAATTGAAAGAAACCAAAAAAAAACTAAATCGTAGATTTATTTTGAAATTTGTTCACAACTTTTGAAATTTTTAAATGCACTTTGAATTTTTTAACGTTAAAGGTGTTCGTGATTATATTATTTTTTATCTTTTATTAATTTGTACTTTTCGGAAATTTTTCTTGATTGTATTATTTTTTATCTTATTTATTTTTTATTATAGTTTAATATTTTGTTTATTAATAAGCATAATTTAAGTCCCAAATATGCTGTAGAAGGAATAACAGATCCCTAAGTCCCTAAAATCGAAGAAAAAGTCAATTTAAATTAATAAAAAAAATGTTAGCTTTATTTTTTAGCTTTTTTTCAAATTTTTTAGCTTTTTTTAGCGGGTTTTTTGAAAAAATTTAGCTTTTTTTGTTTTCAAATTCTGGCAACGCTGGTTGTAGCTATTGTTTTTGCACTTTTGCACTTTCACAAGGCCAAAACTGCCTGAAGGAGCGTTCCAAAGCTTTTGCGATGTACTAGAGAGTTCTTAACTATTGTCTTAGCTACAATTTTTGTCTTGGTATTGGATCTAAAAACCTCAATGGTTTGGCTGTTATAGGCCAAAATATCCAAAAAAACGTGACAAAAATTGATGAATTTTCTACATTTTCGACTTTTTGACCATGAAAACGAAGTTTTTTCTAATTATAAGTCTTATTGTCTCTTGTTGCCTGAGACAATAGCTACAACTTTACTTTTGAAAATAAGTCAAAATTTCAAATAGTTTACGAAATATGAGCCCAGAAAATTTGCAAATTTTCCAAAAAAAAATAAGGCCTGAGAAAATACTGCAAGTCAAAAATTGGAAGCTCGATTTTCACCGTAGACGTATGGTCTAATGGACTTTTTTGCTCAGTACAATCCCAAGAATCAGAAACGCGAAGCGCCCATTAAGATGTTCAAATCGCCCACCCTAATGCCCAACCTATGCCATTGGGCCCTGCTTAACATTCCACACTCAAAATAATAACTCTGTAAAATACTCTGTAAAATGACTGTAATCTCAATTCAACAGATATTTGACAGAGTTTTCTATCAAAATACAAATTTCAAGGAAATACTTTGTATTTTGTTGTGACATCAAAACAAAGTTTTCCGTCCGTCCGTCTGTCCGTCTGTCCGTCTGTAGAGGACACGATACAGTCCAAAATAAAAGAGCTAGACTTTCGAAGTTTGGCACGAATATGTCTTATATTCCTAGGCAGGTTAAGTTCGGAAATGGTCAAAATATAACCAAGGGGAAAAAAGTTCCCCCTTGGAGAACTAAACCAACCCCTGAAAAACGGTATTTTTTGCACGGCTTTTTGTACTTTTTTTAAGCAAATGCAACATTTTTATGTCAGACGAAGCTCAAAACCCTGCATTTGGACCCAGCGGATAAAAAAAAAAAATAAAAAAATTAGTTTTGCCCGCCCCTTTTGTGGGTGTGGATATAAAAAAATATATTTTAATAATGATTAATTGGATTAAATAATTGGAAGAATCATAATAAATCTATTTGATAACATCTATCGCAAGGAGAAGGTGTCCCCCAATGTCTCCCACCAAACCCCCAAACCAAACCACCCCCTTCCCACCAAAAAAAGACGCGCCTGAATTTTTGTTTTTTACATTTTGGAGGGTATAAAAGATTCGGCACAGCCGAATTTAACACTCTCACTTGTTTTTTTTTAGAAAATGTTAAAAAATTACCATTCAAAATCTTTTCAAAAATCTTATAAAAATTTTACAAAATAACACCTATTTTACTAAACTCTGTAAATTTACAGAGATTCTTTTGTAACATTTTGGTTGCATCAAATGTATTTTACAAATATATGTAAATTTACAGAGTTTTTCTTTGTTAAATGGTGTTTTATTTAACCGATATTTTTCTAGAAACTCTATAAATTGACAGTTTTTTTATTTGTCAAAACCATTTTACAGAGTTTAATAGTAAAATTACCAAGAAATGTTGCTAGTTGGAAAAGTATGGTGAACTCTGTTAAATTAGCAGAGTTTTTCTGTAATTTAACAGAGTTATTATTTCGAGTGTACTCTTTAATTTTTATGAAATTTTTTTGTCAAAAACTATTGAAGTTTTTTATTAAAAAATAAAAAAAAAAATAAAGTTTGGACCATTTTTGAAGAAGTTATGGGTAAAAGAAGTTTGAAAATTCTCCACGAAAAATTTTTACAAGGGTACTGAAACTGTAAAAAAAATTGGCAAGGCCCATATAAATTATTGCTTCATGATCGATTCTAAGTCATTTTATGAATGTCCGTCTGTCTGTATAAGACACGATGCAGTCAAAAATATAAAAGCTAGACTCCCAAAGCTTGGCACATATATGTATTATGGTCCTAAACAGGCAAAATCAGACCATTGGAAAAGTTTCTCCTTGAAGAACTTAACCTACCTCTAGAAAATGCCATTTTTTATTTTTTTTTGTATTTTTGTTAAACTAATAATTTTTTTTAGAAGAAGCTCAAAGTCCTGCACTTGAAAGGGGATTAGAAAATGTCGTTTTCTTGGCCCACGACCTTTTGTGGGAGTAGATATAGAAAATTTGTATAAATAATGAGATTTTTTCAGTTGTTCTCTTGCAGTCATACTGTTAAGACACGCTAATGGAGCCTCCGAACACTTTGTGCGCGAAATGTTTTAATTCGCTTAAAACTAATATTATTGCCTGTCATATGTGCAGGGCTAAATTTCATTTTATTTGCGCTAATATTAATGATAAAACTAGTGAACTTTTTAAAACAAATAAAAACATTGTTTATAATTGCGATGATTGTGTTAAAGCATCATCTGAGTTAATAATTAATATCTCTCTATTGACAAGTGAAATAAGAGAAATAAAGCAAATAATAAATACAACTAAAAACATCTGTGATGATGTTAGTGCTTTAAAGTTGAGTGTTTCTGATACTCAAAAATCTATTCAATGTCTTTTAAAAGAGTTTTCTGAGTTTAAAACTAAAATGTCAACAAATGCAGATGAAGGCAAAATCGAAAAAAATAAATCTCTTGTTAAAAATAAAAACAATTCGCGCGAAAATCTAAATAAATGTAAACCCCGATTACAAACACAAGTGTCAAATGATGCTGCTGTTGGTACTGTTTCTGTTGTTTCTGCTGATACTCATGCTTCTTCTTCATCCTCTTGTGTTAATTATGTGCAGGGGGTGGATTGTGGTCAGGCAAACCAGGGCTCGGATTTTCCTTTGCTAAATAATGCTAGCAATGCTAATAATGCTAGTAACGCTAATAATGCTAGTAACGCTAATAATGCTAGTAACGCTAATAATGCTATTAATGCTAATAATCCCAATAATGCTAGTAATGTTAATAATGCTAGTAATGCTAATAATGCTAGTAATGCTAATAATTTATCTCAATGGGTAGCAGTTGGTGTTAAAAAACCGAAAAAAGCTAAAAAGCCTAAAATTGTTTATGGTAACAATAATGATGAAACATTGGATGTTGTTTTTCGCAAAAAATGGGTTCATCTTTCATCTTTCAAACCGTCCGTGACTGAGGAGCATATATTATCTTATGTTGAGAAACAGCTTGATATAAGTAAATCTAATTTGTCTTGCTATAAATTGGTGAAAAAGGGTACTCCTGCTGAAGATATTAAGTTTATTAACTTTAAGCTTGGAATTGCTGAGCCATTTTATGGTGAACTCTTTAAATCTTCACTTTGGCAATCTAACATAAGAGTCCGCCCGTTTAAGTTTTTTCCCAAGGCTATGCCCGATCAAGAAGTAATGGAGTGAATGATAATTTATTACCTGCTGCTTGTGTTCATAGTGATGATCTAAATATATATTTTCAAAATGCTTCTGGTATTCGTACTAAACTTTCAGATGTCTTTAAATTTACTGCTCAAGCTGATTATGATGTTATTGTTATAGTTGAAACTTGGCTTAACTCTGATTTTTATGATGGTGAATTTTGTAACTTACAAGAATATGATTTGTTTCGCAAAGATCGTGATGCTGAAGTAACAAATTTGACTCGAGGTGGTGGTGTTTTTATTGCTGTCAAGAAAAAATTTAGTGCCGCTTTGATTAAACTACATGATTCTGACACTATTTTGGACCAACTCTGCGTTTCCTTATGTGGTTTTCAAAAATTGTATTTATGTGCATCGTATATTCCTCCAAAGAGTGATGCCAAAATTTATAAAGCTCATGTTGATAATGCTGTTCATCTTTCTACAACTTATGGTGAGGAAAACCTTTGTATAATTGGTGACTTTAACCTTAGTGATATTTTTTGGACTAATTTATACGATAATGGCACTTTTATGGCTTCCAATGTTAATCACTCGCATGAAATTCATCTAATTGATTCTTTTCTTAGTCTTGGCTTAGTGCAAATAAATTGTTTTTTTTAATAGATTAAACCGAATGCTTGATTTAATTTTTTTGCCTGATCATATGAAATTTGTAATCTTTGATTGTCAATTTCCTATGGTAATGACTGATATGCATCATGTCCCTTTAGTTTTGAAAATATCTCATTACAAATATTTATCATTAAGTGACAGCAACAATGTTGCTTACGATTTTAAGGCCTGTGATTATGATAACTTGGAGTCTGTAATAAGTGCAATTGACTGGAAAACTCTTTTTCTTAATAAAAGTCTTTCCGAGTGTTATGATGAATTTACTATTAGTATCAATAACATAATCCAAACGTTTGTTCCTCGTGTTCCACGGAAGATTCATAAGCTTCCTTGGTACACTAAAGGTTTGAAAAAGTTAAAAAATTTAAGAAATAAATTTTATAATAAATATAAAGTTACTGGTAATGTTGATTACAAAGTTAAATATGAGCATTATATGAGGGAGTTTAATTTCCTTGATAAGTTTCTTTACAAGCAATATTTATTGAATTATGAAAGTTCAATAAGGAGCAATCCTAAAAACTTTTGGAATTTTATTAAATCAAAAAAGTCAAATTCGTCATATCCTTCCACTATGTTTCTTCGTGATACAGTTGGTAATACAGGTTTTGGTATTGCTAATTTATTTGCTTCTTTTTTTATGTCTAATTTTGAAAACAATGCCAACAGTACGTTTGATCCAGGTGCGTTAGATTATATTGAACCTTTTACTGATTTTGGTTTGATACGTTTATCGGAACAAGATGTCATAAATGGGATAATGGGCATTAAATCTTCCTGTGGTAGTGATATAGATGGGTTTTCTGCATTTTTTATTAAAAAATGTGCTCTTTCTTTATCTAAGCCCCTTAAGTATATTTTTAATGAATCTTTAAGTCGAAGTTGTTTTCTTGAAAAATGGAAAATTTCCTCAGTTACCCCTATTTTTAAAAATGGAAATAAATCTGATATCAGTAATTATCGCCCTATATCTAAATTATCGACTATTTCAAAAATTTTTGAGCATATTGTAAAAGAAAAAATGTTTTTCTGTGTTAAACGCCACATATGTCCGGAACAGCATGGGTTTTTCTCCGGTCGTTCAACAACCACTAATCTTGCGGTTTTTAATAATTTTTGTATTTCAGCCTTTGAAAGGCATCATCAAATTGATGTAGTTTTTACGGATTTGTGTAAGGCATTTGATAAAGTGCCGCATAATATCCTATGTATGAAGCTCAAACGTATGGGATTTCATGATGTTTTCGTTAATTGGATAATTTCTTATCTTAGTAACAGAAAATATTCTGTAGTTATTGACCATTATACGTCTGAGTCCTACGTTGCTACCTCTGGTGTCCCTCAGGGGAGCATTTTAGGTCCTCTGTTGTTTTTGCTTTTTATAAATGATATTGGAAATTACATTTCTGGCTCTAAGTTTTTATTGTATGCCGATGATTTAAAAATTTTTTGTGAAATTCGTTCGATAAGTGATACGCTTATCTTACAAAATGATCTTGATAATATTAGTCATTGGTGTGATCTCAATCATTTGCCTTTGAATACTAATAAATGTTTCAAAATGACTTTAAGCAGGTCAAAGATCTGTAACCGAATTATATGCCTTTATAATATTTCAAATGTTGCTCTGAAGTCAGTGGATGAGATTTTGGATCTTGGTGTTGTTTTGGATACTGAACTTACGTTTGTATCTCATCTCAATTACATTTTACCTAAAGCCTATTCTGTTTGGTCTTTTGTGAAGAGGAACTGTAAAGACTTTACTGATCCATATACTGTTAAAACTTTGTATATAGCCTTTGTTCGTTCGAAGGTTGAATATTGTTCTTTTATTTGGAACCCCTATCGTGCTGTTCACTCGATTCGTATTGAGCGTGTTCAAAAGAAATTTTTGAGATTTGCTCTTCGTGGCATTAAATTTGATTCTACGAAAGATTTGCCTTCATATAATGCTCGTTGCTTACTTTTAAATTTAAGGCCTCTCTCTGTAAGGAGAACTGTGCAATCAGCAATGCTTATTTTTGATATAATCAATGGTTTTGTAGATTGTGATTATTTGCTAAATTGTATTACCTTTTGTGTTCCTTATTATGTACTAAGATCTAATGATTTATTTTATATTCCTTTACATAGAACAGATTATGCTAAAAATGAGCCTTTAATACGAATATTAAATTTGTTAAATTCTCTTTATAAAGATTTAAATTTAGATTTTTCAATCCCGAAAAACTGTTTTAAATATAATATGCTAACATATTTAAATTAGGTTAAGTTAATTTGTATTTTAATTTTAAGAAAATTTGTATCTAGCCTGTAAGGATGTATTTCCATTGGCCGAATAAATGAATAAATATAATAAAGATTTGAATGAACATTAAAACTTACCCATTTTGGGCAAAAGAAGTCCACAGTTGAGTTAAACGATTGACCATAAAAACATCAGGGTCATTGACTGAAAATTGAGTGCCATACCATAAACCAGGCATAACATATTGTAAATCATCAGCATGACCTATGCCTAAAAATGGAATAATTTAATTATAAAGAACTACATTAAAATATTAGATCCAAGAAATGCCATCACATTTAAAAACAAGAGAGAAAACATTGGAATAATAACTATTTCGCGGTCAGACACGGATCTCATCTGGTTCCATCTATTGTATTCATAATTACCTCTAGGATTTCCAAAATTATCAACATATGAACTTCGTTTTCCCACATAATCTGTACGATAATAGTAAACCGGTTGATGTTTATAGGTCAACTGTACTAAACGATGTATGCCATGACCCAATATGGAATCGGAAAATATTTCTCCCAATTGCTCTAAATTTGTTGCATCGATTTGGGTTTTATTTATATAAAACTTCCACATGCGTTGACTTTTTAAATTATCTGGTGATTCGTCTTGATAAAGAAATAATTCTGGTGAATATAAATCAAAACTGACACTGATATCATTAAGTAATCGAGTATTGTTTTCTTGATCTGAAAATAATTATGATATTAAAAATCTTGTTAATATATAAAAATTCTTTAACTAAAAAACCTACGATATGCTGAATAATCCAATTCATTACGTGCAAATCCCACAATTAATGGAACTTTATTAAAATCTCCTTTAGCAAAAATCTCTGTCGGATGTTCTGGTAGGAATATACCATCAATTTCATAATTCCATTTCATATTAACAAACGAATATGATTCCCATTCTGAACATTTATTCACAATTGTTTTCCAACTTATTTCTCTTAAACATTCAACCATATCTTCTGGATTATATTGAGGACAAGATAATTCTCTAGCTAATTTGCGAGTCCAGTATAAATTGTCTATGTGATAGTGATTAGTTGCAGAACCGCTCATGGCAATAGCTTTATGAAAAAGTCCTTTAGATAAGGGAGATGCTAAGTGTAGTGATACTGCCATTGAACCAGCACTCATACCAAATATAGTCACCGAATTGGGATCACCTCCAAAATTGGAAATATGATCTTGTATCCACTGAAGAGCCATAACTTGATCTAAATAACCATAATTACCCGGATATTGAGAAGTTTTAGTACTTAAAAAACCCAAAGCTCCCAAACGGTAATTGAAGGCTACCATCACTACATCATGATCTAATAAATAGTGAGCTCCAGCCTCATATAAACTATGGCCGCTACCCAAAACATTAGCGCCGCCGTGTATGTAAACCATTACCGGTGATTTAGCTGTTAGATTTTTAGTAAAAACATTTAATTTTAAACAATCCTCGGACATTACAATTTGCAATACTCCTGGCTGGGGGCATACCAAACTGTCTGAGGTAGCTTTTAAGGTATCATTCCAAGGGTCAACAGCAACGGGAGCTTTAAATCTCAAATCATCTACCGGAGCTTTAGCATATCGTATACCTCGATAAGCGTTAAAGTTTTTGCCATAGAACGTTGTTAGGACTTTGCCTTGAATTTTTCCCAACGAAGTCTCAACTATGGCAGCATCTGCATCATCGTCGTCTTGAGAGGCAACTGGTTGGATAATGCAACTGAATAAAGTTAATAAAATTAAATTTAATAAAATTAAACACAATGTCTTCATATCGGCGTTTTAAAGAGAACTAACCAGCTACTTAATGGTTTATCAAAAATTTCAATTATTGTTTATAAATCGAAACATTTACGATAAGATTTCTAACTCTACACTATTATTAAACAATTTGAAATAAATTAAAAGTGATTATAGGGTAGTCTAGCTAAAATGAACTGATTTAACAATGTACTTTGTGTGCTACGAAATTGGATACATTTTTAAAAGCGACATCGAAACAAGCTACAGCATTTTAGATGACAGTTTTGAATTCTACAGGTTCATTTCATATAAAATACTCCCCAAGTTTAGGGCATTAATGCAATAATATCAGTGGAGACACAAAAATCCTACACTCAAAAAAAAAAAAAACTGTAATGTTAGCAAAAAAAGCTTGTACCCTACAAGAAAATTTGCTGATTTTGAACCCACAATTTTTTTGCTAAAGTTAGCAAAAATGTTTTGCTAATAATTAGTTAACAAAATTTTTATTTTTTTTAACTTAGTTTATACACATTTGAGGACCCCATTGGGTTCGGACCCGATAGGTCCAGACCCCGATGGGCCTAGACCTAGTTGGGTTCCTTAAAAATCGTCATAGTTTTTGATCCAATATTTGTGTCCGTTTCGCTCTACCTTGCTTAGTTTTTGAGATACGTGATTATAGGGGACCACTGGGGTCTTGAGAATTAAAAAACTCAGTAACTTCAAAACTTTACTCTGAGAGCGTTTAGTTATCTTGTGGTCTTTTTCTACGTGTTGAGAGCTACAAAAATGCTTTTGGACTTTTTGTTATGTCGGCAATATTTACCGAGATATGAGCATTTTAAAATTTTCGGGAATGCAAACTTTTTTGGATCCAAAGTTAGGACCCATTAGGGTCCACACATGTGAAGAGGACCGGCGATACTATGGAGAGCTCGAGAACCAAAAATGGCCTCCATTTTGCTCCATCTGGCTTAGTTTCCGAGATAACGCCATTTTAAGTTTTCTTAAAAAAAAATTAGTAGTACAATTTATTTTTGCTAATATTAGCAAAAAAGTTTGTAAAAATTTGGTCAACTCAATTATAAATTTAGCGAAAAAAATTAGTTGAAATTTTGTTTAAAATTGCTAATGCGCTAAATGAAGTTTACGAGATATTTTTGCCAACATGCTAATCTCAACCAAAAATTTGCTAAAGTTTAGCTTACTAGCATTAGCAAAAAAAATTAGTAAATCTACTAATGTATTATTTTAAGTGTATTTTCTTGTTTCAACATACCGTATGAGTAATATTTATGCAAATATTTAATACTCATCATTTCAATTCATCATTCATTTGTTTACCAAAATTTGAAAAACCTTGTGGGAAATTGAATTTTTCAGAGGTTAGTTTAATTCTTGAAGGGTGATCAGATTTTGCCCATTTCCGAACTTAAGACATATTTTTGCCAAACTTCAAGACATATTTTTGCCAAACTTCAAAATTTATCACTGATCAATAATATATATACTTTAGGGGGTCTTATACTGATATTTCGATTCGTGACAAATGGAATGACAAAGTAACTGTGGTTGTAGAGTTTTATTTTTTTTATATAAAAATACAAAAAAAAAAATGGAAAGAATGGAGAAAAATATTTCGATTCGCATTCTCTCATACAAGTTTAAAATTGTCTTAAAAGCAGCAGCTTTTTCGAACAAAAATTTTTATACCCTACACCACTCTGTGGTACAGGGTATAATGAGTTTGTGCTGATGTTTGTAACTACCCGAAATATTGGTCCTAGACCTACCTTCAAGTATACCGATCGACTCAGAATTACTTTTTGAGTAGATTTAGCCATGTCCGTCCGTCCGTCCATCTATCTGTTAAAGCACGATACAGGTCGCAATTTTCAATCAATTGACTTGAAATTTGAAACTTTAGAATCTTTTGGCCCAAGGACGAAGCCTATTGAAATTGGAGAAAATCAGTTCATGTTAAGACCTAGCCCCATACAAACGCCCCCTTTGGGTTCGACTTAAATGACTCTAATAACCGTATTAGAATAGATATCGCTTTGAAATTCAGCAGGTAATCAAATTTTATATGCACAACTCACCATTCCAAATTTCAAAGGAATGGGGACAGGCCTTCTGGTAGTCCCCATACAAACCACCTTCCCGATATTCACATAATTCCCTCAAAATTCATAAAAATCTAAATATTTGATAAAAATTTTATTTTTAGGTGTTAAACGTGTACTTCAGTAACCTTATCAAATCGGAATATAATTGGAACATTGTTAGACTTATTGTTAGTCCCCCATATAAAAATTTCGACCGATATTCAGTTAAATTGGTCTATTGACAAAAAATAAACCAATTCCACTAAAAATTGATCTGTGTGTGTTTTCTACAATAAATACAGACCTAACAAAAGACAGATACAATCGGTCCATGTTTGGACTTGGGACTCATTTTCCGGAAAACACTGGTGTAGGGTATCATATGGTCGGTCTTGACCGACTATAACTTTCTTACTTGTTTGTTTTGTGAAAATTATTTAGCTTATTGTTAGAGAAATTGATTTCGTTTTTTTTTCTGCGCTATTTTAAATCAATATAAGATTAAAAATATTGACCCGCATTTCCCACTGATAAGAAATTCGTGTTTGATATGTTTCTTAATAGAACATTAAATTTGTGTGTTTTATAGCAATTATTATGTTAAGAGCTTCTAAAGTCTACGCATAATCGCTAAATTGGCAAAATTGTTTAAATCAACAACGTAGACCTACTGTTTTTTTTATTGATTTAAAAAAACAACTTCAAATTTAACGCGTGTCAACCTTGAGTTCCTTATGTCCGGAATATAACACTCACTCACCAGTCACTACCAACAACAACATTTATTCTTTTCATTTTCATAAGCGATTATATTGAAAATGACACTGTTTGAGTGTATTGTTCGGCATTCTAGTTGAGTTAATCTATCTTATTGTCAATATTGTTTGGTTGATATGCACATTAAAACTTTAAAATACAGAATTTTTTTATTTATGATGTTTGTACTTTTGTTGAAAATTTCCCGACACTCCTTTTTTTGCCTTCGATTTACAAACGCGCAAATTTATTGCCGTGACAGGAAGACAATGTGATCGGCATTGCAATAATGATCGTCTGTCTGGTCTTTCCTCCGCAATCATACGGATTTGTAGCGGATAGAGTTAGCACTTCGCTACATGCGTTAAACATTAGTCATGGTTTTTGGTCCTGCCAAATATGTACGAGTGCTATTACGACAAGAAGACAATTCGTTACACACTTTAAAATGACAATTACGATTTTTTAATATTTCATTATTGTATTAAAAAAATTCAATTGGCATTGTTTGAATTTTAAACTTTTTGCGCTTGATTGCATTTGGGTGTCAGAGATTTTTTTTCTATTCAATTTTCCCTAATAACAGTATCATGTTAAGTAAGGGGTGATACAAATATTTATGTAATACATGTTTTTTGTTGTTTTTTGTGTGTATTTTTTAATATTTGTGAGAGACTGTGAAAAAGGATCTTAATAGTGTCCTTTAGATGGCTTGGTTATGGATAATTAAGAAAAACTACTTTTTTTATAATGTTTAAAAAAATATTTTGCTAATTGCTTTTTATTGCATGTAACGAATTTATTTATTAAAGGTGTGAAAATTATGGAAAATTTAAAAAAAAAAAAAAAAAAATTTATTTGTGATCAATACAATATCGAAGGCAAATATTCAAAACTTGCTATCTGCAATATTTTCGAAAGAGTGTTTTCGATAGAAATGTGTACAAAAAATTAGTTGTCATCGACCAAAATAATTTTTGAAAGACCTTTTGCTGGATTTAGATTTTCTTTTGTCGGCTTAAACTTTGTTGATTTCAAAGTTCTTTGACATTTAATTTTAATAAAAATAAATTAGATACTTTTTTTTTCAAAGTAGGCACACAAATTTAAGAGTGCATTAACCTCAATTTCTATTTTTATACGAATTGCATTCAACACAAAACAATACAAAATAAATTTAACTATTATTTTGTTTATTCAATTTCCATTAAATAAAAAAAAAATACTTGTAACTTCCTCTGTCTCTCTCCCTTTCTGCCTTCGTCCCAGCTTCATTTTGTATATTTATGTATCTCCGTTTTAAATGTCTATTATTATACTTTATTAAATTTAATTAAAGATTTCATTTCATGTTTTCAGGGTGCTTTTTTGATATTTTTAACACAATTATTTCTAATAAACATTTGTTTTGTTTGCTTATTATGGTTACGAGTCAGTATTTTTATTAACTATTATTGAATTTGTTTCGTTTTTTTGTTCGGATGTTTTTTCAAAACACAAAATGGTGTTTTTACACTTTGAAAATAAAATTATTAATGCATTTTCAAAAAAAATAAATAAATAAAATAATAATTTTATGTAGATAAGCGTTCTTTTCAATTAATTTCAATTAAGCTGCACACTCACTTCATCATGAAAACATTCATTCATCCATTTATTCTTCGAAATATGCACCAAACTCTACAAATATCACTCGTGTTTTGTTAGAAACATTTAAAATTATTTATTTTTTTTATGAAAGTAGAAGAATTTATAAACATATTTATTTAGTTTTTGGATAAATTAGGGTTTAAATGTCTATAGAAGTACTTTGGTTTTAAAGCCATTGGTATACACAAATGTATAAAAAAAAGTCATTTTTAAGGGAAAAATTTCATATATTCTTAGTAGGTTTATTTGAGCTCGAGGTCATTATTTTCTTTACTAATTAAAACTATAACATCTTCATAGAATAATTTTCAAGACTTGATCGAGACGTGTTTTGGAATTTTCAGATTCCATTGTAAAGACTATTTAACAAATATAAAAATCCTACACTACAAGTAGCAAAGGGAATTAAAATGACAAATCGCTAATTTTCAAACAGAAATATTAATACATATTAACCTATAAATTCATTGAGAATATAATAGTTTTATCTAATAAAGGAAATCTTGACCTCGAGCTAGAATTACCCTACTCAAAATATAATATTTAATATGTCGAATAAAACTATCATTATTTTACAATTTACAATAAAAATTAATTAGAATTTGAACAAAATAATTAGCAAATAGCCCATATATTTGAGCATTTTCAACAACAACTAGTATTGTCCAATGGATAATCATTTGTAAATCTGTTTCTAATAGATTTTTGTTGGTTATTTGTAGTGTCCGACCGAACAGTTCGGCCTAAACAAACAAACGGCCATCATAAAAAGCTGTTAAAAATGCTTTCAAATATTAATTTTTGGCCAATATAATTTTTTAGCCGAACTGTTTACTAAGAGATTGTACAATTTTCTTCTTCTAATTCTCAATTAATGTAGAGTTGAATATGTATTAATATTTTTGTTTGAACATTTAGCGGTTTGTCATTTTAATTCCTTTGCTACTTGTAGTATAGGGTTTTTATATTTGCAAAATAGTCTTGATAATGTAATCTGACAAATTCCAAAACACGTGTCGACAAAGTCTTACCAACATAAATAAATTTTAAAAAACTTTCTGAAAATTATTCTATAAGAATATCATAGTTTAAATTAGCAAAGGAAATAATGACCTCGATTTAGAATAAACCTACTCAAAATATAATGTTTTAATAAAAATTAATCAGAATTTGGAAAAAATTTAATATTATGCTCCAAATTGCATCTTTTCTCAAATGGTCCATTTTTTATTATCATTCAAGTGGAGACATAGCCCTTACGGCCGGCACTGTGACCCTTATGGGTCTTTTGTGATCTATAAATTTAAATCAAACTCTGTTCAATGTTCCTAATGAACATTAGAACAGAGGATATTCGGAATTATGTTGTTAATGGCTATTGATGCTTTACGTCAGCTGAGGTCTGATGTGATCTTCAATTCTTAATTCTTCAGAATTATGAACCTACAAATTGCGACGCATTCATCCAATAAGTGCTTCGTTGTTTCTACTTCCTCCAGACAAAGTCGACACAAAGGTTTAAATTATACAAGTGATAGTTTACTTTATATAATGTGCGGTAAGAAAATCTGTCAGTAATCTAATGTCACTTTTTGTCTGATTAGGAATTCTACCACACTATGTCATTTGTGTCGTAAGTATTAGTTGTTGTTTTCAACTATAATTTCAGTTGCTTTTGTATGAAAAATCTCAAACAACTACTTTTTGTAGTCGTTTTAAAAAATAAATACAAAAAAATTACTACATTAGTAACTGTTGTTTTATGTAATTGTTTTTAGTGTATAAAAAAAACTAGAAAAACGGATGTGTTGAACGAGTTGGAAGTGTCAGATGGAGCAGGAATTATTACCAAACAATTTTAACGATTTTGAAGTTTTTTTTTGTTGATAAGAAAATTCCGACAATTTGAGTTACACTAAAAACAACTGTAATTTGAAGTTGTTTTTACCGTTTTTTGTATTTTTTAATCAATAGTTAAAAACAATTTTTGGTTGATTTTACCGTAATATGTAGTGGACTCCTAAACAACAACAAATGTAGTTGTTTGAATTGCCTTTTGTGGTGGAATCTACCGTCATGATTTTTTGAGTGCATATGATAGTGACGCGGTGCTTCGGATTGCAGTAGATCTCCTGAATTCTCCCTATAATTTAAGAAGTATGTCCTCTCCAAACCTCTAATCATGGTCGAGAATGTGGACCAATAAACACACTAATAGGATTCGGGTCTAATATGATTCGAGTAGCGGATGCATTCTTAGCAAGCTCTCTGACTATCAGAGAGGATTGAAGTATGAGTAACCTTCATAACCTTTGCAATATAAACTCTAGGGCATATCATAATGGCCTGAATTTCAACGTAAAAAATTGAGCCTACCTACCTATGGGTTCGGAGATCCACGTGTTTGGACCGTAAACATCAGTTTAAACTGCAGAAATCATTTTTAATAATTCATTATACCTGTTTAGGCCTCTAGTGTCTTCAGATGGTACACCTTCATCCCAATCTGATCTTCGCGTTATTACGATCTCAAACTTTCGTTCAAAACGAAGCTCAGAGTTTATCCTATACGACGGCATATCCAAGTTTTTCCTAATTTCTATTGAAGAAAGGATATTGGAGTGACCACTAAAGTTGCTAGGGTCAGAGTAATCGATATTTATCCTACGTGCAGCCATAGGTTAGGTAAGGGGTGGTGAAGCTCAAAGTGTACAACTCCTCGCATAAACTGGCTGGTCCATGGATATAGCATATGTTCCTTCAGCGAAAAGGATTAAACGCGTTAGTCAATGTTGCAAACATTTACACGTGCCCTGATCTACACCTCTACACCACAGTGTAAATTCAAAAGAGTTATAACCAGTGTTATAAAAAGCTCCGTCAATATTCACAAAGGCACATTATGATAATTCCTTGTCCCTGTGGGCTTTTTGTATCAGTAGATTTGCCTTTTGCATATTAATACTGATTTCTGTGTAAAATATATTAGTCCAAATATGTGGATCTTAAGTGAAGATCCAGTAATCTTTCCATAGTCCTTAGTAGAAAGAATGAAAAGCTAATGGGTCCATACAATTTCGGCAATTCAGTCGGTCTATTTCCTGCCTTAGGTATGAATACAACATTTACTTTCCTCCAACGCGAAGGAATATATCCAAATATGGCGAAAGAGCTACCGCAAAATACCCAAAACCCCTCCGAGTAACAGTTTTTGAGTTATCCAGGTTTTAGGATTCTCCAGATCCTATCAGGCCCCTAAATTTCCGTATCTCAAAAACTATTCAAGATAGAGCCAAACTGACAGAAGTTTTGGATCAAAATTAAAAGCGATCCTTAAAGGACGCAATGCAATCAAAAGCGCTTTCAAAGCGCCTTAAAGTAGTAACGTCATACCGTTTACCATTGTTATTATTTTGGACGCTGAGAGAGTACTTAAATGTGATCCTTTCCCAGCACATAAGCGACCATATAAAGTACGCTTCTAGACCTCTCCCGTCCGTATTTTTCTGCCTGGGTAGTCACATAGTGAGTTAAAAGTAAGTAGTTTATTTGGGGGTATAAAGTAATGCAGGGATTAATTAGTATTGCCAGGTAATCCAATTGGGAATGATTACTCATTACCTAGTTTTTGCTGGGTTGTTTTATTTTATAAAATTAGTTCACACAACAAATAGGTTGGTTTGTGGGACACAAATTAAGCAACAATCTGTTTTAAATTTATAAATCTTGGTTTCATACTTGAACATTAACCACTTTCCTAAGTATTCCAAAGCTTGTTGCTGCTGCCTGTTGTATTATTGTTTCATGTTGCATATTTATAAGAGACCACTTGACAGACATACAAGTATTTTCCATCCCTTTCTTTGAACTTATTGTTCATAATAAAATAATATGTAGTAATAATGAAAAGAAGCGAAAACCTCAAACACTTAAAACGGCATGAGCAACATACATATAAAAAGATTCCTATGGTCAGGACAGTGTGGATAGAAATAAATGAAAACTTTTAAATATGTTACAGCTAAAGCTAAAGTAAGTTGCTCGGTTTTCACGTGAAAATCTGTCGAACTCCATAAAAAAAAAACGTAAAATAAACCGGTATATGTTGCATCAATACACATTAACACTACTATCAACATTTTGTTAAATTCCACAGACCATTAATTTAATATTCAGAAATAAACATTAATTATTTCATTTAAATAAACAAAAATTACAAAAGAATTGTAAATTAAAGTTATTTTATGACGATGTGCAAAACAAAGCCAAACCTATCACTGTAAAATTTTCGCTGCAAATTAATTGATGTTTTAAAACATTTTTTTTTTCACCGGTGAACAACTTACAGGCCTTAAATTGATATTCATATAGATCTTAGGGGTTGCAAAATATTTTATATTAACATTTGTTAAAGCTTCGCTAGCTTCAATTTAATATAAAAATCACATGTAACACTTTAATTCGAATGTTGAAGAAGTTCTCACGCATCGTTGGATGTATAATGACAGACATGGTATGTCGTAATTGTGATTTGATCAGTTATGGCAAATTTCCATTAGAATAATTTAACAATATTCTACTTACTTAACCCTGTAGGGTGACAAATTTATTTATTTTTTGTTTCACTACTAAAGTTTTTAAATTGGGATTTAAAATTAAAACTTTGGATGGCCGTATGGGATTTTATCATATAACAACTCGTTACACTATATGCCAGATCGAATACACTTCGTTGGGACCTACTTGGTTTATTAAACCGCCAACCCAGTGGCCTAGAGACTGAACAGAACAATCGCTGCATGACATGGAACTTTCAAAAACCGTGGACGGCACTGCAAAAACATTTTTTATACCCTCCAACTACAGTATGGGGGTATGCTCACTTTGTCATTCCGTGTGTAACGCATCGAAATATCGGTCGGAGACCCCATAAAGTATATATATTATTGATCAGTGATCGATTCTAAGACATTCTACCGATGTCCGTCCGTCTGTAGTTAACACGATACAATCCAAAATAAAATAGCTCCTCAAGTTTGGCACGAATATATCTTATGGTCCTAGGCAGGTTAAGTTCGGAAATAGGGAAATTCGGACCAGTGAAAAAAAGTTCACCATTGAAGAACTTAACCAACTATTGAAAAACGCCGCATTTTTTAGAAGTTTTTTTGTATTTTTGTTAAACTAATGAAATATTTTTATATTCGCAGAAGCTTAAAGTCTTGCGCTTGAACCCAGGGGATAAAAAATTTCGGGTTTTTTGGCCCGCCCCCTTCTGAGGGCGTGGATAAAAAATCTTTAAATATTAATAAAATTAATTTAGTGCACTAAGCAGAATAAAATGAACTTGTAAACATATTCCGCGAGGGGAAAGGGGTCTCCCCATTCACCGCCTCCTACCTTCCCCTTATCAAAACGCCCCCGTCAATTTTTTTTTATTTAATTATATATTGGAGGTTATAAAAGATTCGGCACAGCCGAATTTAACACTCTCACTTGTTTTTCATAACGATTTCTTTTAATCTCCCTCATTCTCTCTAAACACATTTTTACGCAGATTTTGATTATGCTCATGAAAAATGTATCGGAATCTAAAAACTTTTCTACAAAAAAAAATCTTAGAGTCTGGAACAAAATTTGGATTGCAGATTTGAAATCAAGAGGTCTTATCTTATATGTAAAAGTGGATCCCAAAAGTTCCAAATTATTGGGTTTTTGACTATTTAACAGCGGATATTTCGAAAACGGTACGTGATAGAAAAATTTGCATGGCAGAAAGAAAATTTTTGGTGAAAAAAAAAATTTGCAAGAAAAATGTTTGTGTAGAAAAAATTATGTTTGTACGTGTTTAAATACAATTCGCAATCAATTTTGTTCGAATTAAAGCAGTCGAATTAAAGATTTTGTATTTTTAGGTTATGTGGAAGTACCAAAATTTTTGGGTTTTTGACTATTTAACAGCGGATATTTCAAAAACGGTACACAGAAAGAATTAAAAACGAAAGTCAATCAACAAAAACGCGGATTCAATTAATTTTTTAATTGAAACTCCTCCGATGAAGAAAATTATTATATCAATCATCAAATTATAGGTGATTAATTGATTTTTTTTTTTCAATTAATCACTTTTTCGATTTTGATCAAAAGTTTAATCAATTTTTTATTTAAAGTCAATTAAAATAATGATTGATTTAACAAATGAATTTTAAGTTTATGGAAAAATTATGAAGAAATTCAAATTTGTTGCTTTCCAATATGTTGCCGACAATAAAAAAGGTAAAACCCTAGTAGTATAAACTATATTTTTGAATTAATGTATTCAAATAAATTGAAGCGAAAAAAATCTGGTATGTTTAAAATTTTTAATTTGATAGTTAAAGAAAATACCAAAAATGTTGATCAAAACAATAATTGACTCGTTTTAATTTTGTTGATCAATAGATTTAATTGAAATTGTTTAGCCAATAATTTTTTGTGTGTACGTGATAGAAAAATTTGCATGGCAGACTAAAACAACTGATTTTTTTTTTTTTTAATTTTAGCGGAAAAAAAATTTTTGGTGAAAAAAAAATTTGCAAGAAAAATGTTTGTGTAGAAAAAAATATGTTTGTACTTGTTTAAATACAATTCGCAATCAATTCTGTTATTGTGTTTCACCAGCAGTCGAATTAAAGATTTTGTATTTTAGGTTTTGTGGAAGTACCAAAATTTTTGAGGTTTTGTAACATTTTCCTTCATAGCTTTTTTCCTCATAGTTAAGAAAGTTTTCCAACTTTTAGTAAAGTTGAACTAAACTGTGGAAAAATGTATAAACTATTTTGTAGGAACAATTTTGCCAAATTTTATTTATGTCTTTCTTTTTGAACGAGCCAGGAGGTTTTATATTTTAAGGAAAGGTCACAAAAAATGTATGTGAGGCTCATTTTCAATTAATTCGTTGTTGTATTGCAAAAATTTTAATTATTTTGGCAAATTGTGTTGTTGAATAAAATAACAATTATTTTCTTTGTCAATATAATAAAATTATTTGTTAATACAACAACGATTTAATTGAAAATGAGCCTACAATACATGTTTTTATACCCTCCACTCTAGTGATAGAGGGTATATATAAGTTTGTCATTCTGTTTGTAACTCATCGAAATATCGATCTGGGACCCCATAAAGTATATATATTCATGATGCCCGATCGATTTTAAGACATTCTAGAGATGTCCGTCTGTCCGTCTGTCCGTCTGTCTGTGGAAAATGCTGTCGCGGACAAAATATTGCACAGAGATGACTGAAACTTGACATATTTGTTGGAAGTTCTCCCGAGAAGTTTGGTATTGCATTTGAGCGATATCGGTTCAGCGGTTCAAAATTTATGAACGAAAATGTAAGCACACCTAAAAAATTTCAGTACATTCAACATAACCTAAAAATACAAAATGCTTTAATTCGGCTTCTGGTTGGCATATGTGAACATAGTTGAACACCGAATGGTATTTAAACAAGTACGAACACAAAAAAAGAAAAAAAAATCGCGGATTTTTTTTTACCAACATTTTTTTTTCGCGGAAATTTTTTTTTAAATTTTTTTTTTTTTCAAAAGTAATTTCCTTTTAAATAAAGTTTTTTGCAATAATCTTTTTGAAATTGTGGAGGGTATCACTACATTCGGCAAGGCCGAATTTAACTTTTTTACTTGTTTTTGTATAACTTGATGTCAATTGTGATTTGTCAAATTCGGACGTTTTGCTATTCCAATTAATGCAACATTTTCTAGATCACTTACTGATAATCACCAGTTTTTAAAACTATTCTTGTTATATCGTACATTTGAGGGTTAAAATGTAACAAAATTTTGTGCTCTCATTTGAAAAACCACATAACAATTAATAAATTCGAGTTTTCAAATCATACAATAAAAAATCATTAAAAAATAAAATCCAAAAACTGAACAAAAAAAAAATAAATAATCTTTATACATTGATGAATATTCAAGAGGTTTTTCTTGTATGATTTTTCGCAGAATTAGCATTCGATTAAAATCGTAGCAAGCAAGATATGTGAGGTCTCATTTAGGCATAATTGTTAAATAAAATGTCAGTATTGCGACATTTGAGATCTTTGTTATACATATTCTTTGTGAAAGATCGTTTTCATATTGTATTCCCGAATAAAGAGCAAAGAACATTGTTGAATATACACTAAAAATAAGATTATTTTTTTAAGGGTATTTATGGTGTACTTTAATATTACAAAACCACAATTGAGGTTGTATTAGCACACTTCATATAACAATATTCCTTTCTTCGTCTTTTGCCCTTCCCATTGTGTTTACAAAGACCCTCCTGTCCGAAGATCGACCATAAAAGACGAGGGTAAATATACATTAAGATGGAGCGAATTTTCCTTTTTTTCGATTTTCGAAATCGCCGGGGTCACAAACACGAACTGGATAATAAACGTTTGAAACTATAGACTAAATATAGGAAAACTGCATTTATAGTTTTTCATTTCGTGATTCTGTTTCCTTTTAAAAGGACTTCAAAGTTTTAGAGGATTAAATTTTATAAAATATTATTTTAATATTTGTACTTGTCCTAGGATGCCACTATTGATAGCAAATGAATGAGGAGGATCTCCCCTAATTTTCCTATTTTATTATTATTACATATCAGAAAAAAGGAGGTAAGTTACGTCCTTTCAAAAATGTATCCTTCAATATCATTAAAAATTTTCAACAAAATATGTTGATAAAGTTTATTCACATCCTTTTATTCTGATATGGTAAAATAGAGAAATGGAAAAATTAGGGGAGATTCTCCTCTTTCATTTGCCGTCAACAGTGTCATCCCAGGACAAGTACAAATATTTCAAAGATAATTTACAAAATGTATCCTTTAAAACTTTGAATTCCTTTTAAAAGGAAACAGGATCACGAAGTGAATAACTGTATATGCAGTTTAACTCCATTTAATCTCTACTTTCAGACGTATATCATCCGGTTCATGTTTAATATTAGCTGTCGGACGGTGTAATATTTTTAGAAAAAGACACAAAAAATGTACCAATTTGTTCGGAACTTTCCAATTTTTAAGTCAAAAAAGGAACCCAAAGGCAATGACCTAAAAAGGCTGCCCCGACGATTTCAAAAAATCTAAATTAACGACAATTCGCTCTACCCTAATATACTTATATTGAGGAATATGTAAGCATGACGATGAGGAGTTTATATGATATCATCAGGCATCAGAAAATTGTGCATATATGCATATTTTTTTTGAGTTTAAATTTTCCTTTGAATTGATAAAACTATAAATAAGAATTGTATAAATGTGTGTTTGTATTAGTTAAAAGATTATGAAAGATGTTTTGTTGTTTTTGGGTTAATTTAATATAAAAAAAATAAAATTTCTTTGGATTTTCCCTAGAGTATAGATTACAAAATCGTATTTTTTTCTGAAACATATACCACTCTCAGATATATGCAAACATACATATTTCACATTTCGTTACATTCAATCTCTTTTGTTAAGCGAATTGAATTATCGCCAATCTTAACAAATATCAGCTACATACAATATAACAACATGTAGAATGGAAAACGATATGCAAATGGGTTTACAAACGCCTCTATTGTGTTCTCAGTGTGTCCTTTTCTTATGAGTTTTTGAGTACTTAATACGAGTAGTCCTTAAGATTCGATAATGTAGTGGTTATTATTACAGACACACATACAAATCTCTGTGCATATCGTTTTGATCGATTACTTTTCAAATGTGCAAAAATATTATATGTACTTATGAAACTCATATTCAAAGATATTTTCATACTTTTAAAGTAGTTTCTTTTTGTTGATAAAACGCCTTAAGGCGTTTTCATCCTTAAGTGCATGGTATGCAAAATATCAAAATTCTTCATGGCGGTCACTTGAAATTTAACAAAAAAAAAAAATAAAAGTATAAAAATAATTGATTATTGTAATTATTGTATTTGAAAGCAGCTGCCTTTAATATAAATTTAAAAAAATATTTAATGTGAATGAAATTATCTAGCACGAGTGTTTTTCTACAGAGAAATTCGGTTGGATAAGAACTTATTTTTCGAAATTAACTTGCATAAAAAAACAAGTAAAAGTTTTAAATTTGGTTGTGCCAAATCTTTCGGTACCCTCCACATTGGTGTTTATAGAGTTTTACATTTTCTTATAGCGAACAACAGTGGATAGCTCAAAGATCTGGCCGCACATCGAGAGAGATGGAGAGAAATTATATACAGCCAATGCCCAGTAAGAGAAGAGAAGAAGGCGAACAAGGCAATTGTTATTGATTGATAGCGAACTAAGCCGATGTAAAGCATCTTTAAGATCGGATAATTTGTTTTGGTTTTTAAAGAATACCTTTTAAGGTTTTTAAAGGATACCTTTCGAAAGGCAATCCTGAGGATGCTGAAGCTTGGCATATATAATTGTCGTTCCCCTGGTCTTGTTGGTATTGAATTTCAGCAAAATCGGTCCAGTGATTCAAAAGTTATTAAGAAAACCATGAATTTCAGATTGGTTTCACCTTAAATTCACGTGTTGAAAAAGTCGTGAAACAAGCTTTAAAAACATTGTTAAGTCATTTTTACAATAAAAAAAATACACTTAAAAAAATTGTACACTCAAAAAAAATAGTAATTTTTTTCAAAAATGACTAAAAAAAAGTTTTTTATTCAAAATAAAATATTTCTAATCAAAATTATTTGTTTTTTTACGTTAGAAAAGTTACGAACACTTCAAAAGTGTATTGTGGAGGGTATTCATGGATTCGTCGAAGTTAATTTTTCTACTTGTTTATTTTTTTGTATTTTTGTTAAAGAAATAAAACATATTCACGCAAAAAGAAGTTCAATTTTTTTTTTCGGCCCATCCCGATATAAAAAATCAAAAAAAAAATTGGATCAAAATCTTTGGCAGACCGTTGGTCAGAACTCCAGGAACTAACGTGATCTGAACCCATTTTTAAATTTTTATTAAATTAGTTAATTTTTTAATTTTTATACCCTTCACTCTAGTGATATATGATTTGTTATTCCGTTTGTAACACCTCGAGATATTGGTTTAGGGTCCCATAAGTATATATATTCATGATACTCGTTCACTTTCGAAAGAAAATTCTGAGGAACCTGAAGTTTGACATACATGTATATTTGTCATTCCCCTAGGCAGTTTGGTATTGCAATCCAGCGAAATCGGTCCAGTTCAAAAGTTATAAACAAAAGAGTGAAATTCGCGAATTTACGAGTTACAAAACACGCTAACTTTAGAAAGTGGTGCAAAAGTTTAGTGGTTCAAAAGTTTTAAGTAAACCGTGAATTTCAGATTGGGTTCACCTTAAATTCACGTGTTGATAAAACCATTAAACAGCTTTAAAAACATTGGTAAGTCAGAAAAATATTTTACAAAGTATGTTTGTCATTAAAAAAAATAATTAGCCTCGAAAAAAAATTTTACACTCAAAAAAAATTTCAATTTTCTCTTCAAAAATGACTAAAAAAAGTTT
This sequence comes from Pegoplata infirma, assembly GCA_963921195.1. Classification (NCBI taxonomy): domain Eukaryota; kingdom Metazoa; phylum Arthropoda; class Insecta; order Diptera; family Anthomyiidae; genus Pegoplata; species Pegoplata infirma. The sequence continues at coordinate 244,409,675 of OY992537.1, read as the reverse complement.
TTTTACCCAAAATAAAATATTTCTAATCAAAATTGTTTATTTTTTTAATTGGAAAATTTACTACTACTTCAAAAGGGCATTGTGGAGGGTATTCATGGGTTCGGCCAAGTCGAATTTAACTTTTCTACCTGTTTATTTTATTTTATTTTTGGGTAACGTGGCATTAAACCGTACATCAAATTTTAGAGACATATTGGTGGCCAAAATTACATTATTTATATAATATCGTACATGGGTGCGTATGATTATCCTCTAATATTAATTGCGACTGCATAAATTACATATATGAGGCATTTCACACCAAATGTCCCGCTACAGAAAAACATGTGTTCTAATAGGTTTCTAAATAGGTTGTTTGGATAGCCCTATATGGAACTAAGAAAATTGCGTTTTTGGTTTTTCTAATTTTCAAAAACTGAGCTTGGAAGGCGTGGTCAAATATTGGAAAAATGGTCAAATTTGTGGCGAGTTGCCTTGATTAAATATTTATCGCATTAAAACGGAATGCACCACAATCTCAAAAATTTACATTCTTATAGAGTTTTGTATGGGCTATCGAATAAAATTTTTTTCTTTGGAAAATTTTCAGAAAAGCATGAATATTACTCATTCGCAACGTTAATACAAGAAAATACAAGCAAATTACAAAATTGTTATGAAATTTAAAATTCAAATGCGATTTTCTCGAAAAAAACGAAAAATGTTTTTCTGATTTTTTTTTTTGTGTGGATGGACAAACATCTAAACTTAAAAAAAAAAAAATTTAAAAAAAGAAAAAAGTGGCCGGATTTTTGATAAATTGACTTTTTTTAAAAAATGGAAAATTTCAGAACGGGTTCTGAAAATTTTCCAAAAAAAAAAAAAAAAAAATAATCGATAGCCCATACAAAACTATATAAGAATGTAAATTTTTAAGATTGTGGTGCATTCCGTTTTAATGTGATAAATATTTAATCAAGGCAACTCGCCACAAATTTGACCATTTTTCCAATATTTGACCATGCCTCCTGAGCCCAGTTTTTGAAAAATTGAAAAACCAAAAACGCAATTTTCTAAGATCCATAAAGGGCTATCCATACAAGCTATTCAGAAGTTTACGGTACACGTGTTTTTTTTCGCTGGACATTTGGTGTGGAATGCCTCATATATTCATGATCATTGATCGATTTGAAGACGGCTGTGATACCCATCTGTCTGGTAAAATAATTATGTAAAAAAATTAAATTGGTATTTTTAAGCAGGTTAAGTTAGTGAATAGGATAAATTCGTCCAGGAGAAAACAAACCACCTTGTAAAATTGAGCACCTATGAAAAATCTGATATCTTCATCATATAAAACATTTTTATTAGAGAAAAAAATCATCGTGTTGGAATTGGACCAAGGCGGTAAGAACGGGTTCATAAAAAATAATAAAAAACTATGTTCAATTTGCTAAAGAAAATACTACCAATAAATATAAAGAATCTTTATTTCTTTTCACTAGTTTTTATTGCAAATTACGAAAAGTCCAACCTTTTTCTACTTAATCTTTTCACATGTCAATTCCATCAAAACCCGCATGAGAAATTTGTTGTTAACTGAAATTAATATTAGAAAAATTTCAATAATATTGCGTGAAATATAACTAAGAAAATCAGCAAATAAATATCTTTCTAGAAAAACCCTAAATTTTAAAATTTTGTATAGAATTCAATGACTTATCTTCTGTTTAAAACAATCATTAAAAAAATCCTTAAGGGTTGAAATATAAAACCCATAAATTCTTAGTAGAATTAAGATAATTAAAATTAAACAACTCTTTAAAAATCTAAATGAAAATTGAAAAATGGTAAATAATTTAATTGAAAATTATAACACAAACACCATCATAATTTTCCATTACATTGAAATTCTCACAACAGATTACATGAAGTTTTTTTTTCGAAAACGGAATATATTTGTATTTATATGCAAAGAAATTACGTACGCATGCGTTAATGGTTGCAGTAGATGTAGTTTGAATTGGGAGTTTTGGAAAAATCTTTGACACTTTTATTTTTGCAATTGAACAGTTATGATCCTACGCCCGCAGCTTTTTTTTTTTTTTTTTAATTTTTGTATTTAGTTCTCATCATTTGGTTTATTTGTTGATACATTTGGTGGGCTGTGATTTAAATTGATTTCCTTATTAAATGAATAATATGTTCGGGGTACTCGAATAATGTGAATGGGAATAATAATATTTATGGACGGACAATAGACACAATATATAGAACTTCCCTCTTACACTAATTAAACTAAGAAACATTTAAAATACTTATACGAACATGTAATTGAACAAAAACAAAAAAAAAACTCTACATAAAGAATCAATCACATAAAAGAATTTTTTGTCAAATATTGATTGATTCGAATGACAATGGTCATTGTTTTTTAATTTAAAATCCATTTTATCTTTAGGACAATATATGTATGCATATAGTATTTATATACCAGATTTAACAGTTTCATGTCGTTAATCTCTTATATGGGAATGTGCAATGCTAATAATGAAAACAATTTTCAAAAATTTGTATCGTGAGAAATTTATGTAAAAATTCATGAATCCTTTTAATCTTTTAAATATCTAATAATAACTGTATTATTTGTTAATTTACAATTGTTTTTCTTAATTTTTAAGTATTTAAATATTAGACAATTACACCCAAACAGCAGCAGCAGGTTCATAACAATTTTAAACCTGGCCTAATCCTCTTTTAGGTTTTTGTTTTTTCATGTACACACTCACTTTCATTTGAAATTATTTAAGGTTTTGTTCTAATAACATTTAACATTTTTTGATCAAAAACTGTTTAAAATAAATTGTTTTGTAAAAACACTGCCGTAAATGTCTAAACAAATGATTTTTTTTGTGTGTTACAATCTCTTTTTTCCAAAATGTTTGGTGTTTTATCAGTATTTAAGCATCAGTCCAAAGACTCTTAGAGTTTTTGTAAAACCCTGCAGGATACACAAATACTATGACTTTGTTAGCTGGGAATTGAAGTATTTGGGACATTGTGCTATTGCGCACAAGTATTTTTCAAAATCAATCTATTGCTTAGTTGTTGTTTAACCCACTAAGGTGCAAATGGTATATTTGTAGTTGTTGTCAGAAATGAAATATGGAAAATAGAATTTTAAAAAAATATTTACATATCAAAAACCGTTAATCCATCCAAACTTTTCGTATTTTGAAAATTCACATTTTTTGTATACCCTCGAAGCATGCGTGAAAGAAAAGGAAATTTCCCCACAACTCCCCCACACCCAAAGAAAACAATTATTTAGAAAGTTAAATTTGAATTGGCCGAATCTATGAATCCCCTTCACAATATTAATTGAGTCATATGATAAATCTGCTGATTTTAGCAGACCCAGTTTGTATTGTGCAATGATAAAACAACTTAAAGAAAATTTCGAAGTTTTCTTTTTAAGGTGTCGTCGAACTATATTCAATAAATGCCAACTCTAAAAAGCTTACTTTTCAGGAGAGCTAAAAAACTAGTTAAATCGCTTATTGTTCACAGAAAAAAATATTGAGAAAAACAATTTGAGTAACCAGTTGTTTAAATTTTTAAATAAGATTTGAGTAATTATTTAATTGACGCAATTAAAAATTTACTCAAAAACTAAACAAAAAATTTGAGTAAATAATTTAATACAAAATTTAATAATTTTTTTTATTTTTTTTTATTCTCTTCGTGTTTTGAATTCTCGTTTAGTTTATAGTTTTTTGTGTATGTATATGAAAGTTTGAAATCATCTTTATGAAATTTTCCGAAGTCTTCAAGACATAAATATATTTGGTAAAGTTTGAAAAAACATTTTTTTCGGAAAAAAAAATGTGAAACTTTTTTAAACTTTTTAAAAAAATAAATTGATAAATTTTGAGTAAATTTTTACTTGACACAATTAAAAAGTTACTTAAAAAATTTTAAAAATTTTAATTAAATTTTTAATAGTATCCATTAAAATTTTTTTAGTAAGCATTTAATAATTTTTTATTAAAAATTTACTCAATACTATTAAATCGTTTACTGGTGCAAAATTGAGTAATTTTTTACTCAATAGTATTAAAAATTTACTCAAATTTATTTTTTATTTTTTTCTGTGTTGTAAAAATAAACAATGTACATTCCATAAGATGGTTTAAATATTCTAAATAATTTTTACCTATGCCAAAAATTTCATATTTTGCACTTGTTTGCGTATTTTTCAGAGATGGCATTTATTACTATGTCGAAAAACAAATATTTTTTTAGAGTTGGCATATTTTGTCGGAAAATAAAAATACATCTTTATTTGAAAAATTTTTATTATTTTGTTTTTTTTTTTTGGATTTTGTTATCCTTAGTACGGTAATTGCAAAAACTAAAAAAAATAAAAATCTTCGCATATTTTTAAAAGTTACTAGCTCCGAAAGCCTTTTAACCTCAGGGTGGTCAGCTTTGACACTCTGTAACTCACGCTGTATTGTATTAGGGTCATTCCAAACTAGCTATTTTGAAAGCTTATATCATAGACTTTATTTGCTCCACTCATAATGCTTCAATCTGATAAATAATTTGAAAGTTGCATATATATAAGAAATTTTTATACCCTCCACTTACACAGAAAATAAAATCGTCAAATTTAAATCAACAAATATCGATTGTAAATCTACCAAACATGATATCAACCAAACATTTAGTAAAAATGTTTTCAACAAACTTTGTCAAGTAATTTTATTTCAAAATTATTTTATCATGTCAACAAATAGTTTTAGTGTTTGTTGAATTTCTTTGTTGAAAAAAAAAAATACGATTTTTTAAGTTTGTCAGAGCAACAAATTGTGTTTGTGTTTGTTGAATTTCTTTGTTGAAAAAAAATTTAAGATTTTGTACGTTTGTCAATACAAATAATAATTTTAGAGAACTATTACAAACTCGTTTATCTATTTTTTTACATTTTTTTTCAACAATCAATATTTACAAACGTTAGTTGATATCACAAATTTCCGTATACACTCAAAAAAAAAAAAACTGTAATGTTAGCAAAAAAAGCTTGAAAACCTACAAGAAAATTTGCTGATTTTGAACCCACAATTTTTTTGCTAAAGTTAGCAAAAATGTTTTGCCAATAATAAGTTAACTAAATATATTTTTTTTTGAACTTAGTTTATACACATCTGAGGACCCCATTGGGTTCGGACCCGATAGGTCCAGCCCCCGATGGGCCTAGACCTAGTTGGGTTCCTTAAAAATCGTCATAGTTTTTGATCCAAAATTTGTGTCCGTTTCGCTCTACCTTGCTTAGTTTTTGAGATACGTGATTATAGGGGACCACTGGGGTCTTGAGAATTAAAAAACTCGATAACTTCAAAAATATTACTCGGAGAGCTTTTGACTATTTTGCGGTCTTGTTCTACGTGTTGAGAGCTACAAAAACGCTTTTGGACTTTTTGTTGTGTCGGCAATATTTACCGAGATATGAGCATTTTAAAATTTTCGGGAATGCTAACTTTTTTGGATCCAAAGTTAGTTCCCATTAGGGTCCACACATGTGAAGAGGACCGGCGATACTATGGAGATTCTAAGAACCAAAAATGGCCTCCATTTTGCTCTATCTGGCTTAGTTTCCGAGATAGCGCCATTTTAATTTTTCTGAAAATAAAAAAAAATTTACCATTTATTTTGCTAATATTAGCAAAAAATCTTGTAAAAATGTAGTCAACTCAATTTCAAATTTAGCAAAAGAAATTAGTTCAAAGTTTGTTTAAAATTGCGAATGTGCTAAATGAAGTTTACAAGAATTTTTTGCTAACATGCTAATCTCAACTAAAAATTTGCTAAAAGTTAGCTAACTAGCATTAGCAAAAAAAAATTAGTATCTACTAACGGATTTTTTTGAGTGTAAGAACTTGTTGGGATTTTTTTAAAAAAGTACGTAAAACAAGTAGAAAAGTTAAATTCGACTTGGCCGAATCTATGAATACCCTCCACAATGCCCATTTTAAGTGATAGTAAATTTTCTAACGTGAAAAAATAACAGTTATGATTAGAAATATTTTATTTTGTGTAAAAAAATTTTTTTTTAGTAATTTAAAAAAAAAAAAACTAATTTTTTTTTTGAGTGAAAAATTTTTTTGGAGTGTAAAATTTTTTTCGAATTTTACATTTAAAAAAAATTTACAAATTTTTTTTTTAATGTGTAAAATTTTTTTTAGAATTTTTGAAAAAAAAAATTTTTTTTGAATTTTACATTAAAAAAAATTTACTAAGTTTTTTTTTGAGTGTAAAATTTTTTTTGAGTGTAACATTTTTTTTGAGTGTATTTTTTTTTTGTTTTGGTATAAAAATATTTTTGAGTGACAAAAATACGTTTTAAAATATTTTTGTGACTTACCAATGGTTGTAAAACAGGTTTAACGGGTTTCCACCACGTGAATTTAAGGTGAAGCTAATCCGATATTCACGGTTTTGCTAATAACTTTTGAACCACTGGACCGATTTGGGTGAAATTCAATACGAACTAGGCTGGAGGAACGAAAAATATACATCCCAAGCTTCAACATCCTCAGGATTGATTTTCGAAAGTTATACTGCTTTTTATGTCATAAATTCACGAAAAACCCTTGCCGAAATTCAGTCTTTTGCTCATAACTTTTGAACCACTGGACCGATTTCGTTGGATTGCAATACCAACCTGACCAGGTAAATGCCCAACATATATGCCAAACTTCAGGAGCCTCCGTAAAGTCTTTCAAAAGTTAGCGTGTTTTCAACAGACAGACAGACGGACAGACGGACGGACGGACATCGCTAGATCGTCTTAAAATCGATCGAGGATCATGAATATATATACTTTATGGGGTCCTAGACCAATATTTCGAGGTGTTACAAACGGAACGACAAACTTATATATACCCTCTATCACTAGAGTGGAGGGTATAAAAACAAAAAATTAAAAAAAAAAATGTGAAATTTGGACCATTATTAAAGACTACCAATTTTTAAAAATTCGATATCTTTTGAACGGGTCATCAAAAAAATCTGAAAATTTACCACGAAGGAGTTTTCGAAGGGTACTAAAAACTGTAAACAAATAGGGAAAATCTAAAACAAAAATTTTTCAAAGTGTCCGATTTGGCATGGAATGCCTCATATACTTTATGGGGTCCCAAATCGATATTTCGATGAGTTACAAACGGAATGACAAACTAATATCCTCTATCACTAGAGTGGAGGGTAAAACTTACAAGGAATTCTTGTGAATTAACTAGATTTTCTTTTTTGTAAAATTACCTCGGAAATTTGTAAAATTACAAAAAAAAATTGTAAAATTACAAAAAAAAAATTAAATTTCGATTAATAAAATGTTTGTTATAAAACCAGGAAAACTGTCAAGTATTGGTAAATTGGGATTACGAGACTTTTTCTAGTAATTTGACAAGGTTTTTTTGTGTGCATTTACGACAACCTGAAAAATTAATTTGGAATATTTCGAATGCAACTGAATTTGTTATATAAGTGTTTTACCCTTAGTGGGTTAAATTTTCCTAACTGAGATATTATATAAGAGTAAGTTTCATTTCTAGCTCTTTGCTTCCTTGCTGTTTGTGGTTTATCAGTTGGTGTAAATCTTTATGAGCTTGTTTTCTGCTATTGTTTTCTTCTTGTGTATAACAACACTTACAAAAACCAATACTTTTACCAATACACAAGAATAACTATGTATTGTAAGTGTTTTTCATTTATCAACATGGGTTAAACAAAAAAAAGAGAAACATTTTCAAATTTCTGGACAAAACAAATGAAAATTATTAAAAACGTTAAATTGTTATAAAGTATGCGTAAGTAAGGCTTTTTCTTTAGTAATTAAGCCTGTTTTTCCAAATTTACAGGGTTGTTTATCGTATGAGTTTTGTAAAAGAAAAACGTTGACAAAACAGCGTATCTGACGTTGTTTGATTGTTTGTGATGTCGGGCTTATCAGTGATAATCATCTTTTAACATTAATATTGGAAATGTAAAAATAAAATAAAAACAAGTGAGAGTGTTAAATTCGGCTATGCCGAATCTATGATACCCTCCAACATGTTAAAACATATAAAAATCCAGGGTCGTTTTTTTTTTGGGGGGGGGGGGCTCGGTGGTGAGGGATACTTTTCCCATCGCGATAAATGTTAACTTATTTATTTATTATGCTTTTTCCAATTTAGTAATACCATTTTCTCATTATTTTAATGTTTTTTTTAAATCCACGCCCACAAAAGGGGGCGGGTAGCAAAAAACTAAATTTTCCCCCTGGGTCTAAGTTCAGGAGTTTAAACCCCTTCTGACATAAAAAGATTTCATTTGTTTAACAATAATGGCAAAAAAAGATGTAAAAATGGCGTTTTTTAAGTTTGTTAAGGGGGAACTTTTTTCCCCCTGGCCCGATTTTGCCTATTTCCGAACTTAACCGGCCTATGAACATTATACATATTCTGACCAATTTTCAGGGGTCTAGCTCTTTTATTTTGGACTGAATCGTGTTTTATACAGACGGACGGACGGACGGACATTCATAGAACGACTTAGAATCGATCATAGATCAATAATATATATACTTTATGGGGTCCCCGACCGATATTTTTATGCGTTACAAACGGAATGACAAAGTGAGTATACCCCCATACTGTGGTTGGAGGGTATAAAAAATATACGGTAGTTTGTAATAATGTCGTGGAATGTATTTGAATGTGGTTTTTAATTGTGTGTAAATTGTCGTCCTTTCATTTGCTGGTTTTTGACTTCTTTCTCTAGCATTGCTAAAAAGTTAATTAACAGAAATATGATGGTATTTTAGGAAAACTGAAAAATCCCTTTATATATATATGTATGCAGTTATGATATGATGTGATATCCTCAAAAGATAAGGTTATGAAAATTTCATTTCACACCACAGGATGCCAATCACAAGGTTAAAAGTAAAAATATTTGTTTTTCTCTACTATACCATTGAACTACATGTCTAAAACAGTTTGTATTGTTGTTGGTATTAACCTCAAAATAAGGCGGTATTTATGACTAGAGTTTGGTTTTAAAAATCATCAAAAACTCTTCAAATTTATGATGACATTTATGTTAAATTTTAATTTCCTTTTCTATTGTCTGCTTTAGTTTTGTAATATTCTAAATACCACTACCACCACCAATTACTACACACATACTATATCGTTTGATAGATCCTTTTGGTCTATAAAAATCATAAACTCGTTCGTTAATGTGATGTGATCTAATTGTTGTCGACATTCTATCATTCGTTCACCGTTTATTGTTCTCATCGTTATAAACTCTTCATATTGTATAATTGACGTCAATTACTAATTGTGTGGCATAATTAAAATACCACACCTACTTTTACCTTTTTTTCGTTTTCTTCTTTTCTTTAAAGCACCTCATTCGGTAATAAGTAATTGCTTTTAAAATATTAAAGAAAAAAAATTATGGAACTCTATCACAACCCGTTTAACTTCTTAAAACTCCCTTTGAAGTCTTTCTTTTTTTTCTGCAGAGTGAGACATCGTACAATGAAGTTCTGTTTAATCCTTTTTATTTCATTATGGGTCTTGTGTTATCTCAAGTCACAATAACAAAAAAATCTGTTTTTGTTTGAATCCCACCCTAAATTTGTTTCCTTCTTTCTTTATAATTTCTGAGATGTTTCTTTTTTTTCATCACCTCTAATTGTATAGTTGCGTAAATTACAGTTCCTTTTTTTTTGTCCCATTTCGCAGTTTATAACTGTAAAGACGTATGATTGCTGATTTTTGTGATCCTTTGACGTCGCCAGTAGTATCAGTTTTAAAAAATCTCTTGCATGTATGACTTACATAAATTATGATATTTTGGTGTTGTTTTTAACACCTTGGGTTTTTTTGTCTGAATTTAAGAAAATGTCCTTGAAGGGGTTGTAACGTGCCATATCTTTGATGATCTTGTTTTAAAATTTTATCAGATGGTGTTTGCATTTAAAAGATTCGGTTGCATATTTAAATGCGTGAGAAATTTTTTGATTTATAATGTATCCCAAGTTATGATATGACGCAGATATTAACATTGATTGACAATACAAAATCTAAATACGATTTGGTATTTTTTAAAAAAATAACAGTGTAAAAGTTTGAAATATTTATTTAAATCAACCACAGCTTCAAATTTAAAGCGATGATCTTTTAAAATGCCTAGAAGTTATAGGGACATGTCCGTCCTTTTCCCCCGTCTCCTAAGATCTCGGATTGGGTCTTGCGTTCATGCGTTCTCCAAAATTTCACTAACACACATTCATATTTCAGGAGAATCACTAATACTAGCACGTGTTTCGTATTTTGAATTGTTGGCATATTACAGGGCATATTTGTAATTTTTGGGCCTACCCTGTAAGATATGCTGAAGTGCTTAAATATTCAAATAACGGTACGTGTAAAAAAAAACGGAAAGAAAGTCTTGGAATCAGGAGTTCAAAGTCTTTCTAATTCGTGTTCTGATTTATGGGAGTGTTATTTTTTTGTATTTATTCAACAGTGTAATTGTTGGCCTTCTATATTGAGTATCATGACAATTGGAGAGAACCGGTGAAATACCTTTTTTATAAGTCACAAATTCACTATCACACAAAACATTTCCAACAATATTCTGAATAAAAAAGTTTTCTTTGACAATCCTGATTATAGTCACAAGCTTTGATTACAAAAACTTAGTTGAAGCAACAAAGATCTACAGAACCGATAATTCATAATGAAAATGGAGAAAGTGTTTTTTGTTGATGAAGGTTAGGTTAGGGGTGGCGGAGCTCAAAATTTTGAATTCCTCGCATAGACCGGCTGGTCCATAGCAATACCACATGTTCCTTCAGCGACGAGGATAAAACGCGTTAGTCCATGTTGCAAACAATTTAACGCGCATAAGGTCCATAACTGCGATTTCTTCCAGATTCTCGAGTTCTGCTTTGCCTAAAATTTGTTTGCGATGCCTGGCCAATGCGAAGCATTTGCACAGGTTATGTTCAACTGTTTCATCCTTATTCGGTTCATCACATCTTCTACAATTGAAATCAGAGATGAGTCATTTTGTTCTTGCGTGAAAATCAATTAGGCAGTGTCCCGTGACCACAACCGTGAGTAAACGACATTCCCTTCTATTAAGAGAAAGTAGGTAGCGAGTTCTTTTGAAGTCGTAACGCGGCCAGATTATTCTGGTAATTTGCTTGTACTTAACTTTCTCCATTTCCTGTTCGCCATGGAAATACCCTGACAATCAATTCTCGATCATTTGTTGATGAAATATTGGCATTTTTACCGAGACATTCCGGAACAATGGTATTACCACAGACTATACGTAATAGTGGGGAGTTATGACAGAAAACGGGGGAAAATGCTTCCAAAATAGAAGATTTCAACGAAGGTGGCTTTTATAACCGGACTTTCTAAAGGGAAAACACGCTAAAGGTCCCCCCATTTGATAAATGTCGAATTAAAAAGATGTTGAAGATAATATACTTCTTCTTCGTTATGAATTCGGTAAAGTTTTTGGTCGGTGCTTTGCACATTTCGAAACGCTACATCTCAAGACCTTCATAAGAAGCTCAATATGGTTCTTCAGCCCATGTTTTAATAACAGACCTCAGAGTCATTGTGTGCTTTGTCTAACATAGCCTTATCTATCAAGTATCATTAAACTAAATTTGGCGTTAAAGCGAACTCCCTGAAATACTGGCTTAAAGTTTTAACAATGTGAAAAACAAATACACTCAAAATAATTCTACAGTAAAAGGTTTAGTAAGTGATATTGTACCAAAATCTACTAATTAGTTACTAATTTTAGTATCTTCGAAGTACTAAAACTAGTAATTTGGACTGGTTTTGACTAATATTAGTTAAAAATTTTAGTATTGGTTACCAATTTCTTCACTAGGTCCTTTTGGACTAAAATTAGTTAAATTTTTAGTATTGAATACCCACGTTTTTTTTTGGGTGTACTCTTAACGGTTTGATTTCACACAGATCATTAAAACCATGAAGAATTTTTGTTTGAAGAATTTCAAAATAAAAACTGATCTAGAAATTGAAAATTTTGAAATGCCGAAACCAATTTCTAAAAAAATTCCTAGGAAAATTGATTATAGAATAATGTTGAACAAACTTTCTAATAACTTTAAATTTATAAACTCGAAAGTTTCAGTTCTCTTTTGAAACGGATAAGTTGTAGGCATGTATCTTAGAAGACTCTGTCTACATATTCTGCTCAAGACCTTCATGTTTTCACAACAGACCTCAGAGTCATTGTTTGCTACGTCTAACATAGCCTCGTCTATTGAGTATCACTAAACTAAATATATTTGGCGTTAAAGCGAACTCCCTGAAATACTGGATTAAAATTTTAACAATGTGAAAAAACAAAAATGCTACAAATATCGATACACTGAAGGTTTGATTTCGCACAGATCATTAAAAACATGAAGAATTGTTGTTTGAAGAATTTCGGTGTATAAATTGATCTGGAAATTAAAGATGTTGAAATGCCGAAACTAATTTCTAAAAAAAAAATTCCTAGAGAAATTGATTTTAGAATAATGTTAACAAAATTTTTAATAACTTAAAATGTTTAAACTTGAGAGTTTCGGTTCTCTTTCGTTGTATGCATGTATCTTGGAAGACTCTGTCTACATATTCTTCTTCGTTACGAATAGGTAAAGTTTCTTATCGGAGCTTTGCACATTTCGAAACGCTAGATATCAAGACCTTTCACAAATTTCCTACAGAAATTTATTTTAGAATAACGTTGAACAAAATTTCGAATAACTTTAAATTTTTAAACTCGATAGTTTCGGTTCTCTTTTGAAACGGATAAGTTGTATGCATGTATCTTGATGGTTAATGTATGTAATTAAAATATAATTTTCATTTAACACTACAGTTATACGATTTAAACAAAAAAAAAAAAAAACGTATTCCTCCATATATGCATAAATTAAATACATGGTAACTGTAATTTGGTGATGAAAAAACCCCCAAGATAATAAACAATACCTAAACTACCACTTATTTGATAAACATACAACATTGGTATGTAAATACTTCAACACCAACACCACAGTTAAACGGATAAAAGTATTCTGGTTTTCAATGGATAACAGCGGATAAATGTTTTATCAAAATTTTAAACAACCAATCAGCACAGACACAGTGTTTCCTAGTGTTGGTGTATCTTTAAAAAGGTTCACCATTTATGTTGTAGTATTGTATGCTGCATTCAACATAACTATACTAAACAACCCCGATGTTTAGCTCTAGCATGATTCGGTCGAAAGGAACTTAGGCTTGTGGCATAACAGAGTGAAGTCAGTCAGCATTGCGCAGTCGTTTCGAACAGACGTTAGTTGAGTTCGGTAAAAGAAACAAAAAAAAAAACTTTCCTAAAAAAGAGATAGAAAAAACAAATTAATACAGACTTAATTATTCCGTATATTTAACAAAAAAATCCAATTGAATGCATACAAATTTTAAAAATAACAGTGATCTTAAATAAGAATTAAGTTCAAAGTGCTCAAAATATAAAACTAAAAAAAATTACTGAAAATAAATAAAATCAAAATGGTTATGAACACTCCACTAACAGTGCCATGTGGCGCCTCCAGTCCTCCTGCCACCAGATCTCGTGTACAAATCGATTGGGATATTAATGATACAATTGTACCTATGGTCAGTGAATTTGATGAATTTTACGATTGGGCCAATGGCCATTGTAGGCTAGTGTACTCGGCCAGCAATGAAGATGCCAAAAAACATTCATCCGGATGGGCTATGAGAAATACAAACAATCACAATATTAATATATTAAAGAAAAGTTGTTTAGGGGTTTTACAATGTACGAATCGTTGTAAATTGCCCAACGGTAAAAGTATTAACCTCAGACCAGCCATATGTGATAAAGCCAGACGGAAACAACAAGGAAAATCATGTCCAAATAGGTAAGCATAACTTTTCGATTGAATTAAATGCAGTTAGATAAACTAAATTCAAATTTGCGTTCCACAAACATTTCTAACAATTTAATCATATTTATAATTTTAGAAATTGTACTGGACGTTTAGAAATTCAAACTTGTCGTGGTCATTGTGGTTATCCAGTTACTCACTTTTGGCGTCGTTCCGGTAATGCTATATTTTTTCAAGCCAAGGGTACTCATGATCATCCACAACCTGAAGCTAAAGGTTCTTCAGAAGCTCGTCGTCTTTTGGGCAGTGGGCGAAGGGCTCGCAGTTTGGCAGTTATCTTAGCCAGAGATGCAGCACTCAACGATAAACTTATAAGCTTGAGAGGAGTTAAAAGACAAAGTCATAAAATGGAAAACAGCACCGAAACTCTAGTACAATCAACCAAAAAGAAACGTAACATAAGAGATATGACTAATACCAATAACGTGTTGTCTGTTCCTTATAATCATCAGTCTGAACAATTTGATAGCACTATTCACAACGCACAATGGTTGCCAGATATTACTACACCAGTTTATAATACGTCAGCGGAGTTTAATTATGCCAACAACCAGAATGGCACATTAGAACACATATCCTACAATATCCATTATGAAGTTCCAGTATCACAATCTTTAACATCTCCCCAGTCATCTAACTACAGTTATCCCCAGCATTATTCACCCAACAACTCAGTAGATGAGTATATTCTTGGTCAAGGTAGTGGTGGTTCTTATGAACAACAATCTCAAGTTATTCCTCAAGATTATATCGTTCATGATACTAAAAAATGGATGCATGAAAGTTGTGATGATACCTCCAGTCTCACTAGTTCAGGTTATAACTCAGATGACTATTATTTCCCAAATTTTCTATCATCTAGCATAAATGGTTTCGATGCTACACCAACCACAACGACTGCACCATTGACTAATGAAACACATCTTCAAAGTCCGTCTTACTATACTGACGCCTCAGCCGTCTCGCCTGCAACAACTGATATCTATAGTACAGTTTTCGAAACCGACCTATCCACTTCATTGTATGGAGCTACTACTGATAACTACCAGACGAGTATTTCACACTCTGGCTTTAGCGATAATATGCTTAATCAGTCCCAGCAGCAGCAGCAGCAACAACAACAGCAGCAGCAACAATATCAAACCTTATCAACATATACTTCCGATGCCGGCAATGCAGGTCCTGATTTTTATTATAGCAACTCGGGCGGTGATAACGGTGGTGAATGGAATATACAAATGGATTCATCAACAACTCTCTATCCTGTACAACAATTACAAAACCATGTGTTGCCATCACTCTCAGCGGGAGTTTATTAATAATAAACTTAACCAACATTCTTCTTCGTCACCACAGTGTTTGTTATTATTGTATTCGTACAATTGTTGTTTTATTGCAGCTTAATATTGCTGCTTTGCAAATAATTTTATAAGTTTTTATTTTTATTTTACAAAGTATTTTTTTTAAGTGTGTGTATGAGTTTATTTATTTTATATAGAGATCTAAGCACATTATTGTAACTTCTTCATGATCATCATAATCATCATCAAACCTCGCCTCAAATTGAGTCTTTACCATTTTTAATTTACAAGCGTTGTTCTCTAGTCTAGTCACCCTTTTATTTTACAAATACATCATATCGAGGGCGAATATTCAAAACTTGCTATCTGCAATTTTTCAAAAAAAATTTCAGATTGTTCGATAGAATTATGAATTAGTTGTCATCTGTCAAATTAATTTTTAACTGAAATATTATTTCAGAAACAATTGTTTTTAAATAAATTGTAAAAAAAATTATGTTAACTCTTAGAATTACCTTAAAATAATAGTTCTTTTTGATCTTTTAAAAAAAGTTCTTTTTGCAAATATGTAGCAAGTTTTGAATATTAGCTAGCAATATTTTTTTATTAAATTGAATATCACAAAGTAGAAACTTGGTAAAATTTATAATACTGTTAAACATGTTCCATACTTCTTATTCTATTGATTTTGTTTAAGTTTGTGTATAACAGTTTAGAAACATATTTAAGTTTTGCTTTGTTTTAAAATCGACTTCTTAATATAGTTGTTAAGCCAAAGAATAAATGTAATTATAGTCAAAAATGTCAATACATTTTTATATTCGAAATTAAGTAAAAAAAAATCATAATAATAAAAATCTATTTGAATACAAAGGAAATCTCAAATAACGTGTTTAATTTTGCGGGAAAAATGTATTTCAGTTTGGAAAAAAACAAGTAAAAAAGTTAAATTTGGCCTTGCTGAATGTAGTGATACCCTCCACAATTTTAAAAAGATTATTGCAAAAAGCTTTTTTTAAAAGGAAAATACTTTTTTAAAAAAAAAAAAAATTTTGGCAAAAAAAATTTCCGCGAAAAAAAAATTGGTCAAAAATCCGCTATTTTTTTATTTTTTGTCAAAAAACATGTTCGTACTTGTTTTAATACCATTTGGAGTTCAATTATGCTCACATATGTCAACCAGCAGCCGAATTTAAGCATTTTGTATTTTTAGGTTATGTTGAATGTACTAAAATTTTTGAGGTGTCCTTACATTCGTTCATAACTTTTGAACCGCTGAACCGATATCGCTCAAATGCAATACCAAACTTCTCGGGAGAACTTCCAATATACATATATGTTAAGTTTTAGTCATCTTCGTGTAATACTTTGGCCGTGATAACCATTTCCACAGACGGACAGACGGACATCGCTAGAATGTCTTAAAATCGATCGGGGATCATGAATATATACACTTTATGGTGTAAACTTATGACGAACTTATATTTATACCCTCTTTCACTAAATGGAGGGTATAAAAAATAAATTCGACGTGCCTGAATTCATTAATACCCTTACAATGCCTAAAACACTTGTTGTAGTGATTGGATTTTTTTTTAACAAATACCAAAAAATATGAAATGGTGTAGTAAACCATTTACAGACGTAATTTGAAAAAGTTCAATTGTAATTCGAAGATTCTACTTGAAATTTGAAGATCACATTTGTAATTAGAAAATTTCATTTGTAATTAGAAGATTCTATTTCCCAGTTGGCAAAATAAAATCACCCCTGACATACTGCTGACTCTCCCTTTATAGGGGTGATTTTTTTTCCGACAGGGTTGTAATTCGAAAATTCCATTTAGGTTTCGAAGATTTCACTTTTAATTCAAAATATATCAATTGTTAGCCGAACAATTAGGAGTGTTAAATTCGGATGTGCCAAATCTTTTTTATCCTTCAATAAAAATTATATTTGACTTGACCGAATTTCTGAATACCCTGCACAATGCCGTTTTTAAAGGATAGTAAATTTTCTAACGTGAAAAAAATTAACAATTTTGATTATAAATATTGTATTTTGAGCAAAAATTTTTTTTGTCATTTTTGTAAAAAATAAGAAAAATTACTTTTTTTTTGAGTGTAAATTTTTTTTCAATTGTAAATTTTTTATAGTATAAAAATATTTTTGAGTGACAAAAATACTTTGTTGTTAAGTAATTTTGTGGCTTAATAATGTTTTTTAATCGTGTTTTTTATAAGGTCGGTTTTTTATGGTGAAACCAATCTGAAATTCACGGTTTTGCTTATAACTTTTGAATCACTGGACCGATTCGGCTGAAATTTAATACGAACCAGACCAGGGTTACGAGCTGGTTGAATGAAATTTGAGAGATTTATGTGAATATCGGGAAGGTGATTTGTATGGGGCTACAAGAGGAACTGGTCCGATTCCTTTTAAATTCGGAATGGTGATTTGTGAATACAAAATACGTTTACGAGGAGACACCTTATGCCTCGGGATAAATGTTTGAAAATTGATTTATTATGATTTTTGAACTTATGAAATACAATTGTATCATTATTAAAACAATTTTTTTGTATACATGCCTCAAAAAGGGACTGGCAAAAAAAAAACAAAAATTTTTTTAACACCCGGGGTCCAAGTGCAAGCTAGACTTGAACTACTTCTAACACAAAAATGTTTCATAAGCTGGTAAGGGGCTTACTCCAAAAAATTTTATTTTTTTTTTTGTTTTGACAAGCATAGGGCAATTTTATTTGACTTGAAAATAGAAAAGTTCGGATAAAGTGAAAAAAAAAAATTTTTTGTTTCGCTTAAAATATTAGTTATTATTTGAAAAGATGTTTTAATGTTCAAACAAAATTTGTTTTGGTCTGTAAAAAAAAAAATATTTTGGTTTTGTTTTTGTAAAAAAATATTTTTAATTAGTTTTTTGACGAAAATATAACGAGATATTAGCACAGTATAGAAATATGAATATTTGAATTATTGTATTATTTGTTTTTCCTGTAATGCAATTTGAAACTAAAATAAAAAATATATTTTTAAAGAATTTTTATTTTTTTTTTTAAATCTTGACAAAAAAATTTATCATAAAAACACTTTTTCAAGTCAAAAAACGAACCCAAAGACATTGCGCTACCGGTCCAATATTTTTGTGTGTTTAAATTAGAGATGGGCGCGTGAGTGATTTTTGACTCACACTCACGTTGGCTCACACTTACGAAACCTTTATTTATCCAAAAAAAAAGTTTCAAAAACTAAAATTTCGAAAATCTTTCGAAAATATCAGCAAAATTTAAAGTTCAGCGAAATTTTACATTTTTTTTTTTCTTGCTTTTTTCGGTATTAAATCTTAAGCTAAACCCAATTTTACATTTTTTTGGTACGAAAGGAAATATGATGAGAAAATAAATCACGTGATCACCCGTAAATCACGCTCTTATCGGCTCATGTTTCTCTAGTTTAAATTGACCCTAAAAGGCAACTTTGTCGACCCCGACGATTTTGAAATTCGAAAAAAAGGAATATTTGCTCCAACCAAATGTGATTATTAAACTTTTTAAAAACTAATAAATTTAACAAAGCAAATGACATATAGCCTTTTGCCATGCGAACTAATGTTCAATTTTAAAAGTTTTAAAATTTCAAGGGAAACCAAAAATATGCTGTATCATGTTTTTTTCTGTGCATTTTATTGATAAATGGGTAAGGTATTTATCCGTTTCAGAAGTTTTTAAGAAATCTGGCATCGATTTGTTACAGCATATTTTTGCATATTTTAGCCTTAAGAGCATATTTTTGCATATTTTAGGTTTAAGATCATATTTTAGCATAAGAGCATATTTTTAGAGCATATTTCCAATTTTTAGAGCATTTTTTCACTTTTTAGAGCATTTTTTTACATTTTTAGA